>CAHIKZ030001787.1:340000-413486 GCA_903632075.3 Acanthosepion pharaonis | reverse complement strand
CAAATTAGTGTAATATTGTATTCATTACCATCCCCATATTTACTGCCAAATTTTTTCTTTTTTTAAATTGGAATCACTGTAAGCAAGGCAATAATGTCACTAAGACACAAACGGTTACAGGGTGTGGAAGAATTAGGAACAAAAACATTAATTTAGGCTCACCTATCTCGATTCATGAATTGCATTTAACAATGCAGATTGCATTTAAAATTTTAAAGTTGGCTGGAAGCATGGAGCCGAGAAGAAATCCATGCTCAATATATCTTATTTCTTTTTGTGGCAGGTCAACTGGAAAATCCATAGAGTTTGATATCAGTCTAGTACTGCACTGATTCAAAGACTGAAAAATCAGAATCACTTTCTTTTCACCTTTTTATTTCGTAGAATTTCTGGGATGAAAAGCAAACTTATTTAGTGGTAAACTATTCAGTTGATAAGCTGTTCTCATTCATCAATAATGTTTTGATTCTTCTTTGGACGCAATATCAAAGAACTCAGGTATATTTATCTACCTATCCATATATGGAAGATATATATATAAACATATATATATTGGAGTAGATATTTAAGATAGATGTCCATGGAGGGAAAAATTATGTTTGTGTAACACATGAACCAACTTTCTTAATCAGCTGACCTAGCAATGGATTCCAGTATAGTAAGTTGCCAAATCAGATGACACCCTCATTTAATCGGTGATATGTATTTTATTGTTCACAAAATAATTTTTGACCTTTGGAAGGCATTTTTAGAATTCTTTAATCTGGAATGGAAAACACCTTTTTTTAATGGGCTGATCCCATTGAAGATATGACATTCGTTTTGGTTTGATTTATTATATATATAAATATATATATATATAATTATTTTTTATAAGTTAGATTTATATAATATATAGTAAGGAAAGAACTTTTATATGATGCAAAAGTCATTTTTATAGTCGGTCAAAAGCATAAATATAAAATATTTATTTAAAAATATGATTCCAATTATTTAATAAAAATTCTCATGTTTCAAAACAAGTTTCAAAAAACTTCAATATAATTATTTGAATTAAATTGAATTAAAGTACTCAAGTCTGTTCCATCTTCAAGCAAAATTTTTTTGGAATAACTTATTCCTGAAATTTACGCGTTTATAAGCATATTCATTATTGAAATTAAAATTACTATGGTAACAGCTAGAAAAATTGTTTAAAAAAAAAGGGGCATAAGGGTTAATAATTTGTATCAATATCTCAGTTAAATTCAAAGACGTCAAGTCAGGGTAAGGTTGGGGTGTCTAAATTTAAAAATTTGAAGATGACATTGTCTAGTCTGGTTATGTGTCTATGGAGATTTATTTATTTTTTTTTTTTTTTTTTTATATAAAATAAGTTTTATATATATATAAAAAAACTGTCGTATATTGCTAATATTTATTTTTTTTGATGATGTTTAAAGGTTTCTTTTTTTTTATTTTTAAACTATTTATTATTTATGACTATGGAATTTAAAAATTATTTTATTGTTTGTTTATTTTATATATATATTATTCAATGCATAAATTTGTGTCTGCAAAAACCAACCTGATATTGACATTTTATAGTGAAACATTGTGTTTTAATAATGAAATTTTCTTTTAATGCCCCAAAAGTGGTGAAAACATCAATGCAAATTTAAAAAAAGGCATACATCAGATTTAATTTAGAGGAAAATTTCATTTGCAAGTTCTGTTTTCCCTTTTTTTCTTCACTTTTAATTAGAAAAATCTTATATATTTATATAAATTCATTAAAAATCTAAATTGAAAAATATAGTATCCAAACGCATAAATTAAAAAATAAATAAATCTATACTTATATCACAGCTTATATATAACAAATTCTAAGAAATTTTGTTTTTTCATAATATTTTGTATAAGAGTTGTATTTTAACCAAAAATAATCCATAAAGTTACATTTTAGTCATCAATAGAGAATAATTTCAATCATTAACTCTTTTAATAAAAAATATTCCAATCAATCTTTAAATTTTTTAATTCAATAAGAAAAAAAATAATTGCTGGATTTCAAAATATAAATATATATATAGTTTTATATAAATAGATTTTCTTTTTATAAAAAAAAATATTTTATCAAAAAAACAATTTTATAAGTTGTTTAATATTTTCAAAAAAAAATTCTTTGTTTAATAAAAAAAACACTATTAAACCACATTTTCCGATTTTGCATTTTATACGTAATAAAAAATTTAAAACGTCAACTGACAATTTTTTTTTGATCCTTCTAAAGATATAATGGTTGTCAAATAAAACTCCTAGTACCCATCCAATAATTTAATCTTAAAACCTAAGAGCCATTCATTAGACAAAATTTGTACTGAAAAACACTAATGATTGTAAACCCTGTAAACCCGTTGGAAAAATAAAAAACAAAATCCATGGTATTACCAATGTACTATCTCATCCAAAAAGAACTTCTAAATACTTTGTTAAAATACATTGGGTCTATTAAGAATATTTTTGACCAAATGGAGACAACATTTATCCTTAACAAAATTCAAAATAATTCTCAGACATCTCTATCTAAATATTTTTGGCATTTGAAGGAAATGAATAAAACACCAAAAATTTGGAAAATGGAAAATTTTAAACAAAACTAAAACTTGTAAAACTTGGGATAACCCATGCCCTTTTTTGCCTATTCATGAAAAACTACATTTTATTAAGTTTCTAAATAATAAAAATTTATTAAACAATAGACATGAGTTAACGGTTTTTTTGTCACATCATCAAATTTTCGCATTGAATAATTAACAAAAAAATTGAATAAATAATTTTTTGTTTTCTTTCCATAGTCTAAATTAAATTATTTAAATGGTGAACAAAAAAAAAAAAAAACCTTTATGAAGTCATTCGTTTTTAATGTTAATAACTATGAAAGTTTTTTTTATAATAAAACCCTTTCAGAAAAAAAATTTTCATAAAAAATAAATAAATTCTCCATAGACACTTAACCAGACTATTCTAGAAATCATCTTCCTGTACTTTTGTTTTAGATTATCCAACCTTACCCTGACTTGACCTCTTTGAATGTAACTGAGATATTGATACAAATTATTAACCCTTACCCCATTTTTTTTTAATAATTGCTCTAGCCCTATATATATATTTTATATATTTTTCAATGAATATGCTTATAAAACGTGTAAATTTCACAATTTCGCTTAAAGATTCAAAAAAAAAAAAAAGGTCAAATGGAACAGAGGAATAATAATTCAATTCAAATAATATAATATTTAGAAAATTTTGGCTCTTGTTTTGAAACATAGAACTTTTTAAATAAAATAATTTTATTTATATATATATATTTATATTCATTTATATATTAGACCTTTAAAAGTATATATATATATATATATAAGAACTTTTTGTGTCATTGATTTATATTGCTTTTCTTTCATCATGAGAAATTTAGGTTTAAATTTGAACACTAATGATTTATTATTTTTACATTACTCTTCATGGATAAATTCTTGAGCACCATTATTCAGTCAGCAAAGTATAATTTCACACTATGCTTATTTTTCTGTGTGATTTCATGGGGTGTTTTTGTTTCTGAAAATCTTCCTTATTTGTTTGTAAATTTTTTTTGTCACAAATTCTGTAACATGTTACATTCATAATGTATTTTAATTCTAGAGGGTATTTTTAATAAATATATAAATATACCTTTAGGACAACATTATTTTGAATTCAAAAAATGAATTCCTATACACTCTACATTTATATATATCAAACATTTGATACATTGTGAATATAAAAATATAAAAAATTTTGTATCACTGCATTTTGCTTATTCATTCCAATTTTTGTTTTTATAAATTCGAACTTTATATTGGAAAAAAAATTTATTTGTGTGAATGTAATTTTTGTAATAAAATACTAATATTTTAATAAACAAATAAATAATTCTTTCTAATATAATACATTTATAAATACAAGATTAACAAAATAATGAATATTTTGGACCTATTAGTCAACTAACTACAAGAGAATTCAAGATAAAAGAAATTGAATATTATTATAAGAATTTAGAAAAAAAATTAGCTACTTGCACTCAAAAAGGAATCTAAAAGGCATTATTATTTTTAAAACTATTTTAATTGTTTTTTACAATATATCCTTTCTTTAGAAATAAAACATCTTATTTATTCAATAGCTTATAATATGGAAATATAACTAGGAAAATACTTGAAAAACTAATCTCAAAAAAAGTATTCCATTTATTTGATTTAGTCAAATTTTTTTGTACATCTCATTCAATCATCTATAATCTGTTGTTAATTTTAAATGGAAAATTATTTTTAATCATCCAAAACAAATTCTTAATTTTTGATCATATTTTTAAAACAGATTTTACATGAGAGATCATGGCTGATGAACTGAAATGAAAATTGCATATTTTCTTATTTAACATTTTTCACTGATATTAAATAGAAATATTTAATATATTTCTACTTGTCTGCAAACTGTGTCCTTGCTAACAAACAAAATTTAAATTTTCCTTTAATCTTAATATTTTTAGAAATTTAAAAATTCATCTACTTGTTTTTTAATACTACTGCCCCTTATTACAAACTAATTTGCATCTTTGGTAAGATTTTAAAATACATCCAACAGGAAGGCCTTAATGATCAAGAGATTTTGAAGATGTTGAACCACCTCTTAATTTTTAATTTTCCCAGGTCCAAATTCTTTTAAGTTGGCTTTTTGGTAGTATTAATACCTTTGTAAAAGCTACATTCAATAAAAAATCCCCAAACTGAATTTAAAACACTATCTAAATTGTAAAAATATTTTTTTTGTACTGTAAAAATTTTTAAAAATTATTACTTACATATAAATAAAAGCAAATTCACTTTTTTTAAAAAAAAATATTTAATGAATAAAATCTTGTCAATATTGAATAACTCATTGAGTTTGAATTGTTTAAAAACAAATTTCTGCAAATCTAATAACCATCCATTTTGAATATTTTGCTTCAATTTTGTTGAATCTAAATTTCTATGTATATTGGATAATACACTTTCCATTGCCATTAAATTAGATTCTCAAAAATTTCTTAAATCTTTCATGGTAATTGTTCATGGGTTATTCTAAATTACTTTTGGCATTTGAAAAAATTCAATTTTTTAAATGAATTTTTAGATTAATTTTTTTTTCTATGATAATAAAATTTTCTCTCACACCTCTTTGCAATATTAAGGCATATTTCCTGTAGTCAAAGGAAATTTCATAAATTTATGCAGTTAAATATTTTATCATCAATTCTTCTTCTTTTATTTTATTCAATTTTGCATTTGATATTTTTTTTTTTTTACTAGCATATCCTAATTTTTAGTGCATCTTAGATGGCAAATAACTGAATTTTTGCTCATTTTTCAAAAAAAAAGGGTTTTTAAAGATCAATGAAAATTTTGGAAAAAGAATAAAAAAGAAAAAGGAAAATTTTAAATGCAATGTCAAGAGATCTTTTGTATTTTTTGTTCTTTTAAAGTTCTCCATGGTAAGTTTTTTTTTTTTTAATTTTTTTCAGGGTTATTGTTCCCTAAAGAAAGTATGTTCCATTTTGTGCTTTGTAATAAATGGATTAAATTGAATTTATGAAAAAAAAAAAAATTTCAAAGGGTATTTGAGGAAATTGAAAAGACTAAATATGTCAATTGGAATTTGAACTCAGCTTGCCTATTTTAAATGCTTTTAACCATTTATGTCCATCAGATTCCCCAAGACAATATAGCCAAATCTATTTGGGATTTATTGGTGAGAAGATAATTCAAATCCACTTTCCTGTGGATATTTTCTGAAGGTAAATGTTTGGAACTTAGGCAAAATTTAGAAATCCGTTTTTTAAATGTCTTTTCCCAAGACATTATTATGTTATCGCATATCTAAAATCTATTATAATAAAAAAACATTTGAAATTTTATAATCCTTTTGTAGGAAATGATGTTGGTTGTGGTGGAGAGCTTGGATCAAGATAATTTTCAAAGGTCTGTCATATATATACTAAAATGTGTGGGTTTTAGAAAACAATATGTGTTGCTTTGAAAATTACAATTTTCTGATAAACTGTTCAACTTATTAATGAGTTTTTGATTTTCAATGTTCAGAAAACTTGAAAAAAAACAGCCTAACTGTTGAACAATTTTTTTTTTTTTGTAATCTTTATTTTTGGGATTTATTCTTTTCCATATAAACACATTTTATCATTGTAATTAGGAGTTAGTTACAGATAAACCTCAAAATACTTTTATAGAATTCTTCAAATAGACAATGAAAAGATTCTGTTTTCAGACGATTTTGGAAGACAATGAAATACCGAGACAGACGGACGTAATTTATTTTGATCCCAAGAATCTTAGACAGACTTCTTTTTACAGACAATGAAACTTTGAAAGACAGTTACACGGACAGACAATGAAAAGACTAGACAATAATTCAGACGGATTTCCAGACAGACAGACATCGATGGTCAGAGACACAGACAAACGGAATGACGGACAGATATAATAGAAAAAGACCTAAAGACACGTTCAGACGGACGGACGGACATACATCAGATTTATAAAATGAAAAGATTAACACTACACAAATAGACGGACGGACGGAATAGACAATGAAAATACCAGAGACACAGACATAACAGACAATAAAATTTAACTATCTTCATAACTTCGCATTTTATCAAGACAATAAATGAATAAACAGATAGTACAATGGTATGACAAGTATAGAATGGAAAAAATTATGTTTGGCTTTTTCTGAATCAAATGTGATGTTTGGATTTTTTGTGTCAAATTTTATGTCATTAACAAAAAGTGACGTTATAACTGTTCAGTTGAACATTAACTGTGGTCAAACTAAATAAAAAGCTTTGGTTTAGCAATGTGTCCTTACAGTAAGGTCATTGTGTTTTTAATTTTAATATCTTTGACTCAAAATTAGAAATAAAATAAATTTTTTCATTATAAAATGAAAATGTTCCTCAAATATCACCTTTTATATTTAATAGATTTATTTCCAGAATTCATCTTAAATGTGAATTAACTGTGATTTTTTGAATTTTTTCTTTCTATTTTCCCAATAAAACCCTCATTTTATTTTATTTTCTACATATTGGTTTTGCCTACTGCATGTCAGACTCTTTAAATAAAGTCAAAATTTGTTCCTTGAAAAATTGGTTATTCAAAAACCAAATGCAAATATGCAGGTCAAATAATAAAAATCACCAATAGAAGATTAAAATCCAAGGACAACAGTGCAAACAATTATAAACATTGCTTAATCATTTAGTAGCAAATTTTTACTTTTTATAATGTATTTATGAGTATAGACATATTAGATGTACTGATTGATAGATAGCTGGATAATATAAATTTCATCTATCAGCACTGGTCTTTTCATTATTAAATAGATTGAAAATTGTCTATAGAGTAAAGATTAAAAAGTCATTTAGAAGATTGAAAAGTGACATTTTTGAAATTTAGAAAAGAATTGAAATTCAACATGAGACACAGATTGAAAAGTCTGAAATACTGAGATATTGAAAAGACCAAACACACAGATCATGAAGAGACTTTTTTTTCAGACAATTAGAAATATAATATTTTTCTAAAAAGATGGAAACACAGATAATACGTTTTAGCAGATAGATAATGAAAAACTGTTAATATATTGACAGAAATTGATAAAAAAACAAGACAAATAGATAAATAAATAGATAATGAAAAAACTGATAGATTGACAGAAATTGAAAAAAAAACAAGACAAATAGATAAATAAATAGATAATGAAAAAACTCAGATAAATTTATAAATAAATGTTTCCCTAATCTGATGTGTGTTTGGATTTATGTTTGCATTTTCCTCCTTTTTAATCATTTATGAATAAAACATGGGAACTGAAATGTCACTGAAATTTAAAATATGAAGGACAGTTACAGGAAGTAACAGAAAGATGGGGTAATAAAAGAACAGGATTCAAGAAGACAGAAAGTGGTGATGTTGTATTTAAATTTTTGAAGATTGTAGGTGGTATTCTTGCAATAAGAACAGATGGCAGCATCTACCCTAGCTAGAAGTTCAAAAAGAAAATTATAATATTAAATGATTTGTATCTAGCTATTTCAACAATAAAATTAAATTCTTGTATTTAAGCATTTTGGAAAAGTTGAAAATGAAAATGTTTTTAAAAATGAGAAAAGACAGAAAATCAGTGAAAAATGACTAAAGCTGAGATGCCAGGTCGGGATTGATTCCATTACAGACTCTTCTTTGAATATTGTCACAAATATTGAGATATGCAGCAGGAGCACCAGACCAGATATGGCAGCAATATTCAATTCATGGATGAATGGTAAATTTATAAATGTGCAAGATGGATCCTGATGAGAGAATTTTCCCAGCAGAACATATTGAACCAACTTTCCAAGCAGTAGACCTAGCAATGGATTCAATATAATCAACTTCTTGTTAGTGGAATGCATGAACCTAAGATGCAAAGTGTTGTTCTCCTGATAGAGGGACAAAAATCAGCCATGAAATTGTAAAAAACAGAAAATTTAATTTTTTCAAAGTAGTCTTCATTTGGAAGTGGGCATTTAAATTTATAAGACCTTTATTTTCCCAGATATCCACTGATTGAGGTTCAAGACCTTTTTCCCAAAAAAGACAAGATTGGGAAAATAGTTGTTTCATCTGCCAAATGATGACATGAGAACAGATAATGATATAAAATGATCTGGAAGCATAGAGTTTAATATTTTTTTTTTACATGTTGAGGTTCTTTATGTGTTTGCCCTAGAACAGTCTAAGTAGATTTTTACAGAGTTAGAGAATGGATTATGGGCATGTTAAGAAGATAATTGTTAAAAGAAATATTTTTCAGAAAAGATTCTGGCAACATATTAAATAAAAGTAGAATTTCTTTTGTTAAAATTAACATTTTATTAAGACTTTTTTTTTTTCTCCAATTAAAAACTGATTGATCAGACTTTTTAAGATTAAAAATAAATAATTATTTTTTGTATAAATGCCCTTTGTGAAACATCGGAAGGTCATTGATATTGTTCAATCAAGAGATTTGACAAGGATAGAGTTCATAAGTATAAAATGATTGTCTGGAAAGTCATGCCTGTTTTTTACAGTGAGGTTCAGGTTAAACAAGGCCCTAGAGCCATAGTTCAGTTTTATCAGGTTTACAGAATAAGAGACATTGTTTTCAGGGGATATGTGGGGAAAAATGATGATTTAACCCCAGGAATGAAAATAAATTTTCAAACTTACATGTCACCAATGGAATATGAAAGGTTCACTCCAATGAATATGGCATAGCAGGTGTTAGCTGTGAAGGTTAGAACTGGTGGAATTAAGAATTGTACCAAGAGCCACTCGAGGTAGAGGGTTACAGAGTAAGAGGCACAGTTTATAGGAATATATAGGGAAGATAATTACATTAACCCTCTGTTTTAAACAGGTTAAGATTTTAGTGATTGAGTTAAGAATCCTCTTAATTCAGTTTGTGACATAGCAGTGATTTACAGGAAGAAGATCCTCAAGTTATGGAACTATATCCACCAGTTAATACAAAAGAGAATGAGAGTGCTTCACTACAATGTGCAAGATAACATTTTTGGGTCCTAGATAAACTGGGAGGAACTAAGGAATAATTTTTTTTCTGAGCACTTTCCATTTGTAGAACTGAATGAAATGAAAGGCTTATGACATCTCATCTGTGAGAGAGAGAAGTTGTAGGGTGGAAAATAATTTGTCACCCACAAAGTTGTGGAGATGCTTTTGGACTCTATTGAGACTGGAAAATAAAGACTGGTCAGTTCCTGTCCATATATGGCAACAGGACTCCATTTTCGGCCTGATATGACTCTTGTAAAGTTAGAGGATAGCAGAAACTTTTTTGGACTCTATTGAGACTGGAAAATAAAGACTGGTCAGTTCCTGTCCATATATGGCAACAGGACTCCATTTTCAAATTCTTTCATATGAATCTGTAATTAGTTAGAGGATAGCAGAAACTTTTTGGACTCTATTGAAACTGAAAATAAAGACTGGTCAGTTTAATGTCCATATATGGCAACAGGACTCCATTTTTTTGATATGACTTTTTTAAGTTAGAGGATAGCAGAAACTTTTTTGGACTCTATTTTATGTTTAAAGACTGGTCAGTTCTGTCCATATATTAACAGGACTCCATTTTCAGCCTGATATGACTCTTGTAAAGGTAGAGGATAGCAGAAACGTTTTTGGACTCTATTGAGACTGGAAAGTTAAAACTGGTCATTTGTCAAAATTTTAACAATTCCATTTTAAAAGTCTATCTTAATCTTATAAAAAAAGAGGATTGTGTTGAAAAAGTCAAACTTACTTGAATGGTACAAGGAACCAAATATTTTTTGTACATCTTTAGCAATGGATAAGATGTCCACTTGAAATCTGGGTTTAGTTCAAGTCATGGATCCTCCCTGAGAGAACATCCATATGACCTTCATTACATGATTTGTTAGGAATTATTGGATTAAAGCAAGAATTTTTTTTAAGCATGGTTTTTAAACCTACCTTTTTAGCTTTGGCCAATATTTTGATATGATTTATACCTTTCCAAGAGTATTTTCTTGTGAAATTTTGCACACTTTACTTAGCTGGAATTTAAATATAACATTCTAAGCTGTCAGTTTTCAAATCACAGATTTTATTTTTTTGTAAAAGGTTTGGTCCAAAATAAATGCTTATTTTATGGTATTGTAGGAGATCAACTCCTACACAAATTTTTCCTTATTTTTTTTTATCCTGATTAATATTAATCATGAATTAAAATTTCCACAGATACTGGCTTACATAGACAAGGAAAAATATTGCGGTTATCAGATTCCAACACCAATCACTTCGGTATCAAATGTAATGGAAGTCTGGTTTAGAACAGATGCTTCTATTGAGAGGTCTGGATTCAGAGCAACATATTCATCAGTATTAAGTAAGTGTTTAGTTTTTGTTTTTAATATTTGTTGGGATTTTTTAAAATAAATTTTCTTCAATTAAAACTAAAATAAGATAGTATTTCAAGCAAAGATTTTTTGATAGACCAACTCCTTCCAAATCCATTGTCGGTCTATGAAATTTCACCACCTGAGATTAAAAAGATTCTATTTTTTTTGTCTTTTAATCAAATTCATGCCATTTGGAAAGGCAGTTTCAATTAAGACAAAGGTTACAATTCTTAAAGAATTGAGAAAATAAAAAAACATTATTAAAGAACAAGAACAATAGAAGAGCACTCAGGAAGACAGTAAATAATGATTGACATTAATCTTCAAAAAATAAATGCAAAGTTGGGTGGAAAATAATTATTTTTGTGTTTATAAAGCAAGAGGTATGAAAAGTGAAACTGTCAAAATAGAACTTTCCATTTCATCTAGCCCAAACACTTGTTGATGAAACCTTGTTCCAATCTAGTAATCAACCAGAAATTTTAAAATTTTTGATTTTTGCATATGGTGACCAAATGGTAAGGAATATGATTTTAAATAGGTATTGGCTAATGGTACCAAGATGATTTTAAATATGGTACTTCGCTATGGTACCAAGATGATTTTAAATATGGTACTTCGCTATGGTACCAAGATGATTTTAAATATGGTCTTCAATGGTACTTGATTATTTTAAATATGGCATTTTGCTATGGTAAGTAAACTTTATGAATTTAAGTGAAGAGCTCATGTAAAACCAATATCTTCAAAAACATTTATAGAGAAGTTCTGTTGAATAACTTTTGTTTCAATATTAAAAGTGAATTTTTTTTAAGATGCCAGGTCAGAACTGATAATATTTTGATACTTTTTTGTCAAGATATTATCAAATATTTTTTATAGATATGTAATATTTTAGATATTTTCAAGAGAAAAAATTGTTCTAGATTGTCTGACACACAGAACAAATGTTTATTAGAGAGCAACCTTTTTTAACTTCAAAAATTTCTTTCAATTTCATGTCAACCGAATGTTTATTAGAGATGATGCAACAAGTTACTTTCCTGAGGTTAGCATCAGCCATGTTGATGGAAAGAAAAAAAAGCTTCTCAAATGATTAACAAAAGCAGTTTTGTTTTGGAGACATTAAAATTAAGAAACTATTCCTTTGTCCCAATTAACAAATTTAGACTACCATTTTTTAGATTTATTCCTCCCTGAACTCATCAAACTGTCATTAATATTTATTTATACAGTTGGCTGAATGTTACAACCCTTTTATTGTTTATGTTAAATATTAGTGTCCTTTTCTCAGCACCCTTCTCTAGAACCACATTTCTGTTGCTTTAAGTTTTTTCTTTATTTGTCATCATGGGTATAACAATAAACTGCATTCACATCCTGGGTAAGACGATAAACTACATCTGACAGCAAGGCCTCTGATCAGAAGGTTGTGAGGAATGTGAAACCACCTCTTGATTGCTGGTGTTCCCAGGTTCACCCTGACCCAGGGTAGAAGCACCTGTTAGAGTCCCAGCTATGGGCAAATAGTTGACCTTCAAACTGGTGTAAAAATAGTTTTTGTTTTTAAGGAAAAATTATTACCAGCAATTCATTTTTGAGGAGAAAAATCATTACCAGAAATACATTTTTTGGAAAAAAAAAGAATTTTTTTTATCAATCATATTTTTTTTAAGCAAAAATCCTTTATTACATATTTAGACAATCCCATATATTAATTTGATTAACTATTTATTATGACCCCTAAAATCTTTCAGTATTTTTATCAAAAGAAATAATCTTTTTAAATCATTCTTCATAAGGTGATTAAACTTAATTAACAATTTTTTGAAAAGAAGAAAATTAGGATATTTTTAAATTTAAAATTCCAAACAATAATAAAATAAAACTAATGAAAATATGAATATGTCTATCAATAAAAATATTTTATTTAACAAACATATGTACATGAATTCAAAAAGAAGTAAAAAATAGTTTTTAGTCGAGTTAGTCTTTAGATAATGGGTCTTGAGTAAAAGATGTTGTTTAGAAAAGACTGTCTGAGCTTAAGTTGTTGGATATGATTGGTTTAAAGTCAGCAACACAGGTTTCTTTCAGCATGCTTTTTTTTTTTGGTTAGGAGGGGGGGGACAATTAGACACTTCTTGTGTTTGAATGGCTTGAAGAGAATCATATCTCTGCTTTTTGAATAAAAAATTTTCCCAAAAGTAGACTCAAGAAAAATAAGGTTTTAGTTTTTTCTGATTGGTTAAATATTTCACATGATAATTTTTAACCAATACACTTTGATCTGAATTGAATTGTGAAATCTTTTTGGCATGTTTGTAAATATTGTCTGTTATTGGGTAGAAAATAAAGTTTGTGTGTGTTTTAATATGGTATGTATGCAGATATGTAATTTTGTTGAAAATAAGTTTTATTTCCTATATTCTCTCTTGTTTTGACAGCTGAGATTGTTAAAGAAATATTTAACAAGAAATTATTGTTATAGAAAGAGTCATTGTCTCCTTGAGAGCAAAAAAACTTTTTTAAATCACTTAACTGCTAGGTAACCATGACATAATTGGGAAGGATATAAGAATAATCCAGAACCTATGCTGGCAGCAAAAAAAAAAAAAAATAGGGTTGTAAGACATGGATGTCTTATCACCAAACTTATAATAATATATCCGAAAGAGAAAGTTGAAATTTCTAGGAAATAACGAGGAAAGTAGGCTTGGGAAATTTGATACTCACAGAACATAGTGAAGGCAAGCGGGATAAATGAAAACAGTACATAACCTACTTAATGAGCATGTGTGAATGAATACTAAGAGCTATAAAGAGAGGAAATTGTGGAGAGCCATGATTACCTATGTTCTAATTTGTTATCAATACTAGATCTTTCTTTATTTTAGTCCTATCCAATATTTTAACTAGAGTTGGTCATTTTGGAGCTTAGGCATTGCCAGTACAATCTCCTCTTAGATGAAGAGAGGATTTGAAGCAGCAAAAATGTGGTTCTACAGAAGCATGCTGAGAATGCAGATCATGTGAACAATAAGGTTTTAAGCAAACTGGATAATAAAAGGATAGTTGTATTTAGGGTCAGAAAGAAATAAGAAAGATGCATAATAAGGAAAGAAGGCTTGGAGAAGTTGATACAACTGGGAAACACGAAGTAACTTATCTAATGAGCTTGTGTAAATATATGGAGGAACAGGGATTTGGAGGGATTATAAGGAGAGAGTACATAGGACTACAAAAAATAGGAAGTTGTGGAAGGTCATGATTGCTTAGATTATGAAGTGACATGACACATAAAAGAAGAAAAACATTAAAACTATTAATTGATGATAATCTTTATCCATATTTAATTCTGGATTAAAAAACTGATTTTGAGATTAAATAACACCAAAAAGATTTATGGTATTTGGGTTTATCTCTACAATAAAACTAATGTCCTCATCTTTGTTGTTTTCACAACATTTTGAACATTATACAGTTTGGTCTCAAAGTTTCTGTCCTTAAAGGAATTCTTGACTGAACCATTTATTTAATCTATGGAATATATTATTTTAAGACATTTTTATATTTATACATTCTTTTTATAGATACAAATATTTTTGTAAATGCTCTCTTCATAATAAACACTATTAAACAACATAAACATAAAAATGTCTTAAAATAATTGTTGGACTTTGTCCATTTGATAATGTATGACGTCCTTTACATTTGGATACACCATGAGCAGATATGAATGTACGTGAGAGATTCATGTAAGATTGAAGTTTAAAGACAGTAAATTTGACCTTGCTAACTGAATGCTCCTTTGTGGCCAAATCGGTAAAGGCACGTCAAGCTAAATGACGGTTCCGTATAGGATACTGGTCCGAATACTGTCGGAGGACGAATATTTTCTGTGAGAATTTCTCAAACATTCAGGCCGGTAAATGTCATTTAATACTGTTCATTATAAACAGAGCATTTACTTAAATATTTGTATCTATAAAAAGAATGTATAAACATAAAAATGTCTTAAAAAATAATTATATATATATTTGTCCATTTCATAATATATATTGGAATATATTATTCACTTCCTTATCAATGTCTCAATGTATTTAGTGATAGAAACAAATTCAATTAAAATAACAATAAACCTTTATTACTAGACTGTGTAGTAATCTGGAACCAAAATAATTAATAATAAAAAAAAAAATTAAAAATTAAGGAACAAAAATACTTCAAATTACAGATGAGAATGGTAATTAACCATAAAAATACTGGAAAAAAGTTAATTATTAAAAAATAGTTAAATAAATATAGAATACTTTTGATGCATCAAAACAGAAACTTTTTTATGTAATTGAAAAGTTAAATAAAACTTTCTGCCTCTTCATTTTCAACCACCAGAGGAGGCAGACATCCTGGAAATCTTCAGATAAAATATGTGTCCACCAACAGATAAGCAAAACCCTCTTTATTTCTTTATACATATAAGTTCTTTAAAATATACTCTCTGAAATTTATTTTAAAGCATTTTATCATTTTTGTCTATGCTTATTTCACTGTATCTTATATATGATTTTGTTTGTAATATTATAATACCCCAGTCTGATGGATGCCTTATAATCAGTAATGATTTAAAAATGCATATATATAAAAAAATTAGATTCAGAAAGGCCAACTGTGGAGTGAGTAGCAATGGTGAAATGCAAAATAAAGGACAGAACTCTCCAGCAAACAAGATAAAAAAGTTTGCAATAAAAAGAAACAGTGAAAAAATGAAATAATATCAAGCAAGCAAACAAGATATGCAAAGCAAATTAACATTAAGAAAAATGTTCACAAACTAAGACTTGTTATTGACACATTTTTTATCAAGTTTCTGTAAACATAGTGTTCTAAACTTCTTTTTATATAGGTCTGGACTAATCATATCATTGCAAACTGGCCTATTTTATTTTTTAAGAAAAATCAAATGCATTTTTGAAAATGCCTATAAAAAGGAGAGACAAATGTTTTGATTCCCTTTTATCTGAAAAGTTGTTTCTTTAGATAGCTACAATGTGTCTTTCCATAGATTAAATAAAGATTTCCTGTTGTTGAACAAGGGGAGAAATTTTTGCAGATTAAATTTTCAAAGATTAAGATTTTTAAGGTAAAATGTTTAATTGTACCAAACAAATCATTTCAAAGTCTCAGATAAAACTTGTCATTATTAAACTAGGACAGAATGAATATCTAAAGAGGTTGAAATAGATGTGTAGAACTGGAGTGATGGAAAGAAAATGATTTGAAATTCATGTGAGTTCAAAGGAAAAAATTGCTGCTTGGTTTTACTGTGTAAGACTGTACCTTTCTAGGTTGGAGAGTGTGCAAGGGAAGCAACTTGTGTAGATTAAAAGATAAAAAAAATTACAATTCATTTTTTACACTTTGACAAATAATCACCAATAAATATTTAAACTGTATTCAACATTCATTAGCAGCTCTTAAGGAATACCAGATATGAAAAAAGATGAATTTTCACCCTCATTTTGTATCAAATAGTAACAAAAAGAATAAGATTTCAGGGTGTTAGCATTTGTTTCTAGGTCTCAAAAATATTTAAAGTTATGAAATATACAGATCCTAATCAATCTCTCTCTGTGGTGTTTAGGACATAGACAACAATGGTTCTGAATGCAAATAAAATTTACCTTCTTTTTTTAATCATTGCACCTCAAGTAAAGTCACTAAGATGCAAAGGGTTACTGAGTGTAGGAGGATATAAGAAAAAGAAAACATTATTAAGGAAAGTGTACAATACAAAGACAGGAATTAAGAAGACAGAAGATAACAATTGACAATTTTTGAAGATTACAGTGGAGTGGAAAACATGGAGCCAGAAAAGAATTCCACAAGCAAGAAGTGTGAGAGAAGAAACTGTTAACATAGAACTTATGGTCACATTTAGCCATTTCAACTGTAAAAAACATGAGACCTTACCACCAATCTAGTAATAGTCTTAAATTCATAAAAAGAGAAATAAAAATTTTTCAGTTTATTGAACAATTACCATGAAAATATTTAGAAAAAGAACAAATTTTTATTCTTCTTTGGAAATCAGTTCAGAATCTCTAAATATATAGCAGGTGCATTAAACGAGATGTGGCAATAATTTCCAAAGCAAGGATGAATAAACAAAAATAAATAACAAAGATTTTTTGAAAAATTTATTTAATATAACAAAATTTCTTTTTTTTAGAAGATAACAATTGATTCAATATAATAAAATCAAGTAAAACCCCAACATCTTATAGATTAACTTATCACATACTAGCAGTAGAACCCAAACATTGCCTGGGATGTAAAATTAAATGTAAAAGATAAGTATTTTATCGGGAGGAAGACTGAAAAATTGACAAATGGATTGTTTGTATCACTTTTATGTGTGATGTTCTTAGTTTTTTTGGGGTTTTTTATGAATTAATGGAAACTCAAACAAAATACATTGTTTTCAATCATTATGAGTCTAAATATTGAATAGAATTTTATTATAAACAATTGTCTTGTAAATTTTTTTTAAAGCATTCTGAATGAAAAATTCATCTAAAAATTTCTGGAAATTACAGACATCGGAAAGGAAACCTGCCAAAAAAAGTGAAGGTCATCGAAAAGATACATGACTTATGGTATGTATCATGTATCGAAAGATATTTGAATGATTGTTTGTTTTTTTTATTTTTTTTTTTTTATATCAACCTCAATTTTATTTAATGCTGACAAAATTTTTATTGTTGGTAATATTTTGTTTTGTGAAAAGTCTATTTCTGGTAATATTTTTCCTTCAAAAAAGTATTGCTGGTAATATTTTTCCTTCAAAAAAGTATTGCTGGTGATATTTTTTTTTCAAAAACCATTGTTTGTTATCACCAACAATGTTTTTTGAAAAAATAAATATTTCTCAAAACACAGTTGGTAATATTTTTTTTTTTTTTTCAAAAAACATTGTTGGTAATATTTTTTTTTCAACAATGTATTGCTGGTAATAGGTTTTTTCTTCAAAAATTTATTGCTGGTAATAATATTCAAAGTATTTCTGGTATTAAAAACTATTTTTAAACTTTCATTGTGTTTTTACCCCAGTTTTGGGGTTAACCATTTACCAAAAATGGGACCCTAATCAGGTGCTACCACCCCAGGTCAGGGATTATGGACCTGGGAATATCAGAAATTAAAAGAAATCATGAATTTAACCTCAAAACCGCCTGATCAAATGAAATGCTGCTGGGCGAAGATAGAATTATGGAGATTACCCAGGACGGGCACATAAATGAGCAGTTTGCAGTGTTTTATGTTTAATTTCCTATTAAAAAAATAATAAATATTTTTATTGCCGACTAATACATTAAGGTATTTGATGTTTAATATTCATTAATTCCACAAACGAAAAGAAATGACAGATTTAAAATAAAATTGGTATCAAATTCATCATTCCAATTCAGATCAAAACAGTTTTTTGAAAAAAAACAACTATAGTCCTACTTTTGGAAATATGCACCCTAATCATAATGCAGTATCAAAAAGGCATTGAAATTTTTTCCAATACACATCACTTAATGATTCTGATAAATACACTAGATTTACACCCTTGTGCAAATTGAAACAAAATAAATAATTTCATTATTATATACTTTTTTTTTTGTATTTTTCCAATAAAGCATGACCCAGTTCACATGTTAGTACTTCATATGTCCGTTCCACAAAGTCATTCCTTGCAGATTGACCACAGATTCTTGATTGGATTTAAATCAGGAGAGTTTCCGGGCCAGTCTATAGTACCTTGATTTGCTCACTGGTAACGCTTGCAGAGTGTGTTTGTGCATTGTTACAATTTTCATATGCTTCCTTGGAGTAACATCCATCACAGACAATTACTGTAGGACTAGTAATTGACAGCTGAGACAATAGTGACTGGGCATGATAAAAATCTGATGCAATCACGGCTGTGGTAATATTTTTCAAGGCCAAACAAATTTCATTATACACTCCAAAAATAGATTCATATTACTGCACATCACTGCAAATGACTTAATCTAAGGAAAAAATAGAAATCAATTACATCTTGTCACTCCAGTGAGTCTAAAACTGACCGAATGGTGAAAGAAAGGAAACTAAAGCAGTTGTTTCAATTAATTTGCACAAGGGTGTATAATTTACAATAATGCATAACTTATGTAGTGAGCTTGAATAAATGGCTGGTGAAACAAAGTTTAGGAGATAACAAAAGACAAGATTTATTAAGAGCTACAAAAGACAGAAAATTTTGGAGAGTCATGATTAACAATCTACTAAAGAGATGTGACATGTATCAGTAACAATTAAGTGGTTCTTCTAAGTAAATATTCCTTTTATGATTACCAATGTACTAAAGAGATGTGACATATAAAAGAACCACCTAATAAGTGAATATTCCTTTTATCTAAAAACAATGAATTCTTATCTCCCTTGGGAGAATGCATCTCCAATATTAATAATCATAAACAGCATTAAATTCTTGCATTATTCATACAACTACTACAGTCACTCGTAGGTTAACTTGTCACTTATGGAAAAGTAATGCAATTCATGTACATATCAATCATCATATCACAAACTACCAAAATGTGATAACTATCATATATTTTTTGTTTTTAATTATTTTTCCTCCTCTAAATTAGAAATATATTTGTTTTTCTAACATAAAGATGACTGTCAGTATTTTATAGCAAGGCTAAAAGATGTTTTTTTCTAACTCCAGATTTTTGTGGAGGACAACTCCAGGCCAATGACACAGCAGAGACCATTGCTAGTCCAACACGTGCATCACTTTACCAGCCACACCATGGGACACCCAAATGCCGTTGGATAGTCACCGTGCCTGATAATTATGAAATTATGATCAATATCACACAACTTGATATCCTTCCAAATTGCAGTGGCGAATATCTTCTTATTAGAGACATACCTGCAGTATGTTTTGAAACCCTTTCTTTTCTTTTTTTTTTAAAAAAATCGTTTTTTATTAAACAGAAAAATTTAAAACATGGTTTTGTGTAACTATTTATATTTCAGAAAAATGGTATCAATATTAGTCACCAATGACATCTTAATCTGGTGTTGCAGACCCGGTAGGGTACAGTGCTGGTTTATTTCAAAGTGGCCTTGTGCCAGACACTACACTAAACTACCGAATCCACAAACAATGTATAAAAAAAAATCCGTGAACGAACAGAGGAGAAGTAATGTGGTCATTCACAACATGCATTAATTTTAAAGATTAAAAAAATAGCCTGAATGGAATAACAAAGACGTCTGGATGCAAAACATGTGTAATTTTTATTAAAATGGAAAACAAGTAGGTATCTCGTTGTACAAGATCAGAGAAAATGTTCTGCGCCAAAAATGAAAAGCAAAGGTGAACAAGCGGGAAAAAGGTTTTATCAATATGAAGGAAGGTTCTGGAAAAGGAACTCATTAATTTTTTGTGGTGCGCACAGATAGAAAGGAGTACTCACTGTGGATTTTTGGCATTGTAAAGTGTTGCATGTAGTATTTTTTTTTTCCCAATCAGGTTCATAGTTAGAAAGAATGTTCAGTCGTCTCCGATTTTTTGGTCGGGCATTTTTCATTGACTGCTTTAATTTTATCGGATTGATGTGGACGTCTAGCCAAAAGGACGAAGAGTTATTTGTAGTTAAAGTGCATTGTCTTGGTGAAGTTGTTTATGGCGAGCCAAAGAGACAAAATATTTATTCATCATATTAGATATCCCTGTCTGTATTATGGTTGACTGACGAGGGATAAAAATAAGTCACTTTTTGAATACAAAGTTCTGCTTTTGACTGTGTCATTATCTCCAAATTTTTTCTGGTCAAAACTTTTAAGTCTTTCAACTGCGGGTAAAAAGAATTCTTATTCTTGACGAAAGAAATGAACTTATCAAGAGTGTGAAGTCGACATTGTTGAAATAAGATATTCCGGCCCACATATTTCCTTAAGGGCACGAATAAAATGTTCATTGTCCGCTTTGTCAGGTTGAAGATCGGAAGCAACTGGCTGGCAAACACTGTTCGTTTGAGACGCCAGGAAACGCGTTAAAAAATTCAAAATCTGTTTGATTGTCACTTCATCAGCAGGAGGTTCAACCTTTCTCCTCCAGATTACTGTACGTCTAGCTGTGAGAGAGAGAAAGTGCAAACGATCACACACGCAAAGTGTGAAAGGAAGGAGAGAAACTCACTTTAAAACAAGCAAAAAATATAGATGGAATTAGTGTGTTAATTCCATACTGGCATAAGAAAATTGAGTTATGGTGCAGAAAGCTCAAATTTGTAATATAATCTAGCTAATCCTTGCATCATACTTAAGCAAGTGAACAAAAATAATACAATTGGGGTGAAGACAAGGATGTGTTTTCCTCACTGGATTTAACACTTTCATTTCATTGTTATAGCATTGTTGCATGGCTGCACAGGCCTGTATGGAATAGATTGGGAGGTTAAAACTTTCACTTCTGGCTTCTTATACCATTGTTGCCTGACTGTGCTGGAATAGACTGGAGGTTAAAACTTTCAATTTGCATTGTTATAGGATATGCCATTGGCTAAGCATGGTTAGTACGGTCACACCCCTGAAGACCTGGTCAATCAGGGAGAGGTTCCTCTAATAGGAGAGAGAAGGATTTAAATTTTGGATTAGATTACTTATGGTTTTTGGTAAATTTTAGTATGTCACAGTTCATGGGAAGACTTATTTCACATTTTTGTGAATCAAATCCGTTTATCCTCTATTGAGTTGAAAAGTCACTGACGCAAATAATCTGAAAATTTAATGGAAAGCAAATTATGAAAATAACTTAAAAATACAATAAAAACAAGAATGAAAAGAGAGATGTGACAGCAAGGCTTCAGCAACAGCTGCACTAAAATGTGAAGCCTCAGTGAGTGGCAGCCGAGTGTGACAAGTAACAACAGCAGCACTCATCAGCAAGCACATGAGATTTAAGACTTCTCTACTGAGAATTGTACCATGGGACAATAGCTGAATGCATTTAAGTGTTGGTTTGGGAATTTGGTGACATTGTAATTGCAAGTTCAATCCTTGGTCCAGGGAGTGTGTACTTATTTTTTTTTTTTTTTTAACACAGCAGGGTTCACCCTTTACAATGTCTGAAGGCCACTCAAGGTAGAGAATTACATTTGGGGGCCATTTGTGTGTATAGGAGTGAAAGATAACTTGTACAAGGCCAGGGCTAAATGTTAAGATTGTAGTGATTGGGGAAACATCCTGTGGGAGTCGATTCCACAGCGCAGTGGTTTGTGGGAAGCAGCTGCTTGAGTGGAGAGACATTGAAGGGTGGAGAATAATTTGTCACCCACAAGGACTCAGAGACACTTTTGAACTCTATCAATGCTGGCCTTGAACAATTTAAGATTGTAGTGATCAGGAAACATCCTGTTGGGAGTCAATTCCACAGGGCAGTGGTTTGCAGGAAGAAGCTGCTCGAGTGGAACTTACTTCTCACCAATAGAATACATAGGGAATGTGGGTGGATTGCTACTATGTAGGTGGCATGGCATGTTCTTGCTGTGAAGGTTTGCCTTAGTGGGACCAGGGAATACAGTTCATCCGGGCACCTTCTCTAGAAGTGGTGGTATAGCAGTGAGAGACTTGCCCCATCCCCCATGGGAGAGACATTGAAGGGTGGAGAATAATTTGTCACCCACAAGGACTTGAAGATACTTTTGAACTATACCAATACTGGAGAGTGAGGTCTGGGGAGCACTCATCCAAAAATGATAACAGTACTCCATTTTTGGCTTGACCTGGCTCTTGTAAAGTTAATACAGAAAGCTGACCATTTTACCTTCATGATTAGCAATGGATCATATGTACAAGTTCCACTTGAGGTCAGGTGTGAGTTTGAGGCCCAATAGTCTTTCAAGGCATGGTGCATCCTTGACAGAACATCTGTTCATTGGGACAAGCAGTAATTCAAATGTAATTAGTTTTGTTTTTGAGGCAATTAATGTAACTGACCAGTTTTTACCCCAGTGTGTAGTTTGTGCTAGATTGGAAGCAAGATCTTATGAAATATAGAGATTCCACTCAATCTCTCTCTCTGCTATGTCCCTTTAGGGCAAAGACAATTATGGTTCTCCACAGCTTTCATCATTCTGAACAGTATTTTCTTCTTTTTGACTTCACCCCCACTCCACTTTCTCTTTCTAACATTAGTTCTGTCATCCCTTTGCACAAATTTATCACATTGTTTTTAGGTTTACAGCCACATCAGGTCAAAACAGCAGTTCCTGTATGATTACCAAAGTTAAGCAATGTCAAGCCTGGTCAGTGCTTAGATGGGTGACCACTTGGAAATGCAGGTGGTGATTTGATATAATTGCCAATTTAAGACCATGACATCTTTTGAAATATAAATTAAAATCTTATATGTCAAATATAAGTACATAATTAAATTGCTATGATTTTCTTAAATTGGTAATACAATTTCTTAACGTTATAACCTAAGAAAAGGTTACTGAATAAGTATAACCAAAACGAAGTTTGGAAATGGAATGATAATATTTATAACAGAAACAACATACAAGATTTGCCAGCAACGTGTAGTAAGTAATCAACTGCTAGTGGTGAGCTAGAAGTGAATCAAGGTGAATCCAAATGATTACTACATACAGTATATTCTACTGTATTTATACGGTTTGGGACATACCCATTATAGTCCATATGTATGGTATAACACTTAAGTTGCTATCAGTTAGTTATGTGCCATGCATGATACACACTTAGGCAATCATGTATCTTTTGATACATGACTGACAAGGCAGATTTTTTTCCCACAATAGGTTGCCATTTCTTTCTGCAGTAGATCAGTTGCCATCCATGGCTATAGAACCCAAGCTGTCCTGCTATTTACCCATAGCTTTAGAAGAAGAGGATTCATACCTTTCCCAAGGGTATTAGCATGTAAGTGAATGTAATGGATTCGATTGGAATAAGTTGCTATGATGTTCTTAAATTTATAATCAAATTTCTATGATGTTCTTAAATTGGTAATACAGTTTCTCATTTTTCTGTAATAACATTTTTTTCATGGCTAACTTATTCTTGATTTAATTTGCAGATACCTGGTCACTTCTACAAGTACTGTGGCAAGGTTCTACCTCATATTTATTACTCCCATAGATCTTCTGTAGAGATTAATTTCATCACGCCAGCTCTCAGTGAATCAGAAAAATTCAGACTGCAATACGTATTGGCAAGTGAGTGTTTCAGCTGGAATTCTTTTCATAAAAATTTGTGGTAAACATTTGGGAAAATGCAAGTAGCTAGTCTTCCTATATAATGAAACAAAAAACAAAAATATTGCAAAAATAGGAATACTGGATCCTCGTATATGACATGACGCTAAAATATGAATAAAAATATGAGTAATGGATTCTCCTACAAGACTTGTGAAGATATGAATAATGGATCCTTCTATGTACCAAAATATGAATAAAAATATGAGTAATGGATTCTCCTACAAGACTTGTGAAGATATGAATAATGGATCCTTCTATGTACCATGAAGTTAGAAGTTGTGGATTTTCCTATGAGAAGTGAAAATGTGGATCCTCTTTGTAAATCATCATATTTTTACATTTTATCAATTTCTAAATATTAGAGAGTTATGATGACCTATATTGGAAGGGACATGATAAAGTTGACCTTGACAGATATGCAAAAATAGGAATATTGGATTCTCCTATGTTGACCTTGACAGATATGCTTATAGGATATAGGTTCAACTTTCATAAAAAGATACCTTTTCTATTCTTACTTTATAATATTCTCCATAAGATATGGAAGATATTCAATTTGAAATGTTGTGATATAATCAATAATAAAATGATAAAACATTATTAAAAACAGGCATTTTAACAAGTAGATATTCACATAATTAAAACAAGATGGAGGAGAGCAAGAAAAAGAAAACAAATTGTTAGTCACTGTAAAGTAGTGAATTGAGAAAAAAAAAAGACTGTAACCATTTATAGCCCCTTACTCTTCAGTGCTTGGTTGAGGATATAGCATAAATAAAATTGATATAAAAAATCAATTCACGAAAAAAAAGGTAAATCACTCATTGTGTAATCTTGTAATTTAACTAACCTACATTTAAATCTATTTGCAAAGATATTCTGCACCCCCATCATGTTAGCTCAGTAATAATAATATAATTTTAAATCTCAGTATGATGCTGAAAATATTGGCAAGACCAACTAGTAGTGAGAATTAATCAGCAGGCACCATTATGTGAAAATTGATAAGCTCACAGGCTTGTTAATATATCCGAATTTGTGGTTGTGGAACGCCCAATAAGTAATCATGTTTTGTCTCTTCTTTCACTAGAGAATTTTTCTAATTCAGAGTGCAGTGAGGTTACTAATTAAATTCAATACTCGAGATTGTATTAAACCTAAAATACCTTCCCTTTGTAAACAGAAAGAATGTCATTTTTCTGTGACTTGGTGCTAAAAAGTACATCTGGCAGCAATTGGAGGTTTTGAGGAGCATGAAACCACCTGTTAATTGCTGTTGTTCCAAGGTTAACCCTGATTAGGGGTGGTAGAACCTTTTAGGGCCCCAGCTATAGGCAAATCGTGATGTCCAAATAAAAACAAAACAGTATATAAGTATAAAAACAGATATTTATAGTGAAAATACCATCGATATATTTTACAGCAAAATAACCACCAATACATTTTATCTGTCATTGAAGCTATACAATTATGTTAAAAATATTAAAATTTTGGCATTAAATAACCCATACAGGTTGATACATTGCTAAACAAAAGCAAGCAATCAACCAGTGCTTCTCTCTGTAAACAGAAAGAACAATTTTCTGTGACTCATGGTGCTGGTAATATATTTTTTATAACTCCACATAAAATTCAGTGACTTCTGTTAATCCATCCACCCGTCTGTCACACCCTCTAAAATAGCCATACATTGACCAATGAAGACCAAATTTTGGGAAAAAGTGCAAACAAGTAAGGACATTCAAAGTACAGTTGGTTTTACTAGGGTGCATAGCTTAATACAATACATTTTCATTTATTTTTCTGTAAAAATTAAGTTTTATTATTTAACATACAAAACAGTCCCACTATTTTAAAACCAATTTAATGATTAAAATAACAAATACATTTTTTAATAAAAATTCATTTTTGTTTTTAGCATATCTTTAAGTTTTCATATACAAGAACCCAGTTTCCAGTTTGCCTTGCATTTGCAAGAACTATAAACAAATCACAAGACCAAGTGCTTCAAATAATTGGAATTTGGCTCCAGAAACAAATATTTTTGTATGGCCAGTTGTAAGTTGCATGCTCAAGAGTAAGAAATCGTAAGAATTTATTTTTCATTGTTAAAAAGGAAAAAAAAAAATTTTCTTAAAAAATATTATTTACCACGAAGTTCTATAAATTTAAATTAAGTTAAAGAAATTATTAAACTGCAAAGTAGGGATTTTATCAATTATTATTATTATACACAACGATTTTTCTTCTATTTGATACACGGATGTTTTGATAAAGGTGGTCTGAATGTTTCACACATCAATCATCTAATTAAGCATTAACATTCTCTAATTTTCTAGCGATATTGCAAAGCTACTAATCACTGCTTCGTATTGTCATTACATTTACAATTGTTAGCCTTACTAATTGGGGTCTGCTCCAAACTTAAAATACTGGCTTATACATTTAGGAAATTATTAATTTGATATTTAGAGGCTCATCATCATCTTGCGGCCTCAGCCGAGATTGAACTCTCCAACACTTTGATTGGTGTAATTCATAATCTTGTCAAATAGCTGAATTCTTGATGCTTCGCTAGGGCTATCAAGGGTGTTTTTATCGTGACACCAACACTAAATGGATTGCCAACCAAGGCTCAGAGAGACTCCATTCACCCTCCTTTAAGAGCAGGTTTGAATTCAGTGTTTTCCTTCTCTTAGACCAGTTGCCATCCAAGGCTCTAGAACCCAGTCTGTTCTGCTATTTACCCATAGCTGGAGGGAGAAGAAAGAGGATTCTTAGCATGTAAGTGAATGTAATGGATTCGACTGGAATTCGAACTCGGCTCTCCGATTCCTCAATCCAAGCCGCTATCCATTACTCCACCGTGCCTCCTCTAGAGGCTAAATGGTGATTCAAAAATTACCCAGCATGCTTTGGGATAAGAGAACAGATAAATAATCTTCTAGATCCGTCTGTGACCTTCTAAAATAGCCATACATTGACCAATTGAAACCAAATTATGGGAATAAAGGCAAACAAAGTAAAATTGGTTTTATTAGAGTGTGTAGTTTAGCACAATAAATTTGAATTATCATTTTACAGATGAAATGGCTAGATGCAACCTTAAGTTCTATGTTAAAATTTTCAGCTTTCACACTTGTCAGAACCCTCTTCCAGCTTCTTGCATCCCAGACAAGTTTGGTCTTCAAAAATTTAAATGCATTCTCAATCATTATCCTTAATAGCAGCATCCTGGGTATGACGATAAACTACATCCAACAGCAAGGTCCCTGATAATACGTTTTTGAAAAAATAATATTACCAGCTATACATTTTTGAAAAAATAATGTTGCCTGTGTTATAGACAAGCATATGGTTGCAAGAAGGAAATATGACAACAGCAGAAATAGATTTACGTGATTTATTTCAATAGGAACATGTGGGTTTGGGACAGATACCTTGTGGTATAGTTCATAAGCCGGCTCCTGGTCTGCGTTGATCTCTCATAGTAGTTCTCACAGGTTGGCGTGGTGCTACTGCTGCCGACCGCTCATCCTGACCGTGACAGGTCCCTTCCCTGGCCTCCTGTTAACTGCGTGGTGTATTTCCCGATGTGACCCCTTTTATGGCTTAACAGGCTCGTAAAACGACGTGAGTATAATTAGGAGGGAAGCATTTTTATTGGTCGAAAAATAGAAACACTTTAAAATATTATTTTATTTTTTGACTGGAACTCGTGCGTCAAGCTTATGTGTAGACGACAATAATGGTCATTTTGTGACGGGGCCTTGTCCCGTTTACATCCGGATCTCGTTCTTAAGTATATTAGTTTATTTGCCTGCAAATCAGCCGAGATATGTCTTATTTTATTTTATAACACCTGCTTTACATTTTTGAAAAAATAATATTACCAGCTATGTTTTTTGAAAAAATAATATTAACAGAAATAGATTTTTGACAAAGCAAAAATATTACCAGGAAAAAAAAAGTTGTTGGCATTAAATGACCCATTGAGGTTGATATGCCGTAAAACAAACCAACCTTAATAGCATTTTTTTTTTTTATATCCTTTCATAGTAACCCCTTGCATTTTAGTGGCTTTATTACTTTGGGGTGAAATAAAGAGAAATGAACACCCTAAAAAATATTGATTTTTATTTTTTTTACAAAACTAAATGATCTTATTTAATTTCAGGCTGCAACAGAAACTACACTGCCGATCATGGGGAGATCTTTAGCCCTGGATGGCCAGGAATATATAGACATCGAGTCAAATGCAATATAACTATAACATCACCAGTGGGAACAAAATTGTCTTTGTACTTCCGTATTTTTAAACTAGAAAGTCATTTTAACTGCAAATATGATTATTTACAGGTAAAATTTGAGATTTCTTTATGTCTCTAATTATTTTTTTAATTTTATTTTCAATTCTACTCACATTTGCATAGATTTGTATTCATTTTTGACAACATCTATTTTTGTGTTTTGTATTCATTAAAAACAGATGTGATGAGATGGGCACTGGCCATTGAAGCATTTCATGCTGTACCACAAATGAGTCTGCAAATAAAAGATAATGATTTTGCTTTCCTTCCTAAGAACAATGTACTGATGATGAGGGAAGTGTGTTGGGATAAGAATGATCTTGAACAGAAAAATCAACATCCTCTACCAAGTGATGATGAGGGAAGTGTGTTGGGATAAGAATGATCTTGAACAGAAAAATCAACATCCTCTACCAAGTGATGATGAGGGAAGTGTGTTGGGATAAGAATGATCTTGAACAGAAAAAATCAACATCCTCTACCAAGTGATGATGAGGAAGTGTGTTGGGATAAGAATGATCTTGAACAGAAAAATCAACATCCTCTACCAAGTGATGATGAGGGAAGTGTGTTGGGATAAGAATGATCTTGAACAGAAAAATCAACATCCTCTACCAAGTGTTCCAAGAAGTAGAACTCAAAATAAACCTTTCCAAAACAGAACCTGTGATCTGGAATTGGAATGAAAGCGCTGTGCATATACAAGGACAGATGTGAAAATATGTGCACTGATCATTTAAGCATTCCATACCATATCCCAAATGAATCTACCAATAGAAGACAATCTTGTTTTCCCTCCCAAGGCCCATGTACTAATGATGAGTCAGGATATGCTGATGACAGAGATATTCATAACTGGGATAAGAATGACCTTGAACAGAAAATCAACATCCTGGATCAAAAGTTCCAAGAAATGCATCTCAAGATAAACCTTTCCAAAACAGAAAGTATGATCTAGAATTGGAATAAAAGCAGTGATGGTACCTATGCTGAATCAATCATGAAAATACAGGGTGTGTAATTAGTAAGTACTAAACACTTCAGGTATCTTGGCATATAGATCAATTAAGTATAAGAGAAAAAGAAATTGAACATAGAGTAGACTGTGCCAGAGGTAGTTTTGCCTAACACCACAAACAGCTACAAACCCAAAACCTCAACCTGAAAACTTGAGTCAAGTTCTTAAATAGTCTTGTCAGATCAAGAGTTTCATACAGATGACATGCATGGCACCATACCCATTAAGAAATATCTAAACTGTTAGCTGTATGCAACTGCTTCCTAAGATCAATGGTGAAAAAAGGTTTGTGCGAATAAAGCCTGAATCTTGGCAAAGATCATTCTTCTTTGACTATTGTGGACTGGAACTACAGAATCACAAACAAAAGCTGTACCAAATAATAAATCATATCACTTGAGAACTACCAACAGCAGCAACAACTACTAAAATGAAAATAGCACATAACTCAAAGAGAAAATAATGGCATAAACAAAGATGTTAACATTCTACAGCACTTCAAATAAAAGTTTAGGAAGGAAACCCCAATCAGTACTGGAAAGAGTAATAATAGTTACTGGACTAGAGAAAATTATTTTCTTGAAAAATTGATCTAAGAGAAAGATTTTATAAATTGAAACCAAAAGTATCACTGGTTGCTCGGTCAAGGAATGTCAAAAGTTTCCTTGTAGGGAAATGGCTAAAATTACAGTTTGTTATCTTTGTTTTGTCACAGAGGTTAAGTCATGGTTGAGATAAGTGAAAGAGTGTTTTATTCCTTGTGATCTACAAGGTTCTGAACTATCATATATCAGTTGTGGGAGACAGAGTTTGTTTCGGTATAAGACAGGGTAGTAGTCAAGATAGACTCATGGGAGAAATATTCCATAAATTATCACATTGTAGAAGTCAAGAGTTAGTATCTGCTTCTGCTGATTTTGTTATTGATTGAAGGCATTGCTGTTGATGGAAAAACCTAAATGGTGTGGGCAGTCATGTGGTCATGTGATTGGAAAGCACCTGGTGAAAGGTTAAAACATTACTTACAAAAGAAGAGCAGTCACATAAAAAAATACTTTTTTTTTTTTTTTAAAAAATTTATTTCATAATAAAATCCCTTTCAATGCATTTTCATAATAAAATCCTTTCAATGCATTTTCATAGTAAAAAATCCCTTTTCAATGCATTTTTGATAGTAAAATCCCTTTCCAATGCATTTTCATAATAAAATCCCTTCCAATATTTTTCATAAAGAAATCCCTTTCCAATGCATTTTTCATAAAAAATCACTTTCCAATACATTTTCATAGTAAAATCACTTTCCAATTCATTTTCATAATAAAAAACTCCCTTTCCAATGCATTTTCATAGTAAAATCCTTTCAATGCATTTTCATAAAAAATCCCTTTCAATGCATTTTCATAGTAAAATCCCTTTCAATGCATTTTCATAAAAAATCCCTTTCAATGCATTTTCATAGTAAAATCCTTTTCCAATGCATTTTCATAATAAAATCACTTTCCAATGCATTTTCATAATAAAATCCCTTTCCTATCATTTTCATAGTAAAATCCCTTTCCAATGCATTTTCATAGTAAAATCATTTTTCATAATAAAATCACTTTCCAATTCATTTTCATAATAAAATCCTTTCAATGCATTTTCATAGTAAAATCCTTTCCAATGCATTTTTTTGTAGTAAAAATCACTTCCCAATGCATTTTCATAATAAAATCCCTTTCCAATATATTTTCATAGTAAAATCCCTTTTCAATGCATTTTCATAGTAAAAATCACTTTCCAATTCATTTTCATAATAAAATCCTTTCCAATGCATTTTCATAATAAAATCCTTTTCAATGCATTTTTCATAGTTTCATTTTCATAATAAAATCCCTTTCAATGCATTTTCATAGTAAAAATCCCTTTCCAATGCATTTTCATAGTAAAATCCCTTTCCATTTGTCATAGTAAAATCACTTTCCAATGCATTTTCATAATAAAATCCCTTTCAATATCTTTTCATAGTAAAATCCCTTTCAATGCATTTTCATTAAAATCATTTTCAATGTATTTTGCTTTCCTGAATCATTTTCAATGGGAAATGTCCTGTAAATTGAGTCTGGCTTCACATTTTTTTAAAAAACCAAAGCAAGTTAGTCCATGCACTTTTATAATAAAATCGGATCAACAGGTTGTGAAATAATTAGGAACAGTATCATTAATAATGAGCAGAAAGAGCAAAGAACAATTGGGAGGACATTAGATAATGATTGATATTGAATTTAATTTTTTGCAGATTAAAGTTGGCTGGAAAGCATGGACCCAGAAGGAGTTCCACAAGAGAGAAGTTTGAGAAAAGAAACTGTTAGCATAGAACTTATGGTTACATTTAGCCAACTCGACTGTAAATTGATCAGACCTCATCACTAGTCTAGTACGGCACTTAAATTCAAAAAGGCTAGTCTAAGCATTATAGTGAAGAGTTCATCCATAGAATTACCAGGAAAGTATTTATAGAAAAGGCAGAGGGAGACTACCTTATGGCGGCAGGAAAGAAATTGAAGCAGAGATGCCAGAACAGAGCCAATAATATACTGCATGTTGTGAATGTCCATCACTAATGCCGGTAAGGTTGGATTTGCATTTGTGGATGAAATCAGCATTGGCTTTATAGTGAGTCAGTGGTTAGAAAATGGCTGCTGTAAAAACTGCATGGGCTTTTCTGATTGGCCAGAAAAGATGTTTATGACCTTGGTATTTTTTATTGGTATTCCAGAAGTAGGTGTGCGGAGCCAGATTAAATTAAGGTCTGTTTTTGTCATATGAGCTATGGATGATAAAGTGCGCACCTGTTTTAGATAAACAATTTGAGTTCCAACAGCCAGTAGTAATACATATAACTGGAAAGAGCCATGAGAATTTCAGTTTCTCTATTTGAATTTCCTGGTGAATCTTAATTTTTAAATTAATGATTGAATAAGCTCATGGCAAGTTTTATGACAATAAAATATCCATAGAAATTCCCATCATTATTGCAATATTTTGTTAAAGTTGTTAAGTTCTAATATTTATCAATCACAAATATGAGCATTATTTTAAGATGTGGGGACAAATGAAAAGATTTGAAATTGACAACTTTTTCCATTTCACTGAAATAGCCATTAAAATACAGAGAGCCTATTCACGTTTCAGCATTCGCAGCTTTTTCTTTAGAACATATATACTTGTTATTAGCAGAAAGCCTGAATATTCGTGTGTTTTTCTGAAGAACACGTACAAATTATTTACTGAGAACTCCCTTGATTTGCGTATTCTTTTTTTTAAAACAAAACTGCTCTCTGTTAATCATCTGAGAAACACCTTTCTGCCTCCCATCAGCATGGCTGATGCTAACCGCCAGGAATGTGACTCGTTATACCTTCTTGAGTTAACATTCTCAGCTGACATGAAGTGAAAAGACTATTTTGAATCCATTGCTGCTAAGAAAGTTTGTTCACTGTGTTATGCAAGACAATTTTTCTCTTCAGAACTTATCTTACATATTTATAAGTCCATCATTCATCCATGCTTATAATATTGCTGCCACATTTGGTCCAGTGCTCCTGCTATTTATTTAGAGATTCTTAATCAAATTCAAAGGGGAATCCGCAATATTATTGGTCCTGACCTGGCATCTTGGTTTCAGTCACTTTCCCACTATCATAAAGTTGCTTCCTTATGCCTTTTCTATAAATACTTTTATGGTAATTGTTTTGATGAGGTCTTCACTATGGTACATAGGCTTTAAGAATTTAAGCATAGTACTAGATTGGCACTAAGGTCTCATCTATTTACACTTGAATTGGCTAGATGTAGCTGTAAATTATATAGTGAAAGTTTCTTTTCTTGCTTGAGGAGCACACTCTCCAAATTTACGCTTTCTGATTAACTTTGATCTTCAAAGACTTAAATGCAATGTCAGGTGTTATCTAGTTTTACTGATTACTCTTCTATTTCTGCTCCTTCATAATTGCTGTAGAGTAGCTAGCACCCCTTCAGCACTCTACCAGATGACCTGGCTCATAGCCTTAAATAGTCTACGACTAAGGACTTCAACAGTTGATTAATAAGTTGGTACTAAACTGATTAATATTCAGACTAATTTTACTTCATTTGGCTATACAGCATTTGACCCTCCTCTATTCCTTATAAGTTGTCTTGTTAATTGTTTTGTAACTTATTGTTCTGTGTTTTTTGTATGTATCTGTTAGCATCGGATACTGGTGCTGAATAAATATATTAAGCACTCATTCTTCTTTGTGTATCATGCACCTCAACGATACAACAATAATGTTTTCTGTTTTCTATAATTTTTGCACCCAGTAACATCTTGTGTCTTAGTGGCTTTATTTGCTTGCTTGGGGTGAATTTGCTTAAAAAAAAGTACTAACCTTTTTTAACTGATTTACTTCAGACAAGTATCTCTTTTTAGAAGCAACCAAATAATTAAAACTACTTCATTTTTTGGCCTGTACATAATTTGTTATAATTAAAACTACAATTTTTTTAAATAATTAACTTAATATTTTGACCAGTATCCAGGTTTTGTACTTTCTGTAGGATGATTAGTATGGAAATTATTTAAATGGTTGCTTCAATTTTTTATGCTTGTCCTTATTAAATAGAAAAAACATTTCAATGTAACTGAATTGGTAGAATTCTTGACTATGATATAAAACAATATATTACTCTTAATTTAATTTTATGCTTTTAAGACTATTACTACATGTTCATTCAATGTTGTCTTATTGCTAACTGAGTAACTCAATGGGAGAGTATTCACACATGTATAATAAATTCTCCTTTGATTAGTTGTCATGACACATTTTGAACAAACCCTTTAAACACAACATGTACTTTGATTTTTTAAACTAGCAACTTTAATAATAGATATATTCACCTATCGTTCGGTTTACACTCCTCACTCCTTTTGAACAGGAGTAGAGGTTTATCACTTACTAATGTTTAGTACTCATGTTGTGAATTTGATCCTCACCAGGTGCCTCTACTTGATTGACAAACAAAGCATAGTAAGTACCTATATATTTTATGGTTTGTCCTTTCTGCAAAACTTATTCCTTTATTTTTTTTTTTACTTTCAGGTGAAATATTTTACCAATTCTACACACCTTCAGACGTCAATATTTTGTTCAACAGTCTTGCCATTGCCAATATTCGCATACAACAACACAATTCAACTCTACTTTAAATCAGATATGATTGTTGCAAGAGAAGGATACCATATTGTCTTCACCTCAACAACCCAAGGTAAATCAGTTCTTTATGACAAATGCAGGCAAAAAGCCAATTCATGTCTTAGAATTTTCAAATCCTCAAATTACTTCTCTGAGCTGTCTGTACACAAATATTGCCCTGTTGGTGGAGTCAAGAACATGTCCTTGCAGAAAAGTCAGCCTCCTTTCCAAAAGAGGCCATCTTCTGGGTGGATGTCTGTAGATCAATGTATAAGCCTGACACATGTTTACTTGTAGGCTGAAACTGGTTTCCATACAATCATCAAAGTTATGCAAAATCAAGCTTGGTCAATATCTAGATGGGTGAACTCAGGGCTGTAAGATTTGGATGTGCAGGTGGTGTAATGGATAATGGCTTGGCTATGTTCCAATTCCTGTTGGGTTTGTTATATTTACTTACACAATAATGCCCTTGGGAAAGGTATGAATTCACCTCTTCTCCCCCAGTTATGGGTTAATTAGTAAGACTTGTATCATTAAACCATTATCTTCCCAAAAAAAATTATAAATAAAATAAAATAAAAATTACGTACGAAATATTTAGATTTTGGCATTAAAAAACCTATAGATTGATGATATGCCACTAAATAACCAACCTTGGGAAAGGTTTCATTTGGTTTGTTTTGCAGCATATCAACCTCAATGGGTTATTTAATGCCGACAAAATTTTTATTGCTGGTAATGCTTTTCTTCAAAAATCTATAGCTGGTAATATTTTTTTGAAAGAATGTATAATTGTTTGTATTGCTGGTATTTTTTTTATTTTTTTTTTTAAAGTATTGCTGAGAATAATTTTTCCTTCAAAAATTATTGCTGGTAATATTTTTTTTATTACAAACTATTTCTGGTATTAAAACCTATTGTTACACAAGTTTGGGTGTTAACTATTTGCCCATAGCTGGGGCCCTAATGGGTACTACCACCTCAGGTCAAGGTGGACCTGGGAACACCAGCAATTAAGAGGTGGTTCCACGTTCCTCAAAACCTCCTGATCAGAGGCATTGCTGTTGGACGTAGTTTATCATCTTACTCAGGATGGCCTTTGGAAAGGTATGAATCCAGTTCTTCTTCCCCAGCTGTGGGTTAATTAGTAATACTTGTATCACTAAACTATGATTATCTCTAAAAAAAAAAAAAAAAAAAATTTTTTTTTTTCAATTTAAAATTTTTTTATGGCTTTAAATAACCTGCAAATGGTTAATAAGTTGTAGAAAACCACTCAATCAGTTGTAGGCTCAAATATAAACCCAGTGTTTTTACTATTACAAAGTATCAGCTTTTGTTGCCTGCATCCATCTTCTTGATGCTTTTTGCTACAAACTTATCAATTTTGATTCTATAGAGCAGTGGCCAAGTCTCACAGCCAAACAGATATTATAACTTTTAAGCAACATTGAGCCTGGTCAGTCCCAAGAGGGGTGACCGCTTGGGAATACCATGTGCAGGTGGTTTATGGACTTAGTATATATCATATCTTGTATATATGTGATGGGTAAAAAAAACCCTGTCCCTTCAACTCTGGGAGGTCAAAACACCTTTATTTGGTGTTCTCAATCAGGGTATAGCATAAAAATATCTGTTAAATTCTTAAAACTGGGGTCAAAAAATATTTTTATGCCCGTTTAATACTAGTAATACATTTTTGTATAATTAAAATCAATAAAAAAAAAAAAAATTTACCAGCAACTTGTTAACATTAAATAACCCATTGAGGTTGATAAGCCATAAAACAAAACTAAAAACAAACCTGAAGTTAAGCAATATTGAGTCTGGTCAGTATCTAGATGAGTGACCACTATGTCCAACAGCAAGGCCTCTGATCAGGAGGCTTTGAGGAGTGTGAAACCACCTCTTAATTGCTGGTGTTCCCAGGTCCACCCTGACCCAAGGTGGTAGCACCTGTTAGGGTCCCAACCATGGGCAAATAGTTAACCCTGAAACTGAGGTAAAAAGCATTATAAAAGTGTAAAAAAAGGTTTTAATACCAGAAATACTTTGTAAAAAAAAAACTATTACCAGCAATATATTGTTGAAGAAAAACAAAATATTACCAGGAAAAAAAAAGTTGTTGGTATTAAACAACCCATTGAGGTTGTTATGCCGTAAAACACAATAAAACAGACCAAACCAAGTGAGTAATTTAAAAAAACTTTTTATGAAAATAAAACCATCCAAGATTGTAAATTTCCTAAAAGAAGTTGTATTGTACTCAAAAATATGAGTAATTGAAAAATGGTTCAAATATATATACGTATACATACACATCTTTTTTACCAATCTATTATGAATCTATTTCAAAATTTTGTTGGCATTAAATGACCCACTGAGGTTGATATGCCATAAAACAAAACAACCAATTTAAAAATAATTCAGCAGACGATGTTATTTTATTTATGGTAATTGGATTTATGGTGATTGCCTTACCTGGCTTTAGTCATTTGATACTGTGCATTTGAAAAATGGCAAATCACATTTGACTATTTCTCGGTCTTTTGCCTAGTATCTTTTGCCCTGTTCTTATATGATTCTCTCTCTCTTTCATTTTCTCACTGAAACCAAGTAATATCTTTTCCCTTTTTTTTTTATTTAAAGTCAAAAAGTGTTTCCAGATTAAGCATTTTTTGGAGATAATAAGGGTTTACCAATACAAATCATACTAATTAACCAATAACTGGAGAGTAGAAGTGATAGTACCTAAGTGAATATGACAAACCTGGTTAGAATTGGAACTCAGCAAAACCAATTTTTTTCCATTTTGCACCACTTTTAATCTTACTTCAGGAAAATTAAAGCAATCACCCAGCTAGGAAACTGACCAATCTTGATGTTGCTGGAAGTTAAAGAGACAGAAAGATTTTAGAAGGAACCGGAAAACTAATCCTAAACATGAACAAAGGAAACACACCTACTCCTATTCAAAAGACTGGGGAGGAGTATGAACCGGATGATAGGCAAACCTATCTACTCTTAATGAGGGGAAAAAAATAATAAATAAAATTTCAGAGTTTAGGTTGAGATGTTAGAAGTAGATTTTAGAAGGAGGATGTGGGAGGTGTGTGAACCAAATGATAGGCACATTTTATATATATATATATATATATATATATATATATATAATAAAAGTCAATTGCTGATACCTTCTGACAATGAAAAAGGTTTGTCTACCAAACTCTGGACTCAGAACTCCAAGTGACAAATTTCCTTGAGCATCAATAGGATTAATACAAATATCTCTGATATTGAGCACTTGATTCCAAGGACTGCTTGCCTTAAATGTCTCATGGTGGGTATGACGATAAACTACATCTGGCAGCAAGGCCTCTGATAGGGGCATGGAACCATTCCTAGATCCACCCTGACAACAAAAATTTATTTTTATAATAAAATGACCATGATTACATTTTATGATCTACAAAATGTATATCTAAGATATTTATTATCTTTACTCTGAAAGTATAAAAATATTTACAAAATATCTAGTTAAAATACAAGACTATTTCAAAAAAACATTAAATGACTTAGAGGTTTGATATGCTGTAAACAAACCAAACCTTAAATATCCTTTTTTAAACACATGTCCAGACTTTCACTGACTTTGTTTTATTTTGATAAATACACTATCTTAGTTATATATAGATATAACTATATTGAGACATTAAAAAAAAAAAAATAATAATCCCTTACTACAAAAAGAGATTTACATTAACCAGAAAAAAAGGAATATAGAAATGTCTATCTTTTTAAATTTGGATTTTTAATGTAACTATAACAACAAAAACATTTCGATTTCATTTTTGCCTTGAAAAAGTTGGAAGACAAAACGAGTCGGCAAAATGTAAGATTTTTTCCAATTGTTATTTGATACCATATATATATATATATATATATATATATATAAAAGTTACATTAGAACATGTAAATATCCACTACAAAATTGTACATTTTGTTTCAATGTTAAAATCAAACCTTTTCTTCAGGTGGCTAACAATGATGGTACTAAGTGATTTTATTCAAAATTTTGATTAGTAAAACACTACTTCACTTTCTGTTTATGGAAAATTTTCTATGCTTTCTCATGACTTTCTCTTTCTTTTCTTTTCTCTTTTTATTAATCCTTTTTACCTTTTAAGGAAAATTTTCCATAAACAGAAAGTGAAGTAGTGTTTCACTAATCGCAATTTTGAATAAAATCATTTTCTACCATCATTGTTAGGCACCTGAAGAAATGTTTGATTTTAACATTGAAACAAAATGTACAATTTTGTAGTGGATATTTACATGTTCTAATGTAACTAATATATATATATTTTGAACAAAAATAAATATTAACAGTGTATAATAAATATTTATTGCTCTACTTTTGTCTTGAGCCCTGTTTTAAATTAATCTTTTGAACATTGTAATTTTTTTCTTCATTCTTTTACATTTGTATGTGTATATATATATATATATATATAATTATTAATTCAAAAATATGATTCCAACTATCGACATAAGAGGTCTCATGTTTCAAAAAGAGAAGAGCAAAAACTTCAATATAATTATTTGAATTAAATTGGGTTAAAGATTCCAAAACAAATTTCACTTGAAGATGGAACAGAACTTACTTTAACTCAATTTAATTCAAATAATTATATTGAAGCAATTCTTTGAGAAATTTTAAACCTCTTATGTCGGTCTTGGAATCATATTTTTTTAAATAATTATATTTATGCTCTACTTTTGTATATCTACTATTTTTTTAAAAATAATAAGGAACTTTGAATTATTTACCTAACCAGTTCTATTTTCCTATTTTCTATATTTTTTTTTTTTCATATATATATATATATATATATATATATATATATATATATATATATATATAAATCCTGAAACTTTCCATTCATTTATTTCTGTCAATTTTCAGATAGTGGATGTGGAGGCAACCTGAAAAGGTATCAATGGAACAAAATACCAAACTACCCAGGACTGTACCCAGAAACACAATACAACAACACAGTCCCACAAAATAAAGAATGCCAGTGGAATATTCGGGTACCTATTGGCAAACAAATTACTCTTGTCTTTGAAGAGTTTTCACTGGGTCAAAATTCTGAAGTTAAAAATTGTGTTAAAAATCATGTTAAAATCTATAAAGGTCCAAGAAGCCCCAACCTGCTGTATACCACAGAATGTGATGATAATGTAAGTTCAGAGTTTAATTCATTCTTGCAATATACATACAACACACATTACATATATATATTTATTTATTTTTAATTTATTTGTTTAAATGTTATTTTTAAATGGATACTCATATTTGAGTAGATGCTCTGTTTTTATTTATTTACATCTACCCACCTGAATATTTGAGAAATCTTGTTAGAAAAATATGAACCATTTGTTAGATTCGAATCAGTGGCCAGCCTTTTTCTGTCATTAAACCTTACTGAAATTTCAAATGGAAACCTTTATTCATTCCATGGGGGACAGGTTGTCCTCATTTTACTTTTAATGTCCCAGGGGATATGGATTAATACTCGCCAATCTTGTGATTCTATTGCTTGTTAACCAATATGAAATATCTTTTAAACATGGAAAATGGAATGCGAACAATCTATTTCTGTTGATTGAATAAAGGTTTTGTTTCAAATTCTAAGAAAGTTGCCAAATTCAATGAAAGATGCTGAAGAAGTTAAGATGGTACAGCACTCGAAACATTGTCAGTATAACAACCAAGATAGATGTCTTGATCCAGATAGGGAGCCATTATTTTATGGGGCAAAAATCTAAATATCTCAGTCAGTTATGTGCCATGTGTGATATGCATTTAGGCAATCATGTATCTTTCAATACATGACTGACGAGGCAGATTTTTTCTCACAGTTGGTTGTCATTTCTTTCTGCAGTAGACCAGTTGCCATTCAAGGCTATAGAACCTGGTCTGTCCAGCTTTTTACACATAGCTGGGGGGAGGGAGAAGAAGAGGATTCATCCCTTTCCCAAGAGTATTAGCATGTAAGTGAATGTAATGAACTTGACTGGAATTCAAACTCAGCTTTCTGATTCCTCAGTCTGAGCTGCTATCCATTACTCCACCATGCTTCCTAAATATCTAGGAAGTGTTTAAACAGAGGATGGAAAGCACAACATCAAAATCTGAAGGTACATTGGGATAGCAAAAGATACCTTGCAAAAGTTAAAGTATTTAGAAACAGCAAAATTTCATTGGAAACAAAGAAATATCAGTTCTCCTATATGGCAGTGTATACTGGACAGTTTCCTCACAGATGAGGACAAGACTTGAGGCAACAGAAATGTGGTTCCACAGAAGGATGCTGAGAATACCATTGACTTGAATATAAGAGCAACAACAACAGCTTTAGAGAAAATGGAAATCAAAAGAACACTTATACTTGGCCACTGAAAGAGAGAGAGTTGAAAGTTCTAGGGTGCATAATGAGATAGAAAACAGTGCACAACCTACCAACCAAGATTGAATAATCTTAAACAGAAAACAAAGGAAATATCTCTACTCCTATTCAAAAGACTGCAGAGGAGTGTTAACCAGATGATAGGCAAACTAATCTAAAAATATGAGGTGGGGGGGGGGGAATAAATAATAAATAAATTTTCAGAGTTTGGGTCAAGATGTTAGAAGTATAAAGTTGAAGTAGATTTTAAAAGGAACCACAAACCAAATCCTAAATTCTATTCCTGTTTAAAAGATGTGGGGGGGGGAACCAGATGATAGGCACATCTAATGAGTGAATAAATGGCCGATAGAACAGGTTTTAGGAGAGATGACAAATTTTATCAAGAGCTAAAAAGAACAGGAAATTATGGTGTACCATGATTGCCAATGTACTGAAGGGACACAGCACATTGATAGCAAGAGGGACAGAGAAAAGTGGGGCTTAACTGAACTAACAAGCTTGTGTAAATAGAGGGAAGGACAGGGATTAGTTGATATGACATGTTTAGCATAGGAGGAGTGTATTCAACAAAAATAATCTAAAATTGCTTTTTTCACTGCAAATTATTCATTATATCATATCCAAGTATATAAAAAAAATTAGAGCTGATTATACAATATGTCAAGCTCAATTTAAGTTTATAGTTTGTAACCATGCAATGAGATGAGATAACATAAAATGTAGATTTGTCTGTAGAAATATCATTACATTCTTGTCAAAAGCATTTTATTTTTAGTCATATTTATTGTAAAATATTCCTTTTTACAGACTTTATTTTTGAAATGGAATAAGATCATTCTAAATTGCTATTGCCCATCAAAATGACTGAAAGAAAAAAAAAACAATGAAAAAGAGTTAACAAAGCATTAATGAAATAGCTTCAGCTCATTCAACTTAGGAAACAAAGTTTTTTAAAATGCTGCCAATAACAAAGGAGAAAATAAAAAATACCTGACAACAAATCAAATATAAATTGTCAACAATGTTTCCATAAAACTTCACATTTCCTGTAATAAATTCTTAATAAATATTATTATTTTACTTAGGCATAAGGTAGTCCTACATTTACAATACCTTATGGCTAATCATGAAAAGAAATGTTGATCAAAACTGCCTAAAACCTTTAAGTGCATATTGCTGCAAAATTCTCAAAAGTTGAATATTCCCCTCCCCTGCTGAACGCATCATATGACAAAATTAAAAAATGTGCTACAAAAGACAGGAAGCTCTACATATGGTATCTTTCGATGATCTTAGCTCCACTCTGACCCAAAGTGGTAGCACCTGTTAGAGTTAGTGATCCCCTCAAAAACAAAAATCAACAGTACATTTTTATAATAAAATGACAATCAATGCTACACTAAAAATGTATTTTTATACATTTTTATAGTAAAATTACCAAGAATACTTTTTCGGATCTACAAATTATATATTTAAAAAACAATTTTATACTCTCAGGCTAAATGTATGTATGTATGTATGTATGTGGTATTTCTAGCTAAAAGCATAAAATTGTGTGAAGGATATTTAGATTTTGGCATTAAGCAACATATATAGATGTTGATTTTCCACTAAAAATCAACCAATCTTGACTCTTCTGGAAGTTTCCAGACATTGACTCCAAATCTAATTTCATGAAACCTATGTTCTACAGATATTAGCTTTTTCATAATGCAAAGCTATTCTGAAGGTTTACAGACCTTAATTCCAAATCTAATTTCATGAAGCTCTACATATGGTATCTTTTGATGATCCTAATTCTTCCGAAGGTTTACAGGCCTTGACACTAGAACTAATTTCAAGAAGCTTATCTAATGATCAACATACAGTATCTTTTGATGAGCCTAGCACTTTTGAAAGTGATGCTGAATAGATTCTCTTACATCATTACCGAGTGGACTGAATTTCCATCTATTGTGATGAATGAGTGTTCTCTCTTCTAATTTGGAATAAGTTATGCTTTCTGAATCAGACTATGTTGATTACTGATACTTGTTAACTCTTTGATAATTTTTTAACAAAATTCCACAACTTTTTAATTGAACTCTTAAATGTGTTTTCATGATAGAAAGTTTCCTCCATCAAAACATTTTTGCAAGGATCATAAAAGGTTACAATCAGTTGGTGAAAGGTCAGGAGAATTTGACAAGTGAGGTAGAACACACCAAGCTAGTCCCAAAATTTTTTCCTGTGTTATTCTTGTATGTTTTGGCCTTGCATTTTCATGGAGAAGAAGTTGTGGAAAGTCATAATTACTCTTGTCCTGAAGGGAAACAGCATATAGAAGCAATGAATAATACATTGACAATCCCATCATATGCATAATATTACACTTTTCTACTTAGGATCAAAGTGTAGTATCTGCTTGATTGCTTGACCTTCTAATTTCAAATCAGTTATGCTTTCACAATGATACTCTTTACGTTGATTATTGATAAATCAGCTCTTCTACAAGTTTTGATGTGAAAAAGTTTGACAAATTCTTGAATCTGGTTTCCTTTAGAGAGAGGTTTTTTTTTTCCCATCAAAGGATTTTACGGTGATCAGCAAAGGTAATAAACAGTTGGTGCAAGATCAGGAGAATATATAGCAGGTGAGGTAGAACAAACCAAGCAAATTCAGTAATTTTATTTTTGTTGTGCATGGAGAAGGATAACATTTTTCTAAATGATGAGCACAGGGTGCTTTTCAACCAAACTTCTATGGACATGTTGCAGCTGCTGAACATTAGACTTTCATTGCATTTTAAGAACTCTAAACAAATTATGCCCCAAAGGTCCTGCTACGTGTACAACATTACCTTTCTTCCATGGAGCTCAGCCCTTAGTTCAAACTGTTATGTAGTATCAATCCCCCTATATGGTAGTGAATGTTATACAATCTCCTCACACATGAATAGAGACTTAAAGCAACAAAAATGGGGTTATACAGAAATTTTAGAGAAAATGAAAAAAAACAACACTTTTGCTTAAAATCAAGAAAAAATATTTGACATTTCTGCAGCATATAATGAAGAAAGAAGGCTTGGAAAATTTGATATTCACAGGACAGATTGAAGATAAAAAGACCAAAGCAATGCTATTGAGCTTCAGTGAATGAATGGTGGAGCCAAGTTTAGGAGAGATTACCATAAGACAAAAGTTATTAAGCACTACAAAGAACAGGAAATTATGGAGAGCCATGATCCTCCAATGTCTTGATGGGACAGCACAGAAGAAGATATGTAGATTTATCCTTGGTAATTCACTAACTTTTGCTTTGAACATTGTCATATGTAACCTTTTTCTCATTATATATTAAAATATATTTGAGGAATGGTTAGTTAGGATGATACTTTTAATATTAAAATTGGTTTCTGAAAATGGAAATTACTTTTGACTCAACCTAATGGCTACATATAAAGTTTTCAAGAAAAATTTAAGAAATTTTCATGTTTCCTGCCTTTCAATCATTTTTACATTGCTAATATTTTTCTTATTTTTATTTTAGACACGTCCTGATTCGGTCATATCGACTTCCAATATTATGACAGTGGTCATGGCGTCAGATGGAGTGGCACGTACACCCAAATTTCGAATCAGTTACACAAGCTAGAAAGGAGGAAAAATGTAGGAGAGATGTTATTCGTCAAGGTTCAAGATGACTGAGAATCTATCTGTTGAAAGGATATACATGAACATTTTGTGTCCATTTCATTTTGCATTATATATATATATATATATATATATATATATTTTAATACATATTTTTTCTGATTGCTTTACCAATCAAAAGAATGGAATACACAAAAAGTGAAACAAACAATGCATCAATTTTGAAGAAATAAAATTATATTTTTAATATATTCAAACCAATCAAAATAAATTGGGGTTGTTAGACATTTGACAGAGCATTCAATTTTTAAATGTTGCTTTCATTCCTGATTCATTCTAGATTTTTTGGGGGGGAGGGGTGAGATTTTCTCAATACATTAATGTCCACTGTAAAATCTAGTATTAATTATTAAAATCTGATATTAATGAAAGATTTTGGATAAAAATCTGGTATGAAGGATAAATTTGTACATCTAAACCATTTTTGGCAGGGAATTAATGGATTAATAATGTTCAATATATTTAATCAGGTTAATTAAAAAAAAAAGTTCATATATTACAAAAATCATTTACTACATGAAAAGAAATAAAACATCCTGTTAATATTAACAAAATAAGTAATTAAAAATACAGGGACAATGAAAAGGAAGAAGAAAACTAATATTGTGAGATCAATAATAAGAAAGAGAGATCAATATGTTTGCTCAGAATTGAGCATATCAGAATCAAGTACAGAAATCTAAAAGCATATTGGAAGAGAGAAATATGCCTTCAAAAAGCTCAACAAAGTATAAAGAATCTGTCTATATTTCTGAGATGAGGTATTATCTACACTATTTACATTATTCGGACTATTGTCCTCATCTTTGTTGCCATATTTATTACAATGTTTCAGCTGTTGTACGCTCCGGCCTTCTTCAAGTAGTTGAACTGAACCCTTTATTTCACTCACTGTGGTAGACTGTTCTAGTTTCATGTGCCATGTTTAATGGATGTCAGTTATCTCCTGTTAATTCCCCTATCCAAGTTCTCCACTGCCTTAACCGGGTATTGGACCCACACTGTTTTTTGGGTCCTGTCACTAGATCTAACCAATGCCTTTATCCACTATGCCATGTGTCCTTGTAATAAATATGGTGACAAAGATTAGGACAATAGTTCAAATAATGTAAATAAAGTATAAAGAAACTGAAAAATTTCATTAGAAATTTTAAAAAAGAAAAAAAGTACTTCTATGTAATATTAGTCCTCCTACATAGCAATGAATTCTAGAAAATTTCCTCACAGATAAAGAAGAGACTTGAGGTGACAGGGACATGGTTCTACACAAGGATGCTGAGAATGACATGAACAGAGCAATGATGATGTTTTAGTAAAATAGGAACAAAAAGGGTCACATAATGAGAAAAGAGGTACTCAATGTTTCTTTCTGCCCCTAAGAAGCTTGTGTATAAAGGATGACAGAACAGGGTCTGGGAGAAATAGGTAAGAAACATCACTTAGAGCTACAAAAGATAGGAAGTTGTGGAGAGTCACATTCTGAAAAGACAGAGCACAGAAAAGAATAATAATAAAATAAATAATAGGACCTCTTTACCATAATACGTATGATGAAAATGTCTAGAGAGTGCCTTGATCGCAAGGTCATCTACAGTAAATTTAGGTTGGGCTCTTACAACACGACATTTCACCATTTCTGGCAGAAATTCTATTATCACAGTGTGAAATACTTACTAACAAAAGTGATGGAAAGAAAAATAAAAGTAATCTAAATGAAATCTGCTAAAAAAAAAAAAAAAAAAATCCCAGGTTTGTGTGCATGTGTATTCACACCAGTGTAACAAATTGAGTCCAGTGAAAACCTGAAATAAGTTACAAGAAAATTTTTTTTCCATCTTGTCATACATTTTTACCCAATATTGTTCTTGATATATATATATGAAATATGTACATATTTTAAAGAGAAGTGAGAAACCACAAACATTTTTGGTTATAATGTGGATTTTTTTAAATATATATTATACTTTATTTTTCATGTTTTTGCTACAGGTGTTTCCAATCTTGTGACCTCCATCAGGCAAAGATTGGTTATTTTCGCACATTATTAAAAAGAATTAATTTTCCTTATGTTTTCCGATGTTTAACTATTGTTTTTTTTGTGTGTAGTAGTAACCCAAATTTTTCTTGGAGCAGCAAAAATATCCTTCTGCTTAAGGGGCAATAAAACAATTATGATTTGTCAGAGAAAAGGCGAAGGAAGGAGGTCTTCATTCTTATCTTTTTATGACTCCTGTATCTTCTTAGAATATTCATTCACATACTAGGTCTTTCTCCATATATATATATATATATATATATATATATACTGGTTTACTATAAAGAATTAGTGTATATATATATATATATATATATATTTTACATTTTTTATGTTTATACGTTCTTTATTTAAAAAAACAAAAAAACTATTATGTAAATTTTTGTAACTTTGTATAATATTTATGCATTATACCCTAATCTTTATCCAGTAAAAATTTCATTGCTAATCATGCATTACTTTTTAAGTAATACACATATTTATGTCTTTGTTGTTTACCGTTCCTTATATTATGGCCGCTACTGTATATACACATACTGGCAAAATCAAACATAATAGACTACCCACAAGTACACACATGAACTCTACACAATATAGGAAGTGTGTTATATATATATATATATATACACACACACACACAATTTCTTAAAACAATATATATGTATAGAGAAGGAATTTGTATACACATACTAGCAAAAACACAGATGCATACGCAATAAACAAAAATGGAGATAGGTCTAAGAAGATACAGGAATCATAAAAAGATAAGAATGAAGAACTCCTTCCTTTACACTTTTTCTGACCAATCAACATTGTTTTATTACCCCTTAAGCAGAAGAATACTTTTGTCACTCTAAGAAAAATTTGGGTTACTTCTACACACAAAAAACAATAGTTAAACACTGGAAAACAAAGAAAATTAATTCCTTTTAATAATATGTGGAAATAACCAATCTTTGTCTGATGAAGGTCACAAGACCGGGAACTTGTGTAGCAAAATTATGGGAAATAAAGTATAATGTATTTTTAAAAAATCCACATAATGAACAGAAACTCTTGCAGCTTTTCTCTTTATAATACACACTTTTCTCTCATTGGAACAACTATAACATCTCCCTTATATATAAATCTGGGATAATGATATATAAATTTTTCTATATCAAGAACAATTTGGTGGGGAAGATGTATGGCTAAGTGGAAAAAGATTTTTTGTGACACAGTTCAATGAAGTCCTACAGGATGGAAACAATCAGGCAATGTAAGTCCAATCATAGAGCACTGGGGGATCCTCACATTAATGTGAAATGATCTAGAAGAGTAGCCATTCAACACAAACTTTAATACATGATTTAAAAACAATTGGATTAAGCCAAGTATTAATCCAGAGACAACATGGCCATATACACAAGCTCAAGGACTAACAAGTCAGACTCTGTGAAACATTTTTGATAAATTGAAAGCATCACTGTTTGTATCTGAAGCCTGATAGACAAATTCAGTGATAATCATTAAGCTCTTTGTTTCCAAATTTTTTCCTCTGGGCTGCAATTTTGGAATGAAATTTGCTTGTGCTTCACAAAATTTTATGTGATAAAAAGTACATTTAAAAATAAAAAACAGAGAAAGTTAAAGGGAGATAAGCACAGATTCAAAGTCAGAAGATTACCATTGATAATTCTCTCTTTCAATTTGTGGACACTAGTTATTTGTTATATACCGTATCTATGAACACTAATTGATATATCCATATCCCCATAAATACATTGGACACTATTGTAAAGGGGGGGGTAATATGCTGTCTAAGTTCTCCACTACTAGCAGTAATTTACCTACTTCACGCCGCTGGTGAGTATTGTATTTTGTTGATGTTATTAAGATGACCATTTCATTTTGAACCTCCATTTTGGTTATTCCTCATTTAGTAACTCTTTCTCGGTTACAACATTACTATATATTCTTAATACTTGATATAATGCAAAAATATCACAAGGATAAAAATTGGTCAATATTTATTTGTCACTATTTGTACTGGGACATGGAATTACAAGTAATCCATAATAATATTTGAAATTTTGAAATCATATTTATTTTTGGCATATGAATTTTTTGAAACTGTTTCTAAATTTTTGATTGTCTTTCAATCATTCTGGAACTATAACATAAAGCCATCAGCAGTAGACCTAAAGAAATGAATATTGTTTATCTGAAAAAAGTCCATGTGAAGTGAGATGCATAACCAAGTTGAATTATAGCCTCTAGTACTTTGTGAAAATGAACTAAAAGACTAATAGGGTGATAATCTGAAGAATCAGGAGAGTCACCAGAATTCTTAAAAACATGAACTATAGAGGAATATTTCCAACAAGCAGGAAATCAAGTAGAAGTAAGGTATTTGCTTTAAAATTTGGAGAGCACAGGAGCCAGTTCTGGAGAACATTTTCTGAGGATCATTTCAGGGATACTGTCAAATTCGCAAGCCTTGTGGGGGACCTAGTTTGGAAATGATAGCAGAAACTATAGACAGAGTTATATGAATATCACTGAGTAGAGATTTTCTTTTAGGTAGGAAATCAGGCAAAGATGCGCCTGAATAGTCAAGAATGGTGTAAAACTTCTTGGATTGCAAAGGAAATATTTGTCGCAGATTACTTCCACAATCAAAAGAACAAATTGCAAGTTCAAACTCAAATATCAGGGACAGAAAGAAAGGTCGAAATCTTGATTCACAGGTCAAATGTCACAAATCACAATGCATGTAACCAGTCAGAAAAATAACTCACTCACCGATGAACGTGGTAGCCAAATACACAAATTTTGTCTTTGATCCCAGATTCGAGAACACTAACTGCTTTTATCAAATGAACATTTTTTTTTTCATTTGTTAACAACTGGGAGAAGACACCCAATATTAGCATATCCCGAATACTTTTATGGGGACTCCTGTGACTGACTTGTTTCTAATATGAATATTCCGTCTTCAGCATATGATACAGAATACATGCACTTTTTTTCCAGCAAGAAACTTTCTTTTTCACCACATCTTCCATCGTAGGATACACACGATATGCTGTCGCTTGGTTCAATGAGGTAATTCACAGTTTTCTTTGCTACAAGTGAAGTTGAAAAAGAATTTCCAAGTAAAGCATTCTTCTTCATCTGCAATAGATGATAATACTTCAAACTATCTCGAGAAGAAGGAAACAATAAAGGAAGAAGAGCTAATTAACCGAATTTAATAGTAAAAGTCAGAAGCACATATAAAAAATCCAGAAACTCAAACTCCTTGCTACTAGGATATTTTCATGAATATAGTCGCTGAGGTCATGCATATGTACCCTAGAATCCTTTCAATAAATAGGGAGATTTTGGTGATACAGATGAAAGAGTGGCTAAGACTACAGTATAGTAGCCTCAGAATTGCCAACCAGAAATACTTGCAGGGACATCTATCCATACACAATATGGCACTGCAAGAACACTGATATTATGCAACTGTTAACCAGAGAAGACTCTCTGTTTGTTTAGTGGCAAATTAACTCCTTATAGGCCATTTAATGCCAAAACTTAATTTTATTGGAAGCATTATTAATTTCTTTTACAAAAATGTATTGCTGGTATTTTTTTTTATATGAAAATGCATTGCTGGTATTTTTACTACAAAAATGTTTATGCTTTCATAGTGTTTTGACTCTAGTTTGGGGGGTTAACTATTTGCCTATAGCTAGGACCCTAACAGGTGCTACCACCTTGGGTCAGTGTGTATGTGGAAACAACTGCAATTAAGAGGTGGTTCCACATTCTACAAAAAACTCTCAATCAGAGGCCTACCTGCCAGATGCAGTTTATTGTCAAACCCAGGATAGACCTCTCTAAGTTCTACAAGAGTTTGAACTCCTTGCTACCAATTGGATGCAGCAGCTAGAAAACGGCTAACTTGAAACATAAAGAAAGAGTTAACTGAGATTAATAGCAAAAGTTGAAAGAACATATAAGAACAAACCAGAGACTTAAGAGATAAATGCCTTGATATCAAGAGATTTTCATGAACATAAACACCAAGACCATGCACATGGATACTAGAGTCTTTCAATAGAGAGGAAGATAGCCAAGAACAAAGAATTCACTGTTAAAGGTTGAAGAGTTTAGGTTAGTTTCACAGAAAGCTAGGATGTCTGAAGAGGATTCCAAGAGAATTCTGCACTGCAGTAACTTGTACAAGTACCATGAATGTTAGATAAAGTTACATTGACGGGCTTAGGTGTTTTATGGCAAACTGGTTTATAGTTATATTTTGTTTAATCGTTTTAGTCAGGGCAAAATTTTAAGGTTGATGAGACCAAGAAAAGTAATTATTGTTGATCATTTCAGACAGTGATTTCCAAACAGTGGGGTGCACACCTTATAAATGCAGTGGATGAAGATAGCAGGTGAGTCAGAATGATTGAAACAGTTTCAAAATATACATATGCCAATAATAAGCATGATTTCAAAATTTAAAATATTATTATGGATTGCTTGTCCCAGTATAGTTACAAATAATTATTGACTGATTTTATCCTTGTGATATTTTTGCATTATATCAAGTATTAAGAATATATTAACTAGGGTCTGCAAATTGGAGGAGAGAGTTATCAATAATAATATCTGACTTTCTGGTCTCTCTGGTTATCATCCTTTAACCCTCTCGTTTTTTTATTTTTAAATGTACTTTTTTTTCACATAATATTTTGTGAAGCACAAGCAAATTTCATTCCAAAATTGCAGCCCAGAGGAAAAAATTTGGAAACAAAGAGCTTAATGATTATCACTGAATTTGTCTATCAGGCTTCAGATACAGTGATGCTTCCAATTTATCAAAAATGTTTCACAGAGTCTAACTTGTTAGTCCTTGAACTTGTGTATATGGCCATGTTGTCTCTGGATTAATATTTGGCTTAATCCAATACTTTTTAAATCATGTAATGAAGTTTGTGTTGAATGGCTACTCTTCTAGATCATTTCACATTAATGTGAAGATCCCCCAGGGCTCTATGATTGGACTTACATTGCCTGATTGTTTCCATCCCGTAGGACTTCATTGTACTGTGTCACAAAAAATCTTTTTCCACTTAGCCATACATGTTCCCCACCAAATTGTACTTGATATAGAAAAATTTATCATTATCCCAGATTTATATATAAGGGAGATGTTATAGTTGTTCCAATGAGAGAAAAGTGTGTATTATGAAGAGAAGAGAAAAACCGCAAATGTTTTTAGTTATAATGTGGATTTTTTAAAAATATATTATACTTTATTTTCCATATTTTTGTAGGCAAGAGTTATCAATGATAAGAACAAATACATGGTTATCTTTTAACCCTATCTCTGTTTTTCTATTTTTAAATGTTCTTTTTATCACATAAAATTTGTGAGGTGCAAGCAAATTTTCATTGTGAAAATGCAGCTCAGCAAAAAGAAATAAATTTGGAAATCACTGGTTTAAAACAATACAAGACATGGCACAGACTACAGCATAGTCTGGTTTCAGGGTTTCCTTCTGGAATTGCTTGCAGGGACACTTATCCATGCATGACATGGCACTGCAAGAACCCCAATATTATGTGGCTGTCAGCCAAAGCTACCTCTCTAAGTACAACCAAAAAAGTTCAAGCTCCTTACTACTAACTAAAAACTGCCAACCCTCAATATAAAAAGACAGCCTCCAGCCAGTCATACTGCTAAAAATTCATCACAGCCACCCTTATTATGGTTGCAGAAAAGGGAACTGGAAACCCCATCCTAAACAGGAAACTATTACTGTTCAAAAGGTGGGGAAGGAGTTTGAACTGGGCAAGAGGCAAACCTATCTACTCCTATTTTTAAAAAAAAAAAATTGTGTAAGAAGAAAATTAATAAATAAAATTTTGATGCTAAGCAGAGATTTTAGCAGTATAGAGTTAACCTAAGAGTATGTGCAACTTGAGTACATGTATTCTAGCAGAGATAGTTAAGTATGTAGTCACCATTCCATAATGAATTAACTATTGAAGTTTAACGTCAAGCCTAGTCAGTACTAAGCTGAGTTACTATTTGGGAATACCAGGTACTATAAGCTTGGATGTGCGGGTGGTGTAATGGATAATGGCTTGAAATTGTTAATTGGAGAGGCGAGTTCCAATTCCTGTTGGCTTATATTTACTTATGTGCAAATACCCTTGGGAAAGGTACAAATCCACCTCTTTCTCCCTCCCCACCATGTATAAAAGAAGCAGAATCCAGAAGACACTAGATAACAATTGACATTGCACTTAACTTTTTGAAGATCAAACCTGACTGGCAAGCAAGAAGCTGGTAGAGTGTTCCACAGGTGAGAAGTGCAAGTATTGGGCCTCAAACTCATACCCAACCTCAAGTGGAACTCATATATATGATTTATCACCAAAGATACAAGTAAAATGATTGACTCCCGGTACTGCTCCAGTAAGTACCTGACTTCTCATGCTATCCTCTACCTTTATAAGAGCCAGATCAAGTTGAAAATATAGTCAGTCAGTCAGTTATGTGCGATACATACTTAGGTGATACATGACTGACGAGGCAGATTTTTTTCCTGCAGTAGGTTGCCATTTCTTTCTGTGATAGACCAGTTGCCATCCAAGGCTATAGAACCTGGTCTTTCCTGCTATTTACCCATAGCTGGAAGGAGAAAAAGAGGATTTATACCTTTCCCAAGGGTATTAGCATGTAAGTAAATATAATGGATTTGACTGGAATTTAAACTCGGCTCTCCAATTCCTCAATCTGAGCCACTATCCATTACTCCACCGTACTGTTGCTATATTTGGGTAGAAGCTGCCTAGTCCTCACTGTCCAGTCTTGATATGGTTCAAAGACATCTGCAAGTCCTTGTTGGAGAAGAATCATATTCCACTCTCCAACCAATCTCTCACAAGTGGGATGTGTCAAGTCTCCCACTGCTCTATTGTTACTTCCATGGAAAGGACCCAGACAGACTCCATTCCTTTGTTCCACCAGGTCTAAACTTCATGGCTAAGACCTGCCATGCCATTTACATAGTAGCAAACCACTCACATTTCCTTCATATTGCAGTGATGATAAGTAAGTTCCACTCAAACAGCTTCCTCCCATGGAACACTGCCCTATGGGACAGACTCTCATGGTGATGTTATCCTGATCACTACAATCTTAATTTGTTCAAGTCTAGAGTTAACCATTATCTTCCTCTTCTATCAATATAATCTACTCCTTAACATAACCCTCTACCTTGAGTGGCTTCTGGGCCTTGTACAAAGTGAATCTTGCTGTAAAAAAAATTTTTAAAAATGAAGAAACTGTTGGCATAGAACTTACGGTTCCATCTAGCCAATTCAATTGTAAATTGATAAGACCTTCTTGCCAGTCTAGTACTGTGCTTAAATTCATAAAGTCTATAATAATTAATTCACTTACAGTTAAATCTCACTGACAGAGCCTGTTACTAGACAATAAAACCACTAAGGGGTTGCTAAGCGTGAAAGAATATAAAAAAAGAGAGACATTATTAAGGAGCGGGAAACACAAAAGAAGAGGAATTAAGAAGAAAGAAGATAACAATTGACATTGTACTTCAAAAATTTAAATGCAAAGTTGACTGGAAAGCACGAAGACAGAAGAAAGTTTCATAAGCGAGAAGTGCGAGAAAAGAAACTGTTAGCATAGAACTTACGGTTACGTCTAGCCAATTCAACTGTAAATTGATGAGACCTTGTAGCCAATCTAGTACTGCACTTAAATTCATAAAGTCTTGGCACCATAGAGAAAAGGTCAACAGAACAACTACCACAAAGTTTTGTATAGAAAAGGCACAGAGAAGCTACATTATGGTGGTAGGAAAGTTACTGAAGCCATGTCAGGACCAATAACCCTACAGATTTATTATTGTTAGCTCTTGGTAGATGAGATGACAAAGTGTAACTTATTGTCACTCTTAGAGTACTTGGAAGCAGGAGCAAATTGAGGGAAAAAAGAAAAAAACAAACATGAGTTTCTTTTTCTTTTTATTGGGAATTCACAAAAAAAATGTCCTTATTTCTTACAGGGAAACTCAAAATATATATATATATATATATATATATATATACACACATATGTACATGTTTTTTATGTGACAGTAGAACAACTTAAGCCAAGCAACCGGCCAATGTTAATCACTGTTTTTCCTTTTTCAAAGCATTAACAATATCTAATGTCACTTCCATTCAACTTTTCCCAAGAATTGAATCTTTGTGGAACAAACTCCCGCAAGGATGCTTTTCTAAACGCCTCAGTCTTAATTTCTTAATGTCAAGGATAAATGGCTGTCTATCCTCCTTATCCTCATAATCTTCACATTTTACCTCCCATGTTCATCTCACACACTTTAACTTGACTATGAGTAGATATTTAGACTTCTATTTTGTGAACTTTAGTAGAAGAAAAATATGTGTGTCATATTTTTTAAAAATTGTTTCCGTGTTTCTCTGAACGACAAAGAAATAATCAAGTTTCTTACTATATTTTCGGTGTGTTTTGTAAGCGAAACAAGAACTACAACTCTGGTTTCACATTATTGAGTTATGTCCCTTACATTAAGTTATCGTTCTTGATAAAGATTATAAAAAAAAAAAAATTTGAGAGAGAGAAGGATATCTCTCTTTGGCTTGCAAGATTAAAAAAAAAATCACACTGTTCCTTGTTAAAATTTAATTTCAGTCTTTTTTAATAATATTTTTAAGAGGTAATATTTTCCCCATAGAGTATTGTATTATTCTTTTCTTAGCTAAAGCTTGTAGAGTAATTAGCCATGGTTAAATGTAATTATCAGAAATGCCTAACAAACAGAATTAACAAAGTTTGCAATAAACAATAACAAGAGAAAGAAAAGAACAGGCCAAAAATAATAAGCAAATAATATATGCAAGGCAAAGGAAAGTGACAGTAATAACTAAGAATGGTGTTAACACAGAAGGGGGATGCAGACAAGTGATTGCAGTGTTCTGACTTCAAGACAACAACAGAAATAAGGCCACTTTTTGGTCTCGCCCGACTTATTTGGCTTAGGAAAAAATCCCAGCATGCATCTGTATGGTTTGTCTATAAATTTAGGTAGAGGGATGTTTTTGAAATCATTCCCATATTAGATTGGAACCAGCAAAGCCTTTAAAGTCCTTAAACAACATTCAAAGACAAAGTTCATGTTTAGGAGGTATGGGAATAACAAGTGATATTATTGTTGCCCTCTCCTGTTAAACCCAGTAGTCATAAAAAGTAGAGAGAAATACTGAGAAAGGCAAAACAACTACATTGAATCAATAGCTACATCTACCGCAAGGAAAGTTGGTTCTCTGTGTCACACCAGAAGGCTTTTCCATCCTTCAAATCTACAAATCAACCATTCGTCCATGCATGGAATACTGCTGCCATATATGGTCTGGTGCTCTCACTGTTTATCTCAAGTTCCTTGACAAAATCCAGAGACAGATATGCAATGTCATTGGTCCCGATCTGGCATCCCGTCTGCTGTCACTATGTCACAGACATCCCGTGGCTTCCCTCTGTCTTTGCTACAAGTACTTTCATGGCAACTGCTCCAACAAGCTACTTTCACTGCTTCCCAAACTGCATGAATTTAAGCGCGCTACTAGGTTGGTACCTCAGTCCCACCCTTTTACTGTCAAAATGACTAAACGTAGCCATCTCTTCTACTCCAACAGCTTCTTATCTCACTCATTCTGTTAGTGGAACTCCCTATCAATTGCTTCCCTGATAGCTATAATTTTCAAATATTCAAATGTAATGTCAATTGACACCTTCTAATGCTTTAACCTTGATCCCTGTCCATCTCTTTATCCTTTTCCTAAACACCCATCTTTACTCTCTCATTCTCTATAACCCCTTGCATGCTAGTGGCACTCCTGCCTTGCTTGGGGTGATTTGCTTAAAAAAAAAAAAAAAGGAAAAAGTGAAACTGGATACACCAGTAAGATTGAACCATTTAGTGTGACATACATAAGAAAACAATTTATAAGAAACAAATAATCAGGAAAAAAATGTACACGTGTAGTTAGTGTATGAAATGTCTGTACCTGAAATATATAATTCTGTGAGTCTTTTCTTAGGATGATGAAATGTGTCCTCATTATGGGATCTTCATTTTGAGAGACATTAACAACTATGACCCAATGGGAAAAAACCCAAGCTCCCATAACGTCTATTTTTGGCCACAAACATAAATGCAACATGCCGATTTTAAAATTCTACTAAACTCCAAAATAGTAATATTACTATATCTCAATTTACATTTGTAATTTCAGTGGAAACTTAATATGAAGAAATTTTTTATACTCCACTACAATTTGATCTCTTTCTGATTCACTCTGCATGTTAGCCAGATATTGGCACCTGGAGGGTAGAACACAAAATAAAAAAGTCATTTTCTGTGCATGGGCTCTGAGCATCACATCCAGCCCAGGAAGCAAGTCCCCACAATGAAAATGATACAGTGGCCAAGCACAAACATTCCTGCCAGAAAAGGATATGACCTTGGGGTCTACCTGATCTCTGGTAACAATGAACAATCGAAGGCCAAAAGGCCACTTGCCAGCACACTGTCACCACCATGACCGCTTCTCTCAACACAAAAATTATCTCACCCAGGATTCACTAATCTCACCAGACTCTTTACCCAGAATCCAATAGAGACCAGCTTCTACACCACCAGCCCCATTGAAGCCAATCAACACTCATTATGACAAATTGAATCCATTTTGTTTTTTTTAAGCTATGCATTGTTCATGATTGATTTCAATGAGATTATGTGATTAATAATGATAATTTTTCATTGACATTAAAGACATTAAAATACAGGCATCTTAGTTTTATAATATTGTAGTTTTATTTTTTTATTTTACTGACAGTTTTCCTTTACTCTTGTTAGAATGGTCACAGTTGTCACAATTTCTATCTCAACTAAAATCAGTGGCAACCAAAATTTTCACATATAAATGATGAGTTGTCATCATTTCTAGAGGCAAAAGAAAAAAAATTTTCAACATTTTTTCATATATTTTTATATAACTGTTCTGCCTACCATGTATGCATCCATCTTGCACACGTGCATACCTCAGACAGTCAGATAAATGTCTTAAGGCAATCAAAAACTCTGAAGACAAAGTCCTGTTCATCAGCAGGTTTTTTGACAGCTAAAAGGATAAAACTAGTAAAAAGAAATAAACACAAACTTGAGACTAGTTTTGGCTGAATAACAAATAAAAAAGAAAGCAAAAATGATATGACAAAGGCATGAACCTAGCAGTGAGACTGCAAGTAAAAAAAAGGAGAGTAGTAAATAGTTTGCTTACATCAATATGTTATGAAGTTTGCATTGATAAATTCTCAAAAAGGAAGAAAGTTACATGAAGTTACAGTTTGAGAACAATGTGTAGACAGTCAACACATAGTGAAAGGGATCTAGATGGAGAGAGAGCAATAGTAAAATAAATTTCACCAGGTCTACCAATGATGTGTTAACAGCCATCACTGAATATCTATTTCTCTGGACAAGAATGGTGAAATTTGAGCTGTGATTCTAGATATCTCAAGGGTGTTCAACAGGGTTTGGCATGCTGGCCTTCTAGGCAAGCTCAGGAGCTACAGTGTCACAGGATGAATATTCCTATCAAATCGTGAAATGATCATTCCAGATAATTCCTCAACAACATGGGTGTACCCCAAGGATCTATCCTGGGTCTTACGTTATTTCTGATCTTCATCAATGATCTCCCCAATGCCATCAGTTCCCAGGTAGGTATTTATGCAGATGATACTACCATTTACTCCTGTCTCAACAGCAAATCTGTTGATCTGCTGAAGTAAACCTGGTAGCTACTCTAGAAAAAAACCTCCAATTAGTGGTTAACTAGGGCAAGAAATGGCTTGGGAATTTTAATGCCTCCAAAACAAAACTGCTTTCATTTAACCACCATAGAGAACCTTTCTGCCTGCCATCAGCATGCCTAATGCTCCAGGAGAGCACCTTCTTTACCTCACATTCTCCATGGATTTGAAGTTGAATGACTACATCGAATCAATAGCTGCATCTACTGCAAGGAAAGTTAGGTTACTGTGTCATGCCAGAAAATTTTTCTCGTCAGAATCCATCTTGCCCAGTTAAAAATTGACCATTCGTCCATGCATTGAATACTGTTGCCATATCTGGTCTAATGCTTCTGCTATTCATCTCTAGATTCTTGGCAAAATCCAATGAAAGATCTGCAATGTAATCAATCCTGACTTGGCATCCCGACTTCAGTGACTTTCTCACCAACATGACATGGGTTCCTTCTGTCTTTTCTACAAATATTTCCATGGCAACTGCTCCAATGAGCTTTTTTCCCTGGTGTCCCGACTGCATGAAATTAAGCATGCAACTAGATTGGCATCTAGGTCCCACTCATTCACTGGTGAAACAGCTAAATGCAACCACCACTTCTACTAAGACAGTTTCTTTTTGCGCACTTCCCACCTGTGGAACTCCCTCTTGTTTAATTGCTTTCCTGATAACAACAATCATCAAAAATTCAAATGCAACGTCAATTCTTCTTGAATCCCATTCATCTTGTGTCTTTTCCTCAATCTTCCCTATTCTCAGTCTTCTCTTTCACTTTCTCTCCCTGTAACCCCCCCCTACATACTAATGACATTTTTGTATTGCTTGGTGTGAAATGATTAAAAAAAAGTTTTTCAATACAAAGGTTCAATCATATGACAAATCCATATCACCATTATTCTCTGTATTCTGCACAAGGATGTAGGGGTGTATATATATAAGTGAACATTGAACATTGGTGACAGGCTGTTTTATGCTAGATGCAATGGTTGGGCCTGAACAGTGCATCTAGCATGAAACAACCTGTCGCTAAGAGTTGACTTCAATGTTCATTTTCATATTTGCACATGCTCTTTCTCAAATATTGAGCACTTTATCCCATAAATATAGCACACCTTAAGAATATATATATATATATATATATATATATATATATTAATATAAAAAAAGATATTGTTGTGTGTGTGTGTGTGTGTGTGTGTGTCTGTACGTTTATATATTGGATCGGATTTCCTACATTTTTCAACCGATTTCAACAAAACTTCACTGGACTGTGTAAAATTACCTTGCGGTGGTTCTGACAGCGCCAAAAATTGGAAAAACACAAATGTTTTTGCATGAAATCAATTTGAAAACACGATAAAACATGGTTCTGTTGCCAGAATGAAAGGGGGACAACTCATATCGAGTTATACTTATAAAACCCAGGTTGTTTGTATGTGTGTGTGTGTTCGTTTATATATGAGATCAAATTTACTACATTTTTCAACCGTTCACTTTTTTTTGGCAGGTAGTGATTCTTATTGTCTTGCACACTTTTTTCTTTATTTTTACATTCAGAATGCTTTAAAAATTCCATTTACAAGACAATTGTTTATAAAAAAAATTCTATTCAATCAATAGACTCATAATGATTGAAAACAATGTTTTTGTTTGAGTTTGGGTTTGACCAATTCGTAAAAAAAAAAAAAAAACTAATTAAGACATGCATGTCCGTCAACCTTAAACAATAATCTTTGTCAATTTTATTTTTCAGTTTTTATGATGGTCGATACTTGATCTATCTTTTACTGTTACATCCCTGGGCAACGCCAGGCTCTACTGCTAGTATATAAATAAAGGTATTTGCTCGATCATAACCACTGTTATTTACAATTAGTTTTACTCGATGAATCAGCTATAACAAATTTATTATAAGAGAAAAAGATATTGAATATAGAATATGCTGTGCCAAAGTTTTGACCAACACTGTAAATTGCTACAAATCCAAAACATTAACTGAAAACTCAAGCCATGATCTTAAACAGCCTCATAGCATTGAGACTTTTATAATAATGCCATGCATGGTGCCAAACCTGGTTAGAAATATCTAAACTGTCAGTCATATACAACTGCTTTCTAAGATCAACAGTGAAACAGGCTTTGAGTGAGTAAAGCTTGAGGGTCTTGGCAAGAATCATCCTTCTTTGAACATTAGGGACTAACGCTACGAAATCGCAAACAAAGAACTGTACCAAGTAACAGAAACCACATCTCTTGAGGAGTAACAAGATCTAAAATGGATAGCACATGTAATTTGCAGAGAAAAATAATGATGTAATTGAGATGCTAACATTCTGCACAACTTCAAGGTTAGGAAGAATACCTGCCTCAGTACTTGAAAGAGTTATAACAGCTACTAGACTTGAAAAATCACTTTACCTTAAAAATTGCTTTAAGAGAAAGATTTTATACATTTCAACTAAAAGTAATACTAGCTACTCAGTCAATGAATACCAAATGTTTCCTTGTAATGAAATGGCTGATATTACCATTAACATTTAGTATTCCATTAAACATTTATATGTAGGCCCATGCAATCACATTCTGTCAAACACAAAGACAAACAGTCAATTTGCCTAGCATCCTTTGACAATGAATGCCTGTGTCCATTAGCTTCGAGAGATACTGGCAAATTGGCATTGTAGGGATTGTTTTGTTGGGACTTTTGGGTCATTTGATTTATCAGAAGGATTTTTGTTATTATCGGTTCATCATGTCTAACCGTGTCCCAAACAAATATACAAACAAGCGTGAGATTTCAAACAAGGAAAAAACATGGAGACATATATAGATCAAAACAATAAAGCATTTATATACAATTAAACATTTACAAACTGGAACAATATGTGTATTAATGCGTGCGTAAATTGTATGTGTTGCTGGAATGTTTGATGTCTCTGTGTCGTTATTTTTTTCTATTTTCTTGTTTGTATCAAATATTGATAAAAGATAAGATTTAAGAGTTTTTTTTATTGCAAAAGTTTGTCAACCAGTCTACCTTTGAACGTGTTTGTGTTTGTATCGTATTTCTTATTTTTGTAATGATTATAAATCAATATGTATAAGAAATTTAGTGGAAAAGTTTAGAGTCGTTATATTTGAATGTTCAAAGTGAGTCAGTGAGTGTTCTTTTTGAAAAGCAGCAAAGATTGTGTTTCAAACGTCGTGGAGTATTTAATTGCAATTGCTCGGTGAATTTGCTAGACTGACTGAATGGGGCTGTCTGCTTCCCTTTTTATAACATTTTTAAATTTTCAAAAGTGGCTCAAGTCATTTTGGCGCAATTCCGTTTCAACAACGATCGACCAATGGAATTGCTTGGTTCGATTCTTTTTGCCATTTCTATTGGTTGAAATTTTTTCTGTACGTAGGCGTGATTCGATGTGGACTGTGCCTTTTTAAGGTTAGAAGGTTAGAATACTAGAAGAGTCCACAGTTTGTCCACTCAAGATCAGTCACAGATGTGTCAACACCATTATCCTAATTTAAATCAATCAGTTCATCACTATTAATGTCTGTTGATATCAGGTTCATCTTGCATTTCTTTTAATTTTTTTTTAATTTTTTTCCTCAGATTTGAGAATAACCTAGGCTGTATATCGCTCAAATACTCACTCAGCTATGTGCCATGCATGATACATGCTTAGGTGATCATGTATCTTTTGATACATGACTGTAGGTTGCCATTTCTTTCTGCAGTAGACCAGTTGCTATCCAAGGCTATAGGACCCAGTCTGTCCTGCTGTTTACCCATAGCTTGGTGTGGGGGAGAAGATGAGGAGTCATACCTTTCCCAAGGGTATTAGCACGTAAGTAAATGTAATGGATTCAATTGGAATTTGAACTCGGCTCTCTGATTCCTCAATTCAAGCCGCTATCCATTACTCCACTGTGCCTCCCTCAAATAATCACTCTGAATCACTAGACTAGATTCTATTGTGATGCTTGATTTCTCATCATCAAAAAAAGATGAAAAATGATCATAAAACTTTTATTTTCTTCACTAATAAAAGAAAGAAAAGATGGCAGAAGTAGCACATAGTCAAAGTCTCATTGTTTGTGTAACTGCCTGCATTACTTGCATCCTGGGTAAGACGTTAAACTACATCTGCGTCCTGGGTAAGATGTTAAACTACGTCCAGCAGCAAGGCCTCTGTGCAGGAGATTTTGAAGAGTATGGAACCACCTCTTAATTGCTGGTTTTTCCAGGTCCACTCTGACCCGGGGTGGTAGCATATGTTAGGGTCCCAGCTATGGGCAAATAGTTAACTATTACCAGCAATACTTTTTAGAAAAAAATTATTACTAGCAACACAATTTTGAAGGCAATATATTAACAGAAACAGAGTTTTGACTCAACAAAATATTACCAGCAATAAAAATTTTTGTCGGCATTACATAACCCATTGAGGTTGATATGCCGTTAAACAAAATAAACCAAACCAATCTAAACCAAAGAATACATATTCTATTCACACAAATCTATCCTAAAAATGTTGTTGGCATTAAATAACCCATTGAGGTTGATATGCCGTTAAACAAAATAAATCAAACCAATCTAAACCAAAGAATACATATTTTATTCATAAACCAAAATCTATCCTAAAAATGTTGTTGGCATTAAATAACCCATTGAGGTTGATATGCCGTTAAACAAAAATAAATCAAACCAATCTAAACCAAAGAATACATATTTTATTCATACGAATCTATCCTAAAAATGTTGTTGGCATTAAATAACCCATTGAGGTTGATATGCCGTTAAACAAAATAAATCAAACCAATCTAAACCAAAGAATACATATTTTATTCATACGAATCTATCCTAAAAATGTTGTTGGCATTAAATAACCCATTGAGGTTGATATGCCGTTAAACAAAATAAACCAAACCAATCTAAACCAAAGAATACATATTTTATTCATACGAATCTATCCTAAAAATGTTGTTGGCATTAAATAACCCATTGAGGTTGATATGCCGTTAAACAAAATAAACCAAACCAATCTAAACCAAAGAACACATATTTTATTCACACGAATCTATCCTAAAAATGTTGTTGGCATTAAATAACCCATTGAGGTTGATATGCCGTTAAACAAAATAAATCAAACCAATCTAAACCAAAGAACACATATTTTATTCACACGAATCTATCCTAAAAATGTTGTTGGCATTAAATAACCCATTGAGGTTGATATGCCGTTAAACAAAATAAATCAAACCAATCTAAACCAAAGAACACATATTTTATTCATAATGAATCTATCCTAAAAATGTTGTTGGCATTAAATAACCCATTGAGGTTGATATGCCGTTAAACAAAATAAATCAAACCAATCTAAACCAAAGAACACATATTTTATTCACACGAATCTATCCTAAAAATGTTGTTGGCATTAAATAACCCATTGAGGTTGATATGCCGTTAAACAAAATAAATCAAACCAATCTAAACCAAAGAACACATATTTTATTCACACGAATCTATCCTAAAAATGTTGTTGGCATTAAAATAAATTTATTGAGGTTGATATGCCGTTAAACAAAAAATAAATCAAACCAATCTAAACCAAAGAATACATATTTTATTCATACGAATCTATCCTAAAATGTTGTTGGCATTAAATAACCCATTGAGGTTGATATGCCGTTAAACAAAATAAATCAAACCTACATTACTTAAACCATGATACATCATATATTATGGCAGAATATATCCTAAAGGATACAGTTGTTGAATATTAAATAACCCATATTTATGGGGATTTGTGCAGATTGAATGCTAAATAAATGTAATGTTATTAATATTTTGTTGCATATTCGATTCAGTCAATCTTCCTAAAATGTTGTCGGGCTTTAAATCATTTCTATAAATATTTTTTTCATGTCAATTGTTCTGATGAAAAATATCTTTGTTACCTTGACTGCATGAATTTAAACATAATACGATATTGGCAATTACGTCTCACCGTTTTACTGTTCAATTAGCTAGATTTAACCATTTTCTCACCTGTTGAAATCTCTTCAGACCTATTGCTTCAGTACTATCTATGACCAAATGCAACATCAATCATAATCTTCTGTCTTTTTGATTCCTGTTCTTATCTCTCAGTGACATACTCACCTGGCTTGGTGTGAACTGATTAAAAAAAAAAAAATTATATATATATACATATATAAATCATCAGATAAAGCACTTTGAACTGGAAGTGCTATCTGATGATTTTGATATCCTTTAAAAAAAAAATATGAAATAAATTATTATAATGGTACCTTAAAAATGGTCTGTTTTTCTTTAAAATATTAGCTCTGGATTTAAATTGAGAATTGAGCTCCACCTTAAATTATTTCATCCTTATATTTTGGGATTACCAAGTTTTTCATAACTATATATATATATATATATATATAACTCTGAATTCAAAACCTACAGAGGGATATTTGGGGACCTTGTGGCATGTGGTGCACCAAGTCTCTGTGTTCAAAACTTAAAAAAATGTGGTTGGTTCTGTGTAAAACCTTCACCACTATAATCAAATCACATGTGCTGGTGTCGGGCTGTCAGTTCCTAGGAACTGAGTTGCCTGATCCTCATACATCATAAAAGGGGCCCCAATAAGCATGGGTCAACAGACTGCTTTGATCAATGATGGGAGAGTCTACTATATATATATATATATATATATATATATTTAGAAGAAAGAGTCCACAGGTGCTTCTTATAATATGTAAAATAGGTTGGTTAATAAAACAAGGGCAAACGAAAGGGTACCAATGTAATCAGTACAAGAAACATTTATTAAATATTAATTATTAACGACTTGTTCAAAATGAAGCATGGAAATTAAGGTTTTAAGTTTGAAATTTTCAGGTATGCCTGTGTCCTTCATCAGTGGCATAAGAAATAAACAGAGAAATTGGGATTACTCACCGACATTTTTTCTTGTGGACGGTGTGAATTCTGGTGGAGATCGTATTATTAGCAAAAACCCGATCTCTGATTCCTCACCGTGCAAAATTTCTTATGAGAATAAACAAATTCAAAATTTGGATCAGTGTGAACATGTTAGGTTGTTTTATTCTTGTCAGTGTGGGTAATGGGGGAGTGAGACTGTTAACATAGAGGAAGAGGGTCATAGGATGCAGGGTGGGGAAGACGTCCCATGTGTGTTTGGTCAGTGCCAAAGATTGTTTGTTCAAAATATTTGACGAGACAGGAAAAGAGTTGGGGAACAAAGGAAAAAAGGTAATAAACATAAAATGATAAAAAAATTGGAAAGGAACAAATAAAAGGATAAAACTAAAAAAATTTTATCAAAATTGATAAAAATTTTGGGAAAACAATTGTGAGAAAATGGGAGGTGCAGAAAAAAATTAAAAAATAATAATAATAATAATAAAGGAAAAAAAAACAAAAACAGGGTGAAGTGCATACAAATATAGATGCACTGTGTACATAAGTGCACACAACAGTGTGTAAATATACACTAGTTACCACACAAACTTGTGAATGTCAAGTGTATGACCCTCTTCCTCTATGTCCACAATCTCACTCCCCGTTACCCACACTGATTAGAATAAAATGGCCTAACGCATTCACACCGATCCAAAGTTTGAATCTAAGTTTATTTTCATAAGTTTTGCACAGTGAGGAATCAGAGATCGCGTTTTTGCTAACAATACGATCTCCACCAGAATTCACACCGTCCACAAGAAAAAATGTCAGTGAGTAATTCCCATTTCTCTGTTTATTTCTCACTCCATTGATGAAAGACACAGGTGTGCCCCAAAATTCCAGACTTAAATTCTTAATTTCCATACTTCATTTCTTTCAAGTGGTTAATAATTAATATTTAATAATGTTTTTTGTACTGGTTACATTGGTACCCTTTCATTTGCCCTTGTTTTATTAACCAACCTATCTAATATATATATATATATATATAATATATATATATATATATATATATATATATATATATATATATATGAGAGAAATGGAGAGATAAAAATAAATTGAATTTCTTAAAAAAAAATGCACTCTGAAGTTATTATGCAAATCCAGAAAATTACGTTTTGCTTCAATAACAAGATAATAAAATCATGAATACTTGATCAACACCAATAATAAAACAAATAACAAACATAAGTCTTTGAAGACATTTGTACTTTTAAATATCTACTAATAAAAATAGTAAAAAATATATCTTGCCAATGCCTTCATGAGTAGACTGAGTTTTATCAGGACTGCACCTAAAAATGGCCATGTGTCAGACTACATCATGCTTCATAACTATTAGGATGCCTAGTATCTTCATTGTGAATACTTTAAATAGGTTGGTGTGGCAATCATAGTCGAGTGAGTTTGACCCTGAGTGCTCCATTAAGAATAGCCATGTGTCAAACAACATTAAACCTCATAAATAACAAATTGCCCGGTGCATTGTGAATACTTTCAAATGGTTTGTGTGGCAATCATAGGTCACCTCCATTATTATCCAACCTAAAATTAAAACACAAATGTGTTATTCTTATTCATGAATGAAACAATGAAGGTATTTTTAAGCCACTTATCAAAAGAATTGAAATGCTGAGAAAAATCATTAAGAAAAGCCAAACTCACTTCTGCAAAAATGGAATGACAGAAGAGAGCAACATGACAGGGACAGATATAAGAATATGTCATTTGTTTATTCTTACTTGCAAACAACTTGTAACTAATACAACTACTATAACTTCCTCCATGACCATTGTCTTCTAAACATTATATAATACTATTACTACTATATCATGACAACTACCATCATCATATCAAGCTGGTACTACTAATATATAGTTATTGCCATTATTATTTTAATAGAAAATAGAATTGTTGTCTCTATTTATATTTTGGATGACTATGAGAAGACAGTTTTTTATACTAAAGTTCACCTAATACAAAAACCCACTGTAGGGTTACAATAATAAAACCATAATGCTGAATGGTGTTTGATATGAATGGAAAAGAAAGTAGTAAAAAATTAAGATTAGGAGAATGAGGAGGAAAGATGTTGACTGACACTTGAAAAGGTTAATCAAGGAAGCATCCATGCAGGAGTCTATGATGTTAAGTGGTTGTTCTTCCATGAATAGCAAAGTGGAACTTCTTTCTTGCATTTGCAACATGGGGGAAAGATGGATGATTTATACACATTTAAACAGCAAAAACAATATATAAATATAAAAATTTATATTCATTAGCATATATATATATACAAATAGTGACAAAATAGTGACAACTGCAGCCATATATGATCTGGTGCCCCTGCTGTTCATCTTGAGGTCCTCGACAAAGACAAATATGCAATGCGATTTCTTTATTTGTCCAAAAATGTCATGTTTTCAGACATGTTATGGAATCCAATTTTGATGAACATTCTCCTCTCATCAATGAAAAACAGATTCTTGTTATAAAAGAGAAAACTCATTGATATGTGCAGGTGTTTATTTAACCCAAGGAAAGTTGGTTCTCTGTGTCATGCCAGAAGGTTTTTCTTACCTGAATCCATCCTTGAAATTGTGGCCCTGTTGTTGGAATCCATCCTTGCATTGTGGCCCTGTTGTTCATCTTGAGGTTCTTGACAAAATCCAGAGACGAATATGCAATTTGATAGGTCCTGATCTGGCCTCTCATCTACACTCACTTTTTCAGAGGATGTGATGTGGCTTCCCTCTGTCTTTTCTACAAATATTTTCACGGCAACTACTCTGATAAGCTATTTCCACTGGTGCCCCAACTGCATGAATTTAAGCAGTGCTATTAGGTTGGCATCTCGGACCCACCCTTTCACTGTCGAAATGGTTAAATATAGCCATCTCTTCTACTCCAACAGCTTCTTATCTCACACTTCCCAACAGTCAAACTCACTTCCTCTTACTTGCTTCCCTAATAGCTATAATATTCAAATGTAATGTCAGTCAGTATCTTCTGATGCCTTGATCTAGTTCCCCGTCCTACTCTTTATCCTTTCTTCAAACACACCTCTTCTTTACTCTTGCTCTTATTATCTGTAAACCCTTGCATACTAGTGGCACTTCCACCTTGCTTGGAGTGATATGCTTAAAAAAAATCTGTGGGGAAAAAGGTTACAGAGTAAGGAGAATAAAATACTCACAAGGCCAAATAAACAATTTTGAACTCTATTAACTTTTATCACCCTCTCTGTGACTTCATTTGATATACAACAAGTCTATCCTGCCACTGAAGGTAACTCTGATAGTTGTGTTGCCATATCCTGTCATATCATCAGAAAACACTTTTGAATGAAATTAACAATAAGGTTACTGCAATTGAGAAGCCTTGAAAAAAAAAAATAAACAAACTTATATCCATTCAACTATATATATATATATATATAATTATTTATTTGGAAATTCTAACAAATATGTTATAAAATCACTACAAAAATAGCCATATTTGCTCTACTCTGTATTGAGCACTCTTCTAAGAATAGTATTTGTTAGTTATTGGAATTTATTCCGTATATACCAATCCTATACTTGGGTATATATATATATATATATATATTATATATATATATAAACCAAAAAAAGTCCCTGATTTAAAATCCAATAATACCAAATAGCTCTAATATAGATAAAACACACACACAGTTGAACAAACACTTCCCTTAGGTGGACATTGGTAGGTGATAGTCCCATTGCTAGATTTCATTTGTCACTGAAAATATTCTTTAAGAAATAATACAGTTTTACTATTTATTGTAAACCAAATTAACACATATTTCAACACAACTGTAGTAAATAAGAAAAGATTTTTGTTATAAGCAGCATTATAATCAAACTTGAGAAATCCTGGTCTGCATCTTGTATTAGCCTAGAGGATAATCTGGCGCTGAATATAGGTCCATCATATTTCTGTTTGTTAATTGTTCAGGCCTGCAATAGACATTCAAAACACAGAGCCTCCTGATTTGTAAAGTGTGTATAAACAAAAAAAAACTGATTTAAAATCCTACAATATCAATAGATAAAACAAACAAACACACAAGCAGACAGACACTTTCTAAATCTGGACATTGGTTGGTGATAAACTAAGGTAATTTAATTTGATTTATGATTTCCACTTATTCTCAGAGATCCCAAGGCATTTTCCTTACAGTTTTGTCTCCTACTGTTAAGAATATTTACAAAGAGATATCTACCTCTACATTTAGTGGCAAGACATCTGACTTTGTATTCTTCTGCAAATATAAAAATCTAAATTCTGTTCAACTTATAAGACTTTCTATATATCTCAGATGAGGTATTGTAACTTTTTGCATTGTTTGATCTGTTGTCCTCATCTTTATTGCAATATTCACAATGTTTTGGCCATTGTACGCTCTGGACTTCTTCAGCTGATGTACATTGGAACTGAACCCTTTATTTGCTTTGACAATATCTCAGTCTCAGTTATCTCCCTTTAGTAACTCAACTCTCCAAGTTTTTGTTCCCTGTGATGTGGCCAGGGATTGAACTCACAACTCTTTGGGTCAAGTCACTTTTTGGATCACTGAACCAACACTTTTATCCACTGAGCCATTTGTCCACAATGTGCGAATTTTTGGAACTTATAAAACTAATATATCAGCAATCATTTTTTACCAGTGCTCATATTACAACTTGTTGTTATTGTTGTGTTTCTCTAGCACTCTATATTATGAGTTCCCATATTGTATTCATGTCTATGCTTGGTCAGCTCTGGAGATATTTGTGGTTTAGCATATGCACTGATTCCTTCAGTTTTTGTATTTTCCAGTGATGTTCTTTATTATTTCAACTTCATCCCATAGAGTAATCTCTCTTTTCCCTCCATATATGAACAGCCATGACTGATTTTTTATTTCCTTCATGTTATGGCCTTACAGTATTCCTGCAATCTTATCTTAAGTGAGTTTTCTGTTTCTCCTTTACATTTCTTGCTACAGCTGCATGGGATGGTGTACACACAGTCCTTAATCATGTTCTCTTCTATGGGTGGTCTTACTTGGAAGAGATGTTGGCATAGTATTGAAACACTATGAAAGGTTGTCCTGATATTATATGGGCCACAGATCTTTTGTATCTAGACAGACCAAGGCTGTTTTCTGAGTGTTGTTATCCTCTTGTACTCTTCTATCTCAGTTTGTGGGGACTGATGCCATGTACCCAAGGTAGTTGTTATGTTGTAGAGTACTGGTTATACAAACCATTTCTTGTTTATATGTCTCTGGGTCTCCACTTATGACTTTTGCTCAATGTTGTAGGCAACAGACAATCACTTTCTTTACACTGTATGAGTGGTGGGAGTCAAAGTTGAGGTATTGTGAATGTTGGCTTGCATTATATGGATGTTTTGAACCTATGCTCTGTTTGAGATATTAGTACATCCAGGAATGTTAGTTTGTTGTTTTTTTCTCTCTCCATTATGAACTGTATCAATGATCTTATTGAGTTCACATAATTCAGTAGTAGCTGGACCTCTTCTTGGTGGGACCAGAGTATAAAGGTGTCATCTATGTATCTCAGCCATAGAGTTGGCTTTAGTGATGTTGATTCTAATGACATTTCCTTGAAGTATTCCATATATATATTAGCCATTGCTGGTGATAATGGTGAGCCCATTGCCAAGCCTTCATCCTGTCGATATATGTCAGATCCCATTGAAAAGTGTGTTGTTTGTGTACAGAAAGTACATTAGGTTATCTATTGGTATACAGATATGTTCTCCTAGAAATGAGTTTATTCCTGACAACTAATAGTACCTTGATGAAAAAACTTACCAAATCCAGGCTTGGATTGGATGGGAGCATTTTTGATTATTTCCACAGAGTGGGAAGAGTTTCAAGCATATGACAGAGACTTTCCTATTAATGGGTCAAGTGTAACCACATGACATGCATATAACACTGTCCATAGTGTTGATTACCCCATCACTTGGTAGTTAAAGAAAATAAGAAGATTGGTGAAACGTACATTAGTCAGTGAAATCAGAATGACTGATTCCCAACTCCTTGAGAGCACCTCATTACACCTGTTTGGTCTGACATGAAGTGGAATAAATATGTTGCGTCAATAGCTGCATCTACCGCAAGGAATGTTGGTTCTCTGTGTCATCAGGAAAGTTTTTCTCATTTGAGTCCATCCTTGAAATCTCTAAAGAAACCATCCGTCTTTGCATGGAATATTGCTGTCATATATGGACTGGTGTCCCTGCTGTACATCTCAAGGTCCTCAACAAAATTCAGAGACAAATATGCAATATGATAGGTTCTGATCTGGCATCTAGCCTACTATCACTTTCCCACAGAGGTACTGTGGTTTCCCTCTGTCTCTTCTACAAGTGTTTTCACAGCAACTGTTGTGGTGAGCTACTTTTGCTGGTTCCCAGACTGCATGAATTTAAACGAGCTACAAGGCTGGTATCTCAGTCCCACTCTTTCACTGTCAAAACGGTTAAATGTAACTGTCTCTTCTACTCAAACAGCTTCTTCTCTCTCACTTCCCGTCTGTGGAACTCTTTTCCTCTTACTTGCTTCCCTGATGAATATAATCTTCAAATATTCAAGTGTAATGTCAATCGACATCTGACACCTTGAGATTGTTCCCCATCCTTCTCTGTATCCTTTCCTCAAACACGCCTCATTACTCTTGTTCTCAATCCTCTGTAACCCCTAGCATGCTATTGGCACTCCCACCTTGCTTGGGGTGAATTGCTTTAAAAAAAAAAATGCTGGCTCTGATTGTGGGAGTCAATCATGTCATTTGTTTGGCCATCTTATACATTAATGATGTCATTTTTTTGTTGCCCTTGAACTACACTTTGCTACCAGTGTTGATATTAAAATATTATATTTCTCACAATCTTTCTTTGAATCCATTCTGAAAGAATCTAGCTTATATCTATCCAATACAAAGAATACATTCCTAAAAAAGTAATTCATAAAATTAGAATCCTGCAATTCTCCACTACAAGGGCCAGTTGCACAAAGGGTAAGATAAAAAAACACAACTAGATAGACAAAAAGTACACAATTACAAATACACATTACCATTTGTTGCCCACCTAAACATACAAGAATCTTCACAACTAATTTGATGGCAACTTCAACATCAAGCCTGAAGCAGTGCCCCACTTCCACTGCACCTTTGACATGACCTTTGGTAACTTACCATATAGTTCAACATTTGATGTGTGACTTCTCCAGGATACATTAATTATCATCCTGGGAATTATTATGCAAGATGCATCTACCTGTTTTTTCATAGATTTGGCTGTAGTCCACAATTCTGTTCCAGACAGATTCCACTGTTGGAACAAACAATTATATTTTTAATCTTGGAGGTAGTTGGGAGTTCAATCCCTTTTTCAATTCAAAGATTATTAAAT
>CAHIKZ030001787.1:285000-330000 GCA_903632075.3 Acanthosepion pharaonis | reverse complement strand
ACAAGTCTCAGTATGTCAATAGGCATATGTGAAGATGTAAACCGAGATCTAGAGTCCTGCCTCAACAAAAAAGAAAAAAGGTAGCTGAATTGGTTAAAGTACTCCAGATCTAACAATGGTTTCTCCACTAAAAGTAACATTAAAAGCGATAAAAATATGTCAGATTAATAAATAAGATTCCATAAATAATAATATCAAGATTTTGGTATATAAAAATTTTAGCACACTAATCAGAAACACTTTAATTGAAGAATGCTTGTATTTATATATAAAGCTAGCATGTGGTATCAAGGCTTCATCAACAACCATTCTAGAGATGGCGTCTTGCTAAAAACACTCAGTGTATTTTGATTATAATAAGTGTCTGAGTTGGGCATCAGGAAGAGTATCTGGTTGTAAAACCTTGCTTCAAATTACAATGACAAGACTCAGTATGTCAACAGGTATGTGGTGTTTATGGGGCATCTTTTTTCTTAACAATTTTTCAGGGAAATATAATTTTCTTGTCCACTGTTATAGCTCTTTCCAGTAATGTTTGGGCTTCTTTTTCTAACCTTTTGTTCTAAGTAGCATAGAATGTCAAAATGTTGATTATGTCTTCATTTTTATTTTAAGTTACATATGCTATTCATTTTAGTTGTTGTCACTAAAAGCCCTTCAAGCAATATGGTATTTATTAACTGGTAGAATTGTTTATTTGCGATTCTTTAGTACCTACTTGGTAGCTGAGTTGGTTAAAGTACACCAGATCTAACAAAGAAAAATCCACTAAAAGTAACATTAAAAGTGATAAAAATATGTCAGATTAATAAATAAGATTCCATCATTGATATTTAAGACTAGGATGGAGTCTCAAGCCTTGATCAGAAACATTTCTAGAGATGGTGTCTTGATAAAAAAAACTCAGTGTATTTAAACTATGTGTGTCTGAGCTGGGCATCAGGAAGAGCATCTGGTTGTAAAACCTTACCTCAAATTATTATGACAAGTCTCAGTATGTCAACAGGCATATATGGTGGGGTAAATTGAGATGGTCTGTTGGGCAGAACCCATCTTGTTTTGTGCAAGATTAATCATGGTTCTGTCTCAAAAAAATATATGACTATGATGATGATGATGATGATTATATGATGATGATGATTGATAAACTGAATTCACATCTGCAAGCATAAGACTTGTTGACTACATTATCATTACTATTGGATTTATAGCCGAACTGATTTTGTTTCCCTGTTCAGCTTAAACTATTGAACTATAACTTAGCAATCGCTTGCCAGGGACTGTCTGACCTGAATGGTTGCTGTCTGAATAGATTCTTGCCAACTGCCCCTAATTATTTAGGAGGGTCAGTCTGGGGCAAAGGTCACTGATAAGAAATCAATGATTTATTTATAGTTCACTATTCATATTTTTTCTATCAAATTTTTTTCTTTTTTTTAATCATTCCTTCATTATCTTTCCCACCACCATAAGGTTGTTTCTCTTTGTATTTTCTATACATAATTTCATAGTAATTGTTTGGATGAACTCTTCAATATGGTACCCAGAGTTTTTTTTTTTTCTAATTTTGATTGGTGTCAAGAACTTATCAATTTACAGTTAAACTGGCTAGATGTAGCCATAAATCTTATGCTAACAGTTTCTTTTCTCACACTTATTGCTTGTGGAACTCCCTTTCAGATTCATGCTTTCCAGCCAAATTTAATCTGCAAAAAATTAAAAGCAATGTCAATTGCTATCTACTATCCTCATGATTACTCTTTTCTCATTACTGTTTCTGTTCCTAATTCTTCCACACCCTATAACCCCTTGTGTTTTAGTAGCATTACTGCCTTGCATGGGGTGATACCAATTAAAAAAAAGAAATCACTCAAAGTGATAATATCACTAGGATGCAAGGGGGTTACTAGGAATGAAAGAGAATGAGAAAACGTTTGTGAGAGAAGGAAAAATTAAAACAGGATTTATGAAGACAGCGATAGGTATTTAAATGTTTGAACTCTGTAGGTAGCAGGGAAGCAAGAAACTGGAAGGGAGTTCTACAACTGAGAAGTGTGAGAAAAGAAACAGAATAGAACATAATGGAGTGATCACTCCAAACACCTTCGTAATCACCGTTAGACTCGTCCAACTCTTTCCGAATCCTCTACGCTGTCCTTATATCGATACCCAAACACCCTGAAATGTTTGTATTAATGGTTCATTTTGCTCAGGAACTAATTTTGTCTACATACAGATAAATATTTTATTTGTATAGATTATTAAAATGATCAAAGGAAGTAACCACTCATAAATTTACTAACTTAAGTTGATTTACCTTCCTTCTCACTACAGATGGGACAGGAAATATATAAATAAATAAATACTCAGGAAATACATAAATAAATACATATTGATAATTATTTGGTGATTATAGCATGTGACTAATACTTGGAAATACCAGAGGTTTGAATCAAACTGAAAATGTATGAGGAAGATTTAGATCTGATTTGTAGTGACCTCCAGTATGTCATGGGTTCACCCTTAGTGATATCAAAGTAAATTTTATACTCAGTGTCACCTCAGAATGTCAAAAATTCTAAGTACCTCTTGGGCTGACCTAGAAGATGTCCTTGAACCACCAAGAGCAGAATCAGAGCACCAACATAAACATGAAGTAAATCTAACTATAGTTAGACAAACAGGATATCAAGAAGGTATATATACACGCTGAATTTAAAAACAGAATCCCTTATAGCATTGCAAAAAGAAGCATAATCTTTTGATGTAAGACTTAATTGGCTGTCATTATTTGATGGAGTCCAGAAGAGGATAAATAGTTATCTTATGTAGGAAAAATTTAGTCATGTATTCTTATCAGACATTACTAACATTACTCAATAATTATACTTTTCTACTTAGGATCAAAGTGTAGTATCTGCTTGATTCCTATCCCTTTTAATTTGGTATCAGTTGTTTTCTGAATGAGACTCTTGTAAGCATTATTCAATGATTAGAAAAGGTTACAATCAGTTGGCACAAGGCCTGGTGGATATGGAGGGTGGAGTAAAATTAACCAACTGAGTTCCAAAAGTGTTTCCTGCATTACTCTTACATTGTCATATAGAGGGAGTTGTGAAGAATCATGATTACTTTTGTCCTGAAGAGACACAGCACATAAAAGAAGAAATAGATAATACCTTGAGAATCCCATCACATGCACAACATTACACAATAATTACACTTTTCTATGTAGGATCAGAGTGTAGTATCTGGTTTCTTGCCCTTCTAATGTGAAATCAGTTATTCTTTCTGAATCAGACTCCTTTATGTTGATTATTTATATACATGATAGTCATGCTTTTCTCCTTGGATGAAATTCAACATCAGGCCAAACTGATATTTTTATAGACTAGCACAGAGTTGCATTTTTAACCAAACCTTTATGGACATGTTGCGACTGCTTAACATACAAGTGTGTATTTAGTGTTCCAATGCTTTTTACGAACAATAACTATCATATAGACAACATTACTTTTCTTACATAAAGTTCAGCTTTTGTGGTTTGGAGATTTACTCCCATCAATTAACTACTTATTGTACAGAAGGGGATGGGTAAATTGTCGCCATTTTATATGTTTAAATTTGGGCATGCATGATTTTTTTTTTTATGTTGTTAACTGAATGTTATTGTAGGCTCAGTGGGAACCGTCTGTGAGAAAAAATCAACATAAAGCAATTCACTCCACCAGAAATTTGTAAATGGCATGCTGTACTCCTAATATGAACATTTCAGAGCGTTTGGGTGTCAACCTGAGGACATTACAGAGGATCTAAAAAGAGTTAGATGAGTCTAATGGTGATTACAAAGATGTTTGGAGTGATCACTAGTGATGGTGATGTTATGCCTCCATTCATATTTCTACAGGGCCTCAGACTCAACATGGAGGCCTACATCAAGGTAGTACTGCCCTGGGTCAAGACCTCTGGCAACAGAACTTTGCACCATGGCACACAAGCAGGAGAACCCAATCATGCCTGTCAGACAATTTCTGTGACCACATCACCCTATTACATCTGGCCACCTACCTCCCAAGACTGTAACCTCATTGATCGTTATATGTGGGGTGCAGTTGAGCGAGAGACCAACAAAATTCCTTGTAACACCAAAGATGAACTGAAGGCAAGGATTATGGTAGCATTCACCAACTTAAACAAGGAGACCGCCCAGAAAAGATGTAGGAGATCCTGAAGTCATCTTGATGCCATGGTTGAAGCCAATGGTAATTTTATTGAATAAATTTACTCTTCAGTATTTCAAGATATTATTCGTTAAAATGAGATGTCAGTGTTATTTCCATTTTTGTCTAATTTAGATGACAATTTATCCATCGCACCAGTATATAACTCATGTTATGATATATTTAAGGAATGTTTAGGCTGATACATTCGCCATTACAGTTGGTTCCCCAAAATGGAAAATACTTAAATTAATATTTTGGTTTTCACCTACAAGGTGTTTGCTAAGATTTCTAGCATGTTTTATTTAAGAAATAAAAAAATCAGTTTCTAATTTCCAAACATAACTAAGAGCTATAAAGGATAGAAAGTTGTGGAGAGCCATGATTACTTACGTCCTGAAGAGACACAGTATATAAAAGAAAGAGGAGGAAAAATGAATAGTACCTCAACAATCCCATCACCTGCACAACATTATACAATAACAATGCTTTTCTACTTAGGATCAGAGTGTAGTATTTGCTTAATTGCTTGACCTTCTAATTTGGAATTAGTTATGCTTTCTGAATGAGAGTCTTTTATGCTGATTATTTGTCTTCATGACAGTCATGGTTTTCTCTCTGAATGAAATTCAACATCAGGCCAAACTTATAAGTGGTGACCCAGATACATACCAACTGGAGATGATCATCATTCGAAACACCCTTCAGGGTAACAACTATGATTATCAGGCAGCTCTTTGATACCTTTTGTGTAAAATTCCACAGGTTTTGATACAAACATTTTTTGATGATGTCTTGAATTTTTTTTGCTATTAAAGAAAGTTTTCCTCGTCAAAGTCTTTTGCAGCGACTAAAAAAAAGTAACAATTATTTTGTATGTTGGGTGAATATGGCAGGTGGAATAGAACTTACCAAATGATTCCCAAAGTCTTTACCTGTGTTATTCTTGCTGCAACCTTTTATTATAGATGAGAACAATGTTTTTTTTCGATTGACATGTGCAGAATTTTATGGACATGTCATGGCAGCCTGTCTAAACAAGAATTTAATCTCACTGGCTTATAACAACTTTAAATAGTTAATATGACACCAATCCCAGCACATGCACAACTTTATATTTTTTTTATTGTACTTTTCTATTTAGGATCAGAGTGTAGAATCTGCTTGATTCTTATCCATTTTGAAAATTGTAAGCATGCAGCAGCATTCATTTATGCAGGGCCCAAGGATAAAAGCTGCTATTGATGTATATATACTTTTAGAAGTCATATTTATACATAATTACAAAACTTATATTGCTTGCTGTTGATGTATATATATATATATATATATATATACACATTTTCAAGATATATGTCTTTACATCATACTTATTATAAAACCCAGGTTGTGTGTGTGTATGTACGTTTATATATTAGATCAGATTTCCTACATTTTTCAACCGATTTCAACAAAACTTCACAGTACTATTTAAAAATTACCTTTGAAGGTTCTGTCAGTTCCCAAAATTGGAAAAAACACAATTGTTTTTGCACGAAATTAATTTGAAAACACGATTAAGACTAAAAGGCATTAATGAAAGGGGGACAACTCATATTGAGTTATACTTATTATAAAACCCAGGTTGTTTGTGTGTGTGTGTTCATTTATATATGGGATCGGATTTCCTACATTTTTCAACCGGTTTCAACAAAACTTCACTTTTTTTTTGGCAGGTAGTGTTTCTTATTGTCTTGCACACTTTTTTCTTTATTTTTACATTCAGAATGCTTTATAAATTCCATTTACAAGACAACTGTTTATAATAAAATTCTATTCAATTGGTAGACTCATAACAATTGAAAACAATGTTTTTGTTTGAGTTTGGGTTTGACCAATTCGTAAAAAAAAACGAAAAAACTAATGCGTGTCCATCAACCTTAAACAATAATCTTTGTCAATTTTATTTTTCAGTCTTTATGATGGTCGATACTTGATCTATCTCTTACTGTTACATCCCCGGGCAACGCCAGCTCTACTGCTAGTAACTAATAGAACTAAAACATATCTAGAGGGTTACAGTTCAAACAAGTTGGACCTGGGAATTGTGTTTATATTCATTGTTTTCTGCTCAGCTGCAACAATGAGAATTAGAAATGTCCTACAAGGAGGGCAATGAGCAGCTGATTATTTTCTGGATAATGTCTATAATCTAATGGAGAGCTCTGCTGTCTTTGCTGAGCAGCTAGCACATGATACAGAGATGAAATCAGCCAAACATGTCCTTCAAAGAGAGCAATGAGCAGCTGATTATTTTCTGGATAATATCTATAATCTAATGGAGGGCTCAGTTGTCTTTGCTGAGCAGCTAGCACATGATACAGAGATGAAATCAGCCAAACATGTCATTCAAAGAGGGCAATGAGCAGCTGAATATTTTCTGGATAATGTCTATAATTCATTAGAGGACTCTCTTGTCTGTATCATATGCCAGCTGCTCAGCAGCAGAGATCTAATCAACCAGAACACTCTCAAAAGAAGATCATCCACAGCTCCCATTTTAAATTATTTTTCTCAGAATTCTCTGTAAATAGACTCATTGCTGTGCCTTCTCGACTATCATGATGCTATTGCACTTGCCCACAAACTTAATTTTATCTGCCCTCTCCACAGAAAACACGCGAAAAATAAGAGACAGATGCTGTGACATTTCTTGTAAAGTCCACCACTAACTCCTTTGTTGTTGTTTAAAGCAAGGTTATTTTCTGAGATCTTTGCAACCAATCTATTTATATAAACCTCCAATAGTCCAACTCATCACCCCCCACCAAAAAATAAGTCCAACCACAGTAGTGTCATCCACAAACTTTGTGTTGGTCAGATGGATATTGATTGATTTGTTTTTTTACAGCATATCAAGTTATTTAAAGCCAGAAAAGATTTTTAGATTGTAAGAATGTTTTTGGCAATAATAATAATTTACTGATACAAGTCCTGCTGATTAACCCATGCCTGTGGGAAGAAGAGGTGGACTGATACCTTTTCTCAATGGTATCTGTGCATAAGTGAATATAACAAACCTGACTGGAATTGGAACTTGGCTGTTTGCTTTCCAATTTCAAGCTGTTATCCATTACGCCAACTGCGCATCCAAGCTTTCAGCACCTGGAATTTCTAAACAGTCACCCAACTTGGTACTGACCAGGCTCAACATTGCTTAACTTCAGTGATCATAGAAGAACTAGTGTTTCAATGTCATATGGCCATAAGACTGGGATGAATAGAAACACAACAACAAATGTAAATGGTGTACAAATGAGGGCTTAATACACATCCCTGTGGGTCATTGGTACTGAGCATAACAATGGGAGAGAGATGAAGGTGTATTATCACAGTTTGAGAATGATTTGGCAGAAAGTTCTTAACACAATGACAGATGGACTGAGTTCTAGTCATTTGAGCTTTGTAACAAGTCTGCTCAGGATGAGTGTTTTAAAGCCAGAGCTGAAATCAACAAAAAAGCATTCACACATAACTCCCCATTTTCTATAGTTGAGTCATTGCAGTATGGTGGGCAATGCTGATGGCATCTTCAGTTGCTCTCTATGTAAACTGGTATTGATCAAAAGTAGACAACACACTTACCTTGGCATGCTGCTAAATCAATCTTTCAAAGCACTTCATAACAATCAGTTTAAGTGCTACTGGTTGATCAAACACATAAGTGGTCTACGAACAAATGATCAACATTAGAAACCCCTTTTAGGGTAACAGCTACCCTGCAAGCATAACATCAACTTCCAAAGACAGGACATAAAAACTGTAGACAGCAATCAAAAAAGTGCCATGTATCAGGGCAACATTGAAAATGATATCAATAGATTTGGACACTGTATAACATTAGAATAGCATTTAAAAACAGTTCATCATCCTGGGTAAAACGTTAAACTACATCCAGCAGCAAGGCCTCTGATCAAGAGGTGTGAGGAGCATGGAACCACCTCTTAATTGCTGGTGTTCCCAGGTCCACTCTGACCTGGGGTGGCAAGTACCTGTTAGGGTTCCAACTATGGGAAAATAATTAACTATTATCAGCAATACTTTTTTGAAAAAAAATTATTACCAGCAGTACAATTTTGAAGGAAATATATTACCAAAAACAGATTTTTGACAAAACAAAATATTACCAGCAATAAAAATTTTTGTCAGCATTAAATAACACATTAAGGTTGATATGCCATAAAACAAAATAAACCAAACCAATCTAAACCAAAGAACACATATTCTATTCATACGAATCTATCCTAAAAATGTTGTCAGCATTAAATAACCCATTGAGGTTGATATGCCATTAAACAAAATAAAACAAAAATGGTTCAACCCTTTGGAGATATTGAAAATGATTCAATAGATCTCGATCACATATAACATTAGAATGGTATTTAAGAACATTTAAGTAGATCTGGACCACATATAATGTCAGAATAGTATTTGAAAATATTTCAACCCTTTGGAGATATCTCTCCCCATCTCACTCATAAGAAAACATGACCAAAATCTATATGTATTCCATTACATGCAATTGTGGCAAGAAATAATACAAAGGGGAGATTACTCATGTGCTCAAATGATTGGAGGATCACCCAAACACTGTCATTTGAGAATAGATATTGAAATCTGGCATGGAGGAAATGAAGTCAAGATATTAGTTAAATATAAAGAAAATAAGAGAACTGGAAAAATCACTACACACATACATTGAAAACCCTGTCAGTAAACCTGGTGTAGATGTAGATACTATCTGGTGGCCTCTAATAATAAAAAAAAATGTCCAAGTCTGCACTACCCAATGATTGTTTCATGGACAATAGCTGAGTAGATAAAAGCAAAGATTTGTGAAATTGTGAATTCAATCCCTGGGCAGGGCAGTTCAGACTTTAACTCAGTATAAACTAAGTAAAGCAATAACAGAGGAGTATTAAATAAGAACTAGACAAAATATCCCGAGACATGGTCAGTGGAATGAGAACAATTCCCTTCCCCACAATTAATTCCCTGAATATTACTTGAATCTACAAACTCATGATAGAGAGCACAGGAGACAAAACATTGTGATAATAACTACAAATATGAAGATAATAGTCAAAATGTAAATAATGATAACTCTTCATCCCAGAAATTCAAACAAGTAAAAGGAATTTATAACTCTCAACTGATACTAAGCACTAGTTAGTTTATAACACAAATGCTAGGGACCAACATTTCACAGTGTCTTGAGAATGTATGCCTATATCAACAGCAGGCAATTTAAATTTTGTAAAGATGTATAAATATGTCCATAACAATGGAAGTGTTAAGTAATTTATAAAACTTTGATGTAGTAATGTTTGCATTATTAATTAGGAGGATTACTGATGTTCTTACAAGGAGGTGCTGAAAAGGATGCACTATATTTCAATAGGATACATTACAGTAGAAACTAACTGGGATGACTAATATATCTATGCCGGTTTGGGAATAGCACTAGTTTTAGTTAGTTTATAACACAAAAGCTAGGGACAAGTATTTCATAGTGTCTTGTCAATCACTATCTACAGTCCTCTTGATTACTCGTAAATAAATGACCCCCTCGTAAAAAGAACAGAAAGAAAATATTTTTAGCAATGAGCATTCATTAGACCAGGAATGCACAACTAAAAAAAATGGGTTGTATTATATGCTACTATAAGTCTATGATAGTTTAGAAAATAGCATGAAGCACTAGTTATTTTATAAAGACAAGGGGCTGAATTTTCAGGGTGTGTTGATATTACATATGTATGTCAACAGCAGAAAATGTGAGTTTTGTAAAAATATAAAATACATCCATAGCTAAGTAAATTATAAAAGCCTGATGTAGTAATGTTAACATTATTAATTAGAAGTGTTATTAATGTTCTTACAAGGAAATGCTGAAAAAGATACACTATATTTCAATATGATACACTACAGTAGAGACTAAGCTGTCTTGATAACATTATTGTAGAATAACCAATATATACATATATATAGCTTTTTTGTTGGAGATTCAATATTGCAAGGGACATTTTAATTGATATATTGAAATGCTTACAATATGAAGAATTCACTTTGATAAACATTGACCAAAAAGTAGAATCCTAAAGAGGATTTAAATTCCTGTTTCTTCCTTCTTTGTGATTTGCCACGAATTCATTTCTCTTTCTCAATATTTATATCAATGAAACAACTGTGTATTCCTGTCTTAATAGTAAGTATAATCAGACCAACAAAGTAAAACTAGCAACTACTCTCAAAAACTACCTCCAACATTTCAGTGTCTTGAAAATGTATATATACGTCAACAGCAGGCAATGTAAGTTTTGTAAAAATGTACAAGCACGTCCACAACAATGGAAGTGTTAAGTAATTTATAAAATTCCAATGTAGTAATGTTAACATTATTAATTGGAAATGTTATTAATATTTTCTTACAATGAGGGGCTGAAAAACACACCATATTTCAATTGGACACACTAGAGACAAAGTGAAATGACTAATATGTTTATACTAATTTGATAATAACACTAAGTGCTAGTTAGTTTATAATGTATAGGACCAACATTTTGTAGTGTCCTGAAAATGTATGTACGCATCAACAATAGACAATGTAAGTTTTATAAAGACATAACTACACTTAAAATAATTGCTTGGTCCTTCATGATAAAAAATATCAGTTTCTTTTCTCCCACTTCTTGCTTGTGGAACTCTTCTAGCTCCAAGCTTTCCATCCAGCTAACTTTCATCATCTTCAAAAATTTAAATGTAATGTAAATCACAATCTATAGTCCTCTTGATTACTCTTTAAATAACTGACCCTTTGTAAAAAGAATAGAAAGGAAATATTTTTTAGCTATAAGCATTCTTTAGATCAGCAATGCACAATTAAAAAAAAAACGGGTTGTATTATATGTTACTATAATTCTATGATGGTTTAGAAAGTAACACAAAGCACTAGTTATTTTATAACAACAAGAGGCTGAAATTTCATGGTGTGTTGAAAATGTATACATATGTCAACAGCAGGCAATGTGTGTTTTGTAAAGATGTACAAGCACATCCACAACAATGGAAATGTTAAGTAAATTATAAAAGTCTGATGTAGTAATGTTAACATTACTAATTGGAAGTGTTATTAATGTTACAAGGAGATACTGAAAAGGATGCACTATATTTCAATAGGATACACTACAGTGGCGACTAAGTGAAATGACTAATATGTTTATGCTAGTTTAGGAATAGTACTAAGTGTTGTAAGTTTTATAAAGATGTCAAAAAATATGTCAAAAGAGTCAAAGTGTTAAACATATTTATTTTATTAAACTTTTCTAACACTGAACCTGGGTTTGAACTATGGACTTTGTGGCTCTAGCTCTACTTCTTTGACCCTGTGCTATCTCCTGCAATATAAATGATTTACATGTATCTAAAGTCACAATAATTTCCACACCTACCAAGCACTTACTCATAGTGGGCAAAAAGCCATGATTAAATGGCACCAAGTTCTAGAATTCGCTCATCTTTGAATGACTCTTGACTGTTTCTATAATGCATGATCAAGGCCAAGGTATTGATTCATTAAAGAAATCAATGAAGTCTTGAAATTATTGATTTTTCGCTTTTGCAAGGGTCATGTTAGACTTTAGTGCAAATCTCTTGGCCTATTTTGTTTTTTTTCTTGAGCTTCTGAATAAACTGAATTTTTAATGATTTTTTTTTGTTTCTTAAAAATTAGCTTTTTAACAAACTTCAAGAATGAACATTTTAAGTATTTTTGGATTCAAACAAACAGTTTATCCTTGATTCTTAATTTGAAAAGGCAGATAACAAGAGGGAATCTATCATTACTTTATCGCGGTTTCATGGCAAATGTTGCCTTCAGTGTTGTCTCTGTGTCCCTACACTACTAGATAAATATCAATGAAAAGGACTATTTCTTTTTGTTATTAGTCTTATTAGGAGAGAGTGGTGGCAGCTTGGATTCTAAGAGGCAATTCGAAAAATGGTGTCACAGGAACACATATCCCATGTTGGCTCAGCATCTCTCCGTGGATGATCTCAGCTGGTCATTAACCAAAGTATGGGAGGTGTATCAACACTTCAGAATTCTTATGATCCTCTGTTGAATTCATGCAATTTTGAACTTATATTTAAAACCCAGACAAAGGCAATTCATCACTATTAGAATACCATGCCCACAAGCCAGTCCAGTTAATTGCTGATGAATTCTGGCTCTGGTCTTTGCATTCTCTAACACAAATCTTCAGATGAACTCCACTCTTTCATGCTTGGACTCATCATGCTACAACCAAGGAGTCAAGTCATCTGCATTCCCCCTGTATTCCATTTGTAAGGAAAAAGTTCTAGTCAGCTTTTTCCCCAAAACTGCTACTTTGTGAAATAGACTTTTGTATTGATGCTCCTCTAAATACTACAAGCTTAATCTCTTGAAGTCAAGGATCAGTTTTTATCTATCCTACTTATCTTTATGATGTTATTTTACTTCAACTTTGTCTTATATGTATATCAAACACTACCTCATGTAGTCCTTGAGCTTTATGTTGGATGAATTTGAGTAAAAACAAAAAAATAAGCAAAAAAGATTAGTTATAAGTAAAATTCGCATACAACATTTTTCATCTAGGAAATAGATATTAGGTTCTAGGGAAATTTATCACAGAAAATTAGTTAATTTAGAAAGAGTGACAGAATTATTATAGTATAAATGGTATTGATACTGATGGCAATGGTGAGATTAGATGTTTACTTATACACAAAAAAGATGGCATTAACAGAGAGTATAATTATTTACAATGCATTCCTAAAATAAAATCATTTACAAGGTATTTCTACTGTAAAATCCTTTGCAATGCAATCCGGTGGTAAAATCCTTTGCAATGCATTCCAGTGGTAAAATCCTTTGTATTATATTTCAATGGTAAAATGCTTTGCAATGCATTCTGGTGGTAAAATCCTTTGTATTATATTTCAATGGTAAAATCCTTTGCAATGCATTCTGGTGGTAAAATCCTTTGTATTATATTCCAATGGTAAAATCCTTTGCAATGCATTCTGGTGGTAAAATCCTTTGCAACTTTTCTGTGGTATAATCGTTTGCAATGCATTCCCATATTAAAATCATTTACAATGCAAATGGTGTGATTAGCTATTCCTTGATCAAACAGCATTAATGCTGATTAAAATTAAGAAACCTTTTTATCTTAAAACAATTCTTCAGGAATTTAGACTACTAAAGTTTGCAAAATTTTATCACTCTTTCTAATATTGATGGAAACTTTAATGCCTCCAAAATGAAACTGTTCTCATTTACTCACCATAGAGAACCATCCCTGCCTCCTATCATGATGGATGATGCCCAACTCTGTGAGAGCGTCTCTCTGCACCTGCTTGGTCTCATGCTTTCCACTGACTTGAGGCAATCAATAGCCTCATCTACTGCAAGGAAAGTTGGTTCTGTGTGTCTCACCAGAATGTTATTTTCACCTTAGTTCATCCTTCAAATTTACAAATCAACCATTCATCCTTGCATTGAATACTGTTGCCATATATGGTCTGGTGCCCCTGCTGTTCATCTTGAGGTCTTCGACAAAATCCAGAGATGGATATCCAATGTGATAGGTCCTGATCTGGCATCTTGTCTACAGTCACTTTCTCACAGACATGCTGTGACTTCCTTCTGTCTTTCCTACAAATATTTTCATGGTAACTGCTCTGATGAGCTACTTTCACTGGTACCCCAACTGCATGAATGCGTGTTAGTAGGTTGGCATCTTGGTCCCACCCTTTCACTGTCAAAACTGTTAAATGTATCCGTCTCTTCTACTTCAACAGCTTCTTCTCTCGGACTTCCCAACACTAGAACTCCCTTCCTCCTACTTGCTTTCCTGATGGTTATAATCTTCAAATATTCAAATGTAATGTCAATCGACATCTATGATGCCTCAATCCTGATTCCTGTCCTTCTCTATATCCTTTCCTCAAACACACCTTGATCTCACTCTCTGTAACCCTTTGCATGCTAGTGGCACTCCCACCTTCCTTGGGTGAAATGCTTAAAAAAAAAAGTTTCCTTCTTAACTTTTTGTTTAAGATAGTGTGAAACTTCATCATCTTTATTATGTCATTTTTTTCCCTTCTTGTTAGATGTGCTATCCATTTTAGTTGTTGCTGCTGTTGGAAGTTTTTATGTGATGTTGTTTTCATTATTTAGTTCTTTGTTTGTGATTTTGTAGTGCCAATTTATAATGATTATCTTTTTTAAAACTTACAGGGTTCAGTCACTTGAAACCATTTTTTTTAATCATTGCTCTGAGAAGAGCTGATACTTTAGGCATTTCTGAATGAGCTGGATGCCATGCATGACATCCACATGAGAGTCTAGATCAGAAGTGGCTATTTAAAGACATGAATCCAGTCCTTAAGGTTCTCAGATAGAGAAAGAAAATATAATAGTTTCTTTACTCTTCAATGTCCACTGTATGCATTAGTATATCCATGATAATCTTACATCTTAAAGATACAGAAGAAAGAACTAAAATAACCCAAAGAAACAAATTCCAAAAATGATTTAAACATCAAAATATTTTACCTACAAAATTAGAGTACATAAATATAATGTACTAACATTCAGTACATATAGAAGTTAAAAATGGTCCCATAATGAGAAATTTAAGCAAATATAAAAAGACAAGCAGTAGAAAGAATATCTGATCAAGATGGACATGGTACATCCCTGTGATATATCTTTAGTTCCTCTTTAGAATTCATTGGGCATGTATCATCCTCAGTGGGAATCTGAGCAGTAACTATGTTTCACCAACAGGCTGTCATGTGGCCCTCAAAAACCCCTTAAAGATATCAGTAAATTCTTCTGGCCAAAAAGTGATATAAATGCATTCAGCATTACAAGAGATATGTTTCCTTATATAAAACTATAAAATATCATTATGTTAAACAATCATTATTTTGTTCTAAAAATTTCACTAAGAAAATATTTTTCAAATTAAACAATTTTTAGAATTATTTTTATGTCAAATTAAGGTGGGTTTAACTGCATCAGTTAAATGTGATTTATCATCAGGGATGAAAAGATAAGAATTAGCAGGATTGCAAGTGAAAAGATAGGTGTTTGTAGGATCTAAGGTGAAACAATAGGAGTTTCTATCACCTGAGAAGAAATGATAGAAGTTTGTATCACCTGAGATGAAACAATAAGAATTTGTATCACCTGAGAGGAAATGATATGTGTTTGTATCACCTGAGAGGAAATGATATGTGTTTGTATCACCTGAGATGAAATAATATGTGTTTGTATCACCTGAGATGAAACAATACATGTTTGTATCACCTGAAATGAAACGATAACAGCTTCTATCACCTGAAACGAAACAATAACAGCTTGTATCACCTGAAATGAAATGATAACAGCTTGTATTACCTGAGATGAAATTATAAAAGTTTGTATCACCAGAGATGAAACGATAGGATTTCTTATCACCTGCAATGAAACGCGAAAAGTTTGTATCACCTGCAATGAAACGCGAAAAGTTTGTATCACCTGCAATGAAACGCCAAAAGTTTGTATCACCTGCAATGAAACACCAAAAGTTTGTATCACCTGCAATGAAACACCAAAAGTTTGTATCACATGCAATGAAACACCAAAAGTTTGTATCACATGCAATGAAACACCAAAAGTTTGTATCACATGCAATGAAACACCAAAAGTTTTTATCACCTGCGATGAAATGACAAGAGTTTGTATCACCTGCGATGAAACGACAAGAGTTTGTATCACCTGCGATGAAACGACAGGAGTTTGTATCATCTGCAATGAAACGACAGGAGTTTGTATCACCTGAGAGAAAATGATAGGAGTTTGTATCACCTGAGAGAAAATGATAGGAGTTTGTATCACATGAGATGAAATGATACGTGTTTGTATCACCTGAAATGAAAGATAGCAATTTGTATCACCTGAGATGAAATGATAACAATTTGTATCACATGAGATGAAACAATAAGAATTTGTATCAACTGAGATGGAATGATAGTTTATATCATCTGAGGCAAAAAAATTCTATGAAGAGAGGTAAAAAAATGTATTAGTATATCTTTTAAACATAAATTTGTTAATTGGTTTTCAATGTTAACTAGTCTTTTCAGTCAGTTTCCATAATTACTGAGATGTTTATAAATATCAGTAATGAGCAATTATTTTGATAATCTTGATAAAAATTCCAAAATTGATTTTAAATTAAGTATCACTTGAACATAACTTTAAAAAAGAAAATATTTGAAATTTTTAATTAAAATTAACTTAGCTTTTTTTTTAATTGATATATTATATAAAATTAGATAACTTTTCATATCTGTTAAAATTTTGTGGATTTTTCAACAAAGTTTCTTCCATAACTTTTAACATGGTTACATTTTCAATTCTTTGAGGGATCCAAACCAGAGCAATTTAATCACCTCTTGGAAATCCAGATTTCTTTTACAGTACCATGCTTACAGAACCTGAAATATGCTAACTGTATCCCCGGCAAAGAAATAAAATTCATCCCTCCCACCAGCAAAAAAAGGAGCCACCTTTTCGAAGGGTACTTGCAGACATAGATACAAATTGGATCAACATTTACTTCTACTCTCAAGTATAAATGGACCAACATTCCCTTTTTGCTTCAAGTATAAACAAGATCAATGTTTACCTTTTGTTTCACAATGTTTATCTTTTGTCTCAGATATAAACTAGATCAATGTTTACCTTCTGTCTCAGGTATAAACTAGATCAATTTTTACCTTTTATCTCAGATATAAACTAAATCAATGTTTACCTTTTGTTTCAGGTATAAACTAGATCAATGTTTACCTTTTATTTCAGGTATAAACCAGACAGTGTTTATTGTTCTATAAATCTTATATTCAACATTTGATGATGCAACAAAGTTTTAGATAATGTTAGATTAACCAGTCTAATGTAACTTTCTTTTTCAAGCAAGAAAATTATTCTTGCTTCTGTAACAACATTAATATATACGTATTTATACATGCATTGTATAAACGAAGATATGAGCATATTCATCATGACTGGTGATTTTTTATAGCCTCAAATAAAGTTAAATTCTGTGTTGTTGCAGAATGGTAATGAAAGATCTTCCATTTCTGCAGATCATGTTGCGGGCGTAAATTTTTGGAATTCATTTTTATGGCTTTAAAACACCAATTCCCAAAGTAGGAGTTATCACTCCCTTGTTGTCAGTGGAAAGATACAGGGGTGGGGTGGTGAGAAAAAAAAAGTGGACAGCAAGGAGGTACCAGTGGCACATCTGAACCCCCATGACACGCACCCCCCCATTGTACATGAAGTGTATTTTGTCTTCCCTTTACAGTGTATCCCATTTACATAACAGTTATGGTGAATACTAAGTTACTAATTTGACATGCAATACTAGCACAAAGAAAATCCAATCAAAGATTGACTGCACATTGTTGGGTGTGCTAGGGTTGCGTTTTGGTACACAAGAGGGTGGCAACAGAAAAAAAAGATTGGAAACCACTGCTTTAAAAACATGCATTTTAAAAAGTATATATTCACATAATATATATTTTGTGACGTATAGTGCTCATTATTAATTAAATGTAATTCAAGACTTCAATGCTAAGATAAAACAATATTTAATTACAACTGCAAATAAATACTTAACAAGAACAAAGAAAGTAAAAGTCGACCTAAGATAATCAACCATTTCAGTGAATACCTTGTTAGTAGCGCTGCTCAGCTTAACGTCTGGTAAATTCTAAATCAAAACCTAAAACATCGACGCACAATAATTCACACTAATTCGACTGGACAGTTCCACTCAATAGTCGTCCAATAATCACTGAAGTCAGTAGACTGACATCGCTATTTATACACCAGGCAGAAAACATATTCAGAAGTCCAGAAAACAAAAATCAAAGGCAGAAAAATGCTTAACAAAAGAAATAATAATAGTGCTCAGTATCAAGTGACAGAGTATTAATACTTTTTTGTGAAACAAAATGTTAATGATTAAGCATAACTCAAGACTTCAATGTTAAGATAAAACAGTTTTAATTATTAAGAAACAAAATGATTGATGTAACTCTTCAATATTGCCAACACTTAAATTATCTAGTGTCTTGAGAAGAATTGGTAATCAAAGAATTAAGATAAAAAAGTAGTCAGCGTAAATGGAACACAGCTGAAATGAGATTTTGCAAATAAGTAATTAACACGAATAAAAAGAGGTAAAAGTCAACCAAAGATAATTAACCATTTCAGTGGATACATTGTTAGTAGTAGTAGTGGCTCAGCTTAATGTCCAGTTAATTCTAAATTAGAACCCAAATCATCGACACATAATAATTCACACTAATTCAACTGGATAGTTCCACTCAATAGTCACTCAATAATCACTGCAGTCAGTAGCCTGACACTGCTATTTATACACCTGATGGAAAATATATATTCATAAGTCCAGAAAACAAAAGTATCAAAGAAGTAAGGAAAAATCAAAGGCTGAAAAATGCTTAACAAAAGAAATAACAATAGTGCTCAATATCAAATGACAGAGTATTAATACTTTTGTGATGTACAGTCGCTGTTAATGATTAAGCATAACTCAAGACTTCAATGTTAAGATAAAACAGTTTTTAATTACAACTGCAAATACTTAACAAGAACAAAGAAGTAAAAGTCAAGCAAAGATAATTAACCATTTCAGTGAATGCATTAGTAGCGTAGCTCGGCTTAACGTCCAGTAAATCCTAAATCAAAGCCCAAATCATTGATGCACAATAATTCGCACTAAATTCAACTGGATAGTTCCACTCAATAATCACTGCAGTCAGTAGCCTGACACCGCTATTTATACACCTTGCGAAAAATATATATTCATAACACCAGAGTGTCACTCTCAAACCTCAATATACAAATATATGACAACAGGAGGGAGATAGAGCAAGGAAAATACAAAAAATTATTACTCACCTTAAAAAAAATGAATCATAAGATATATATATATATATATATATATATATTAAAAATTTGTGTATTTAGTCAGCAATCCTTCTTTCATGCACATTTCATTGAATATGACAGACAAAGTGCTTTGATTTAGTTTTTTTATACAATTTCTCATGTGATCTAATAATTTTTTTCTTTTCAGATGATAAATTATATAAAAACTGTCTGAAAGTTCTTTTTATCTGAACGCTTTCGACTATACATTTAGCCATTTTCAAGGATTAAATATTTTAAATGTTAAATAAGAAATAGTTTGTTGCATGTATGTATTTATATAATGTTTTCATTTTTTTTCAAAACACGGTCAAGATATTTTGTCTATGTTTATAGTTGATATTATTAAGTGTTGAATTTTTGCTTTTATTAATAAGGCTTCCATTATTCTTAGCCTTTTTTGTATGTAGATAATGCAATTATATATATATATATATATATATATATATATATATATATATGCTAACTGGTTATCACTCCTTGTCTTCAGAAATTGAGGGCAAAATATAAATACATGCACAACAGCTAAAATCAACTACGCAGGCCCTTGGTTGGGATCCACAAGGGAAGCGAAAACTGTGTCAACGAAAACAGACTTGGCAAAGAAGTGTTGACGCAGAGGTGAAGGCAGCCAGCACGACATGGGCTGAGCCGAAGAGAACTGTCCAGAACCGCATCCGTTGGAGAGGTGATGTTGCAGCCCTATGTTCCCCAAGGAATCAAGAGCCATAAGAAGAACTAAAATCAAGTGAGTAGAAAAGAATATGGTAAACTTGGAACTTTGTTCTCATAAAAAACAGAGTGTCAAATAACAGTTTGTCCATTGATATCACTAATATTTTAACTACCTTCACTCCTCAGCAATTTTTATTTACACTATTTAGTTATTGTTTATTGGAATGCTTGGCAAAACATTGGCTAATTGCCAATCAATTCAAACTTTATATAGTGATAAATAATAAGGATTTCCTTGTAGTTGGTCCACATATTTTAATAACTTAGTAAATGTTTAGAAATTTATAAATGAAGAATTGTTTTCATATTTATTTCTTTATAAATTCATAAGTGATAAATATTGCATTAGTTTTAATTGTAATAGTTTTTAGAATGCTGTAAATATAAAATTATTCTTGTAAATAAACAATCTAATAAATAAATAGTGTTTAATATTTTTGTTTTAAATTCTCAAGAACAAAAAAAATGCATAAATTCACTTTCATCATATGCTTGTTTTATTACAATTCTAATCATCACTTTTAAAACAATAAACATTGTTGAGGAGTGAAGGTAGTTAAAATAATAGCTGTTTCAATGGAAAAAACGTCCTTTTGACATATCATTTTTTATGAGAATGAAGGTCTATATTACTATAAAATCAGGATAGTGACAGGCACATTACAATAAGACCCAACAACCATTGTTTCTGCTTGAGAGAAGGCTGCTTAGACTTAATATACAGGGTCTCAAGCACTTTCAAGTGGTAATCTGAACATGCTCTGCTGATTGAGAAAAAAAAATTCTCTTTTGAATGACAAAATAGAAATCATTATATCTTATTATATCTTCTACAATCACAGATCCAGATGTATTGACAAGCATATGTAAATTCTTCTCTTAGCTGGTATGTGCTGATCAATTCTCACTTCCAGCCTCTGATTAATTTTGCCAATATATTCAGCATCACACTGATATTTGAAATCATACATCAGGGAACAAAGATGAGGGAGAGGCAGACCACATTTACAAATAGATTTCAGCATGGATAGTGAAGTGAAAACAAGCCATGGATTGGCAGATAAATAAGTTATTTTGCATATTTAAATCAGTTTCTAGACATTTTTATTCAATTACTTTGATTATATAATGACTGATGGCACTTGACAAATAAATTTGAACTTTTTTTAAATTTTTTCAAAAATCAAAAACTATTAGAGAAATCAGATTTGATAAAATTAGTTAATTTTAATGATTACTAAATTGTATTTTAAAGAATATTACTTACCTCTGACTTGAGCAGTTGCAATGAATAGCAACTGAAATTAAGATGAAAAAATAAGTTAAAGGTTGATAATGGTTGTTCATACTTTCTCTCATAAAAATTTCAAATAATAGGATCAATCATTTATTAGTTCAGAATAATAACTCTGTTTTAAATTAGATATCTTTCTGATTCATTCTATGTCAAAATCTGTTGGTGGGATGTGAATGCTAAGAAAGCAAAACTAAAAATTAAAAAAAAAACTCAGCCTCTTCACAAAGCCTCTGAGCATCACATCCAGATCACAAAACAAATCCCACTCCTGACACTTGTATGGTATAACAAAACAATAAACTACTGCTGGTGAAGCTAAAGTAAGATAATAATAAAACTCTTTGTATTGCCAAAATAGAGGATCAGGACAAAAAGTCTCTTTGTGGGCAAGGGAAGGAATGGGGAGGGGAGAGTCAATAGGGCTAGGAGTTGACGCATGTGTTGGGTCAGTTGACAAAGGTCACTGGTGGTGATGCTAACAGCTTGTCTGCTTACAGCAACTGGTTTCAGTGTCATGAGCAGCATTCTTAAAAGCAAATAGGGTGGATCTTGACTCAGTATTTTTGTTAGGCTCTTGTTTTGGCAGCAATGTTCATGATTGGCTCCCTTTTTAAGGCATTTTATATATATATTATTTTCGAGGGGAGGGAGTTTGTTTTGTGAGCTGGATATACAGAGGGTGACTTTTATATTTTAGTTTTGCTTTCTTAGTGTTCACATCCAGCTGACAGTTTTTGATGTAGAGGGAAGCAGAAAGAGATCTAATTTGAAGCAATTTATAACCTGTTCACATAATGCGTCCAATGAGCAAATAAATTTGCAAATAACATGTGCTTAAATGAGACGATGGGTAAATTGTCGCCATTTTATATTTCTAATTTTGCGGATGCATGTTGTTTGTTTTGATTTTCTTGACAGCACAATACTGGGCACTGTCTGTGAGAAAACGCTCACCATGAAACAATTCACTCTGCTAGGAACTGGCATGCTGTTCTGCTTGGTATTCATGGCAAAAGCTCCAATATGAACATTTCTGAGTATCTGAGTGTCAATCTGTTCGATAGGGCTACATCAAGTGCTTTGAGAAGGTAGTGCTGCCCTGGGTCAAGAGGGTGGCTGCTGGAAATCTGGCCACCTAACTCCCCAGATGGCAACTGCCTTGATATTATGTGTAGGGCACAGTTGAGTGAGAAGCCAAAAAATTCCTTCTAACACCAAATATGAACTGAAGGTAAGAATTATGGTTGCATTCCTCAACTTAAGGAGACCATCCAGAAGAGTTTCAGGACAATCTGAAATTGTCTGGAAGCCGTGGTTGAAGCCAGTGGCAATTCTATTGAATAAATTTATTCTTTCTTTTTCATCATTTTACCCTAAATTAGGTGATAAAGCCACTAAGATGCAAAGGCATACTGAGAGTGGAAAAAACTGAGAATACAATATTGAGGAGAGTGAGAACAAAAAAGAAAAAAGACTATGATTCAAGAATGACAGATGTCGCAAGTAAATTATTAAAGATCATAGTTGACAAGAAAGCAAGACAATTCTACATATGATTTTTTAACGGCTTATCAATTCTTTGTAGGTTATTTGATTATAAGAATAATTCTTTTTTTTGCATTAACAATTTTTTCAGGATAATAATGATTTTTCTGGATACAATTACTACTACTTAACCCATAAGTGGGAAGAGGAGATAGTTTCATATTTTTCCCAAGGATATTTGCTCATAAGCGAATATAACAAACTTGACTGAAATTTGAACACTGACCTTTGTTTTCTTATTCCAATATGCTATCCATTACCACACCTGCACATCCATCACATAAACAAAATGTGAGAGTGAATGACAAAGAGGAAGAATAATGAACCAATTAAATTATCCTTTTCATTCAAGTTCTTTCTTCATCTTCATACTTTTCTTAAGGCTATTCTCTTGCATATGGTTTCCCCTTGCTCGGGGGTTTCTTTAATGCAAAATTACCTCTCTAGGCTATTCAGCAATAACTTCCTTTTTGCCTTCAACATGGAGACTACTTATTCCATATAATCATTGCCATCTAAGATTCATTTAGCAAATGGTGAATATGAAAACTTGTTCATTAGGGTTATGACTTTTTTGTAACCCTATGTTCCTGTGTCATAAATTGATGAAGTTTTGTTCAAAACTAATAAAAAAAAACTTGCATTATTTACATTACATCTTCATCGCCTTATTCACAATGCTATGTCTTTCTTCAGGTGTTTGGAATTTCGAATGGAACCCTTTATTTCATCCACTGGAGTAGACTGTTCTTGTTCCACGTGCCATGCCTCTTCTGGATGTGTCAGTTATTTCTCTTTTCCAAGTTTTGATCATTGAAGAAGGCTGGAGCATATAACTACCGAAATGTTGTGAATATTTAATGTTTGAAGATGAGGATAAAAGTCTGAATATTGTAAATAATGCAAATAATCATAATATCTCATCTCAGAGATATAGACAGCAATGAAAAAGTTATTAATTTGTTATAGTTCATGAAAAATTTCACCCCCAAATGTCTTCCTTCAGATGTTTGGAATTTCGAATGGAACTCTTTATTTCATCCACTGAAGTGGACTGTTCTTGTTCCACGTGCCATGCCTCTTCTGGATGTGTCAGTTATTTCTCTTTTCCAAGTTTTGATCACTTGAAGAAGGCTGGAGTGTATAACTGCCGAAATGTTGTGAATATGGCAATGAAGATGAGGATAACAGTCTGAATATTGTAAATAATGCAAATAATCATAATATCTCATCTCAGAGATATAGACAGCAATGAAAAAGTTATTAATTTGTTATAGTTCTTGAAAAATTTCACCCCCAAACAGAAAATTTGATTTTACCATATACATGATAAGGGTAAGATATCAAATTATTTCAGTAGCTTTATTTTTCAATCTAATAATGATGTAATTGAATAATATGCATGCATTTTTAATGCATTTAACAGTTTATAGCTCTAGCATAACATACAAACTTACAAATAAACAAAAATGTCAAACTTGCAGGAGCTTTATTTTTCAATTTGCTAATATTGTACTTGTGTGGTACTTATGTATTTTTTTTAATGCATTTAGCAGCAGTTTATAAGTACAGTGTAACATGCAAACTTATTAATAAACAAAAAAAGTTCCAGAAGGCTCAAGGAAGTTCTAGAATGTTCTAGAAAGTCATAGTACTACTATACTTACATACGATTTCAAAAATTTTGTAGGAAGTGACATTTTTTTAAAAATAAACTGAATTAAACCCTTCTTCATTATTTTTTGAACAAAAGTTCATTGAATTATAATAGAGGAAATCAATTAATCATCAAAAAAACATAACTGTATCGTTCATACACATCTGTAAATCCCATATTATTGCATCATGATTACATATGGTAATTGTAACATTAGCCGTTTCCCTATAAGCAAACATTTGACATTCACAGGTTGAATATCTAGTACTGCTTTTGGTTGAAATTTATAAAAGCTTTCTCTTAAAACAATTTTTTTAGGAAAACTTCTTTCTCAAGCCCAGTAGCTGTTATCACTCTTTCCAGTACTGATAGGGGTTTCCTTCCTAACCTTTTACTTGAAGTGGTGTGGAATGTCAACAACTTGATAATAACATGTAATTTCTCTTTACTCTTTTGTAGTTAATGGGTACCAATTTGTAGTAGTATCTGATGTCAATAATGTGTTTAAATCCATTACATAACTAATATAAGGTGGACAAATATGAAGAATGAGAGAAAATATTTCCATTGTAGCAGATTTTGGCATTCTGCAGCAGATTAATATCTATGTATTTTTTTTTATTGATCACTTAATACAAGGCCTAAGTACCCCTCAAGGTAGAGGCTTACTGAATGGAGTAGTTGGATGGAGGAGCAAGGATTGTGTATTATGAGAATAAGTAGGCTAGATAATGCTTGACTCTTATCTCGAAGAGATTAATATTGTACTGATCAGGGAAGCATCCTCCCAGGAGTTTGTTCTACATTCAAACACTTCTGGGAAAGAAGATGCCAAAGTGGAATACAAAGGGTATGAGGACAGGTTGACCTATGATAGGACCCAGCTGGAAAAATTTGAACTGTTGAAACCAATATTTACACTATTTACATTCAGACTATTGTCCCCATTTTTGTTGTTGTTATCCCAACATTTTTGGCCGTTGTGCTCTACAGCCTTCATCAGGTATATATCAATCCGAGTACTAAAAATAAGAACTAAACTGAATTTCTGGGATGAGAAGTTATTATTTATACTATTTATATTCGGACTATTCTCCTCATTTTTGTTGTTATCACAATGTTTCAGTCATTGTGCCCTCAAGTCTTCATCAGCTGTATATCAACCTGAAACCAAGGAATGTAGTTTGTCCAATCATCTGCCATGAAAATAGTGGGAGAATAGCGAGAGGCTAGTAACAATATCTGTTTATATTTCTGAGTTGAGGTATTATGTACACTATTTACATTGTTCAGACTATTGTCCTCATCTTTGTCACCATATTTATCAGAACGTTTCAGCTGTTGTATGCTCCGACCTTCTCCAGGTGGGTGGAATGTTGAACTGAACCCTTTATTTCGCTCACTGGAGTAGACTGTTCTAGTTCCACATGCCATGTCTAATGGATGTCAGTTATCAGTTATCTCCTGTTAATTCCCCTCTCCAAGTTCTCCACTGCCTTAACCTGGCATTGAACTCACAACTCTTTGGGTCCTGTCACTGTATCTAACACCTTTATCCACTGTGCCATGTGTCCTTGAGAGGAGACTAGTAACATTTCCTTTGTGGGGAAAGAAGTTGAAGGGTGGAAAAGAATTCATCACCCACAAGGACATACAGATGCTTTTCCACTTGGTTGAAGCTGAAAAGATTAGACTGTTTCAGCCAAGAAGTGGCAGCAGTACTCCATTTTTAGTCGAATAAAATAGGTGCTTGTGAAAATAAAACCAAAATAGTAAACAATAATGCCTTGAGATATGAGTTTAATTGGTTCCAAGACCGAGCTTGTAACTCAAAAGACTTATATCTCAAATCAATTTTCCTCATTGAAATCCATTCCAGGTCCCTAAAAATCATGATTATTTTCCTAAAACTCACCCTTATTTTCCTAAAACTCACCCTTATTTTTGTATTTGTGCGTTTCTTACAAGCAAAACTGTGTGAATAAACAAGAAATGTAGTTTATAAAAAATAAAATAAAGGAGGAAAACATATGGTAAAGAAATAAACTGTACTAAACCTTGATGTTCAAATTAATCATAGGTCAACTAGCAGATGAGGGAGAGGGATAATAACATCTAATCTAATAACGGCTAGCCTAGTCTATGATACTGAAGATTAACTTTATCACTTAATTTTTTAATTTTTAAAACATTTACACTTTATCCATTACTGTAAATATTTTTTTTAAATTTTATAATGTTTTATTTATCGTCGATGCAGAATGCTCATACTGTCCTGTCAAACTTGTAAGTCTTCCTCATGTTTTTTTTATAATTTCCTGCTTTATCTCAAGCGAAATCATACGTTTCAGCTTTTCACCACTGCTCTTTACATTTACTTTCTTTGGACCCATAGTGCCTGTCAGGGAATTTTGCAAAATAATGGCAAAAAAGACACAACAGAACAGAACAGATCCTTTAAGAGCAAGGTGAACATGTGTACTGTGGGTGGAAATACTTTCAAAACTTGGTGTCTGCTGCACCAACGAGCAGATGTTTAACTGAAACATGTTCGTGTCTCAAAATTCAGCTCGTATCCCAAGGCAAAAAAATCATCCAAACTTTGGTTCATATTTGAAAAAACTTTTATGTCAGTACACTTGTATCTCAAGGATTACTGTAAATAGTAGTAAAGTATTTAATTATACAACTCATACAGTGAATGAAATAAAGAGTATTGAAAGAATGAAAACTTTAGCTGATGTTTAACAAATCGTAAATATTTATAAAATTTGTTGCTTTTGTTGTCCGTATTAACAAAATTGTCGCAATGTTCTATAATAAAATATATTAATTTTATATGGTATGATCAAAACGTATTGGGACTGGTGCTATAAAGAGAAAACTATTATAGATATCAATTCAGAATTTAATCTCATTCAAAGTTGACCCCTTCTGAAACCACAGACTTTATCCAGTATCATTTCCAGCATCCCTGGAATATATTTTTGGGATAGCTGCCTCATCACATTCTTGACATTTTGAAATCTTGTTCCTTTCAAGGGACAAGACCCCGTCACAAAATGACCATTATCTTCGTTTACACATGTTCCCAACGCATGAGTTCCGGTTGAAAAATAAAATAATATTTTAAAGTGTTTTTATTTTTCGACCAATAAAAATGCTTCCCTCCTAATTATACTCGCGTTGTTTTTCAAGCCATAAAAAAACGCCATAAAAGGGGTCACATGGAAGTACACGACGCAGTCAACAGGAGGCCAGGGAAGAGACCTGTCACGGTCAGGTTGAGCGGTCAGCAGCAGTCAGCAGCAGTAGTGCCAGCGCCAACCACTGTGAACTACTATGAGAGATCAACCCAGATCCAAAGCTGGCTTATGAACTATACCACAAGGTAGTTGTCCCAAATCCGTATGTTCCTGTTGAAATAAATCATGTAAATCTATTTCTGCTGTTGTCGTATTTCTTTCTTGCAACCATACGCTTGTCTATAACAAGATGATCAAACTCTACAGACTTTATTTCCAAGTACAGCTATAAACAGCAGAAGTGAACGAAAATGTTATTACTTAGTGTGTATAGGCAACAGAGTTCAGGGTCAATCTGTGCCAAGTAGCTTCAATCTGCATAGGCAATGGAGTTCACGGTCAATCTGTGCCATGTGGCTTCAATCTGCATAGGCAATGGAGTTCACGGTCAATCTGTGCCATGTGGCTTCAATCTGCATAGGCAATGGAGTTCACGGTCAATCTGTGCTATGTGGCTTCAATCTGCATAGGCAATGGAGTTCACGGTCAATCTGTGCTATGTGGCTTCAATCTGCATAGGCAATGGAGTTCACGGTCAATCTGTGCCATGTGGCTTCAATCTGCATAGATTAGATCTGTTACCATAGCAACAGTCCTGATACTTTTTGATCAGACCTCATATAGCCCTTGCTTTAAGTTCACAAATGTATTAACAGTATCTTTTTTTCATCTGTTAGTCCCATATATACTCAAGTATTATGTGAGTTTTCATGATTAGTTTTTGTGGGGAAAATAGAAATGGTTTACCTCACAAACGCCCTCGCGTCTGCCTGGCCTGTGGGTTGAGAAAGGAAAGAAAAGATCCAAGATGGCGTCCGTGACTTTTAATATTCACGGTCTCGTGCAGTCACGCAAAGTCGCATTACACACATGCTAATGAGGTGTGTCTGGGCTCCATAAAAGCAACCCTCCCACCGAGGTCTTGGCTGTCAATGCACCATCTTCATATGCTCAGCAACCTGGCTATGGTCAGGCAGCTTATGGACAAACTGTTTACAGTCAGTCAGGCCAAACAGCTCAACAGTCTTATGGTCAATATGGCCAAATGTATGGTCAGAGCTCGGATGCTTCAGCCTATGGCCAACAATCTTCCTATTCCCAGCAAGGTTATGGGCAAGCTGCAGCTCCTCCAGCTGCTAGCAGTGGAGGAGGCGGCTACAGTCAACAAAACTATGGCCAGCAAAGTGGTGGCTACAGTGCCCCACCTCCTCAGCAACAACAGCAGCAGCAACCACCTCAACAGCCCAGTGGATATGGACAGCAGAATTCTTATGGGCAGCAGCCACAGCAGCAGCAAGGCAGCTATGGTCAACAACATAGTCATAGTGGTGGCAGTTATGGGGATTATAATCAACAGGGTGGCTATGGTAGTGCTCCTCAACAGCCACCACCTCAACAGTCATCTGGTGGTTATGGTGGACCTCCCCCAAAGAGATAGCGGAGAGCATCTGACGTCACCACTGGATGGGATGACGAAGTTCACAACGCCACTCTCAACACCATGATGAGGGAGGTCCTCGCTAGAGTACACAAGGAAGACCCAGCACGGGGCAGATGGTGCGTTGACAGCCAAGACCTTGGTGTGTGGGTTGACACAAGCTCTCTTGCAACCGGTGTATCGATAGTTCATGATGGAGCCGTGGTGGAAGATGCTTGCTGGTTACGTCCAGAAAGGGACTCCCAGCACATAAACCTAGCGGAGCTCATGCTCATCATCAAGGGGATTAACTTGGCGATCCTCTGGAAGTCGACCACCCTGCGTCTGTTCACCGATTCCGCTTTGTTTATAAGTGGATCTCTGATACCAGGGTGCGGACTAAAGCCACCAGAGAAATGCTTATCCGGCGATGACTCAGTTACGATCATGAAGCTAGTGCAAGAGTACGCACTGACAATGGAGGTTGTCCCCGGTCAAATCTAGCCTCAACAAAGCAGATTGTTTAACGAGGGTGCCCCAAAGGTGGCTTGATGCCGCTTAAATATTGAGCCGTGCAAACAACCTGCGCTGAAGTCTGTGAGTCCCGTTCGATTTAATCAAATCAAAGAAGTCCACCAACAAAGCGGGCACCCTGGAGTCAAGCGGATTACTGTATTTCGCCAAGTTGGTTGACCCAGGAGTACAAAAGACAGACGTCAAGAGAGTGGTCAAAGCTGCGTTTGTGCCAGTCTATAGACCCAGCACCCGTTCGCTGGAAGAAAGGCAGCTGAGCGTGAGGAAACTGGAGCCGGCTTAATATAGATGTTACTCACCATTGTTCCGAGGATTTCCTGACACTAATTGATTGGTGGTCCATCCAGGTTTAATGATATGGCAGCTGCTAAACCAAGATGCAGCCACTATCATCCGTCAGTTAAACAGTATCTTCCTTTTGGCCCCCAACGGAGATATTAACTGACAATGGCACCACATTCACCACAGAGCAATTACCGAGGTTTGCGGATGGCTGGGGAGTGCACCTCACGGTTCGTGCGCCCACGATACCGAGTCAAAATGGAATCATCGGCCAGAAACCACAGGACCGTCAAGACCATCGCCCCCAGGACGGGCTGCGTGGTGTCTGAACATTCGGCATTTATACAACGTGAAACCAATGATGTCTCACCCTCACGGCGCCAGCAGACACATTACAAATAGGTACCACATCAGAGGGAAGGGCATAGAGACCAACCCCCAACGGAACTGAAAGTAACCGGAGAGAGGCTGAAGAAAAACGATCAGCCCACAGGCGGTTCCACTCATCCGGTGTGCCCGTCATTAAGGACCTGCGTCCGGCGAAGAATGTAAAACCACCGCTTTACGATGAGAGTGAATCAGAATCTGAGACCAGTGAGGCATCGCTCTGGTTCCCGAAGCTCCATCAGGCAGTGACTGGATATCAGTAGCCTTCAATTTGTCGGTGTTTTCAATTTTTTTCAGACCTCGGACAGGAGCAAGTTTAAAAAGGGGAGGCTTAAACGTCCCTCTTCAAGAAGTACCCAGCAAAAACGATCGCCGCCTTCCTGTCAACTCTGTGATCATGAGATCAGGGGGGAGGGTGGGGAAAATAGAAATGGTTTACCTCTGAAACGCCCTCGCATCTGCCTGGCCTGTGGGGTTGAGAAAAGGAAAGAAAAGATCCAAGATGGCGTCCGTGTCTTTTTTATATTCACGGTCTCGTGCAGTCACTCAATGTCGCATTACACATGCTAATGAGGTGTGTCTGGGCTCCATAAAAGCAGGTTGCTTGGAGAAATTGGCAGAACGGCATTACACCCGTGTTTGGTGTACACGGCTTTGCGTTACAGCATGTCAGACATTTTCAGACGGAAAGAGTTGCATCCCTTACACTGTTGAAGTCGACTCATTTGCTACAGTTTTTATACAAAAAATGGTGGCGGGCACACTATAGACAAGTAATTTTTTTGAAGAGGTTAAAAATCATGCATTTTTGGCAACCGGTTACACTATATACAAAGAAATTAAAATTCATGTAAAAAAAAAAAAATAAATCAGGTGTCGCATTATCCATAAAGTCAGATTCTACACAAGTATATAGGGTAGTTAATATTATTGAGTTTAAAAAAAAAAAAAGTGAAGATATATATTTTGAACAGGACAGTGATCCTGGAGTCATAATAATGCACAAAATGTTGTTTATTGACTTGGAGTATTATGAGATCCTGGAATACTAGATAAATGAATAAAAATGCCAAGTGGAGAAGATTAAACCAGATTAGCAATATAACCCGTCTTTGACCAAGTCTTTCATTATTGGGAAATTTTGCCATTCAATTGGAGCAGTTAAAAGGTAGCCCAACCAAAAATCAATATTAATAACAACATTTGGGTGTAACTGAGGCACATCCCCAAATGGGGTGGGGGTTAACAATTTGAAGGGGGGGGCCCTGAAAAGGGAACTGTATAATAATAAATAATAATATTGTAATAATTTAAACTATTTATTTTTTTTAAAGTTTTTTTATGAAATATATATATCCAAGAACAGATAGTAAATAGTAAAATGCTGCTGAGAGTTATAATGGACAGGAAGTAGTGGAGAGCCATTGTTGCCAACAATCTGGACTCAAAACTGGCACTGAAGAATTATCTATCAAATAAAAAAAATTTCACCAAAATTGGATGAAAACTGTAGAAATGCATAAGCAACATTTGATAACACACATACATACAGACATTTTGAGAATTATAGATATAGGTTAGTTAATCAGATTGGAACCGAATGAAAAAAAAATAAAGTTTTAAAATATTAGCCAGAACCTATAAAATGTTTACAAGAATGGCATTGATGGGATTTGAAACCAAATTAGTAAGATTTAGCAATTTCAGTACACCTAATTTTCCCTGCAACATATCTCATATCTGAGGAGGTTGCAGTGACAATATTAATGTTTTAACCAAAATTCTGCAAGACCCAGATGAATTTAGGAAATGTTTATTTAGTGAACTATCTGGCGAAAATTACATAGATTCTTACCAAAATGTCTGAACCTGAAATCTGACATAACACACTTTAAGCACACCATGTTTGGTCATATGTGCTTTAGAAATAAAGTCATGTGTATCATTAATAGGAAGTTAGTTTGGAGATACGATCCATAAACATCATTCTCCTGCACAAATATGATAGCCCATATTTGATTTACAATATAATGCTAAGCTGGACCCTGACTTTATGTACATCTTCGCAGACATGTGTGTTAAAGTATGGAAGCCTAAAAAGGAAATAAAAGCATTAAAATGTTACTAATGATTTGAGTTTATATTTCCAAAGGGAAAAAAAAAGTGAAACTTCATGTTTTTGCTCATTTTAGATTTCTGCCTAATAGGACAGTAGCTCTGATGGCGTCATATAAACATACACCCATGTTTGTGGTAGCTTTGCTAGGTGTATCCCTGTAGTTCATGATGCTATTCAGAGTTGGTCATATTGTCTAGTAGTTTGCATTGTGATTCCCAGTGAGAAAAAAAAAAGAAAGATTATTTACTGTCTCCCATACTTGCTGAGCCATGGTGTTCTTTCTGTACAGAGAACAGATGACTCGATGAAGAAATTACCTTCAATAATAAAGATTTGTTGCAGGCCAGTGTATGTGTTGAGAGATAAACACATGTGTCTCCTGAAATGCCAACAAGAAACATGGCGGACTCAGGATGTGAGTCCACATAAAGAAATATAAAGAAACAACAAGAACTAATATATAAGTACAAACAAATGATTAAATATTAACAGTAAAGATTTACAAGGGACAAGACAATAATATGTATAACAAATGAATGTGGAAACTATTTTGATCCAAAGTATCTGAAGTGAGTGAGTGTGCATGTGTATTTATTATTCATACATTTCCCAAAGGGAACATGTTCTCTGCAAGAGGTTTACATTTTCTTTGCGAGAGGATTACATGTTGACATGTAAGTGGAAAAAGTGAGAAGAGAGTGATAAAAAATTTTATCATCCAGAAAGCGTCCACAAGGAGGAGGAGGTAACCTAATAGATTTATTAAAAACAAATAAAGAAAATTATCTGGTGGAACTAAGTTGGAACTGGTAGGTAATAGAACAATGATTCTCAGTGTGGGGCACATGCCCCATCGGTGGGGTATGGTAATATTTTTGTGAGGTATGCGTAAGATGTACACCCTTCTGCTTACTATACCAACAGAATAAGGGGGCAATTCGAGAATGAGTTATTAACAGTGAATTGTTTTCTAGTGAGTTTGAGTGAGAGGGTTAATATTAATGTGTATTAATACATACAATGCATATACAGTATACATACATAAAAATATTTTGTGTGTATGTATGTACATATGTAAATGATTTGTTATTGAAGAAAAGAAATCAACTAGATATCACTAAACAAGGAGACTTGAGGCTTAAGCTGACTAAATTGGTGCCTAATATAAAATCTATCTATCACAGGCATGACACACAAGGATCTCACTAACAGTCATTTAGTGATGAGCTCAAATTTCATTTTGCATTATTATTTCATGATTAAAATGATCAAAGTATATTACAGAATAAATTTTCATTCAAATATTTTATATTTCTGCCTTTCAGTTCTCTATTATATTTAACTGTCTTTTTGTTCTTTTTTTTAATTTTTCTCTTTCATGAATGCCATTGTCTTTGGAGGCTTGTTTAGAGACAAAGTTAATAGCCTTTTAAGCTTCCTTCATGTGAATTGTAGTAAAATTTTGAATATGTAAGAATTAAATATTACAATGGGGTCATCAGAATTTTAGAAATAACAAAGTGGGTCATGGCCCAAAGTCAGTTGGGAATCACTTTATTAGAAGGTAAAGAAAAAGGTGTTGGCACTTGCTTTTCTTCAATTCAGTCATCTGCTGATAAGAAATTTGTGGAATCAAAATTACTTTTCAGGTGTGCTTGACATGATGAGCTGACAGATCTAGTAACTGGAATTGGCTTAAACCTAATGGACTCACTGTGCATTTCAGCGACTCACATTTATGTAGGACACCCTTATGTGTCCTGTGTGATCAGAGATGATGACAGATATCCAAGGCCAGATGAATTCCTTTATTTGTTCGGGAAAATTATGAAATTACGTATGAATATGAGCAGATTGAAGAATATTTTAATTTAGGTCAGTGAAGATAAGCTGAAATTGCCCCCTGTCAGAATTTTAGTCTAGCACCATGTGATATGACTCATTCACATGTGAATTTGGATATCACCCTTTCTGACCTCTTTACTTAGGATTTTTTGTTTTAAATCCTTATATTTCCAAGAAGGAATTTTTAAATTTATTCTTATTTTCAAAGCTGATTTTCAATCTTCACTTCTTGCCAAAATTATATTTCTATATTCAACTTAACATGACCCTCTCTCTTTCCTTCTCCACTCTCACAAGCCTTATGGGAGTGGAGAAGGAAAGAAGGGGGATCTTACTTCTTCACTCTCTATTAGGTTTTAACCTCATTGACTCATGTCTTAACAAAATTGCTTTCTAAGATGATTACATTGTCACAGTCATAAAAGTGCATGAAACGTTTAGCGACTTGAGGTATTGAGAAAGCCTGGAATACTAGTTGAAGGAATATAAATGCCAATTGGAAAAGTTTATAGCAGATTAGTTAATCAGATTGGAACCTGATAAAAAAAAAATTGAGGTTAAAAATATTAACTAAAACTATTGCTTAGGAGAATAGCATTGGTGGGATTTGAACCAAAGGAAATTGCAATTATAAGATTAATGAGTTTACCAAAATTCTGCAAAATCCAAACAAAATTGGGAAATGTTATTTTAGCATCCTCTTAAACTTACATTGAATTCTTACCAAAATGCCTGGGCCTAAGTACAGTGACCCTCCGCTTATTTGCGTTTCAGTATTCATAGCTTCACACATTCGCGGATTTTTCTTTAGAAACATATGTCTTTGTTATTTGCAGAAACCTTGAATATTCGTGTGTTTTTCTGAAGAACATATGTACAAATTATTTGCTGAGAACTCCCTCGATTTGCATATTTTTTCAATAGAACATATTTAAAATATTTTTGTATTATTTTCCTGTTATTTAAGTGACTTAAAACATATAACAGTCCATTTTTATGGTAAAAATTGCCAGAATTGTACATCTTCATTGTAAAAAAGCAAACGCAAAAACATGCATAATGCTTGGCTTTGTTTTTTGTTAGGTGCTGCGGCTAGTGTCTTAAAAGTGGCTTACGCTAAGTCTGGGAGCATCATCACAGTTCTGTTTTTAGCAAATGTTTTAAACTTTATATTTTACACATATACTGTATTTTAATGGTTGTATTGATCTATGAGTGATTAAAAACAGTTATTGTAACTATGAAAGAAAATTTATGTATTATTAAGTGTTTGGTCACAAATACTATTTTACAAAAATGTTTTAAAAAGGTCTGAAATGTTTCTAAAGTGTTTAGGATGAAAGTTTAAGGCATAGGTTTTGGTTTGGTTTGATTTGTTTTACAGAATATCAACCTCAATGTGTGAGGAGGCACGGTGGAGTAGTGGATAGCGGCTTGGATTGAGGAATCGGAGAGCTGAGTTCGAATTCCAGTCGAATCCATTACATTCACTTACGTGCTAATACCCTTGCGAAGGGTATGAATCCTCTTCCTCTCCCTCCAGCTATGGGTAAAATAGCAGGACAGACTGGGTTCTATAGCCTTGGATGGCAACTGGTCAAGGAGAAGGAAAACTCTGAATTCAAAACCTATTAGGGTGAATGGAGTCTCTCTGAGCCTTGGTTTTTTTCCATTTAGTGATGGTGACACGATAAAAAAAACACCCTTGATAGCCCTAGCGAAGCATCAAGAATTCAGCTATTTGACAAGATTATGAACTACACCAATCAAAGGAAATATGACAGATAAGGAATTTTGGAAACGTGTTTGAGTTCAATTTGTTTGAGGCCGTATCAACCTGATGATGATGTGTTATTTAATGGTGACAAAATTTTTTATTGTTGGTCATATGTTTTTCTTCAAAAATCTATTTCTGGGAATATTTTTCCTTGAAGAAATCTATAGCTGGTAATATTTTTTTCAAAGAATGTATAGCTGTTTGTATTGCTGGTACTTTTTTTTTTTTTTTTTTTTTTAAATATTGCTGATAATAATTATTCCTTCAAAAATTATTGCTGGTAATTTTTTTTTCATTACAAAGTATTTCTGGTATTAAAACATATTTTTACACAAGTCTAGGTGTCAACTATTAGCCCATAACTGGGACCCTAACAGGTGCTATGACCCCAGGTCAAGGTGGACCTGGGAATGCCAGCAATTAAGAGGTGGTTCCATGATCCTCAAAACCTCCTGATCAGTTCGTCGTAGTTTATCATCTTACCCAGAAACGCAGATGTAGTTTATCGTCATACCCAGGATGGTTTAAGGTTTCATAGGAGTTTTAACAATCAAAATAGGTATCTATAAGCACCTTTAGGGCTGGGGTTACAACTATTCATGGATTCTAACTATTCATGGCTGATTCTGGTCCCAATGCACACACAAATACAGGGAACTCATTGTATTTTAGAAGCATGGGTCACATGCAGTATAAATATGAAAATCTTTGTTTAGAGATAATATCTATCAATGATATCTACCTGGTGGAAGTGTATATAAATCAAAGAATGTATTCAAGTAGAGAGATTGTTCACAGTTGGCCAAGAGTTCTGGTGCTAAATACTTTAGAGACATGCAGTAGTAATAAGAAATTCTTTACTTAGGGATAATATCCATCAACGTCATCTGCCGAGTAGAAATGTATATAAATCAAAGCACATATTCATATAGAGAGTTTGTCCACAGTTGGTGGAAGGATTTCTGAGGTAGTTGTTTCAATGTTTGCATAATTTTTTGCTGCAAGAAAGCTTAGTTGTTCTTTTTCTCCTTTTCTCAGACCAAATTGCAACTCACAAAAAAATGACTAATAGAGCAATTAGCCCTTTCTCAATACTTCAAGATTATGGTGAAAAATTCAAACACAAGAGTGTGACAGCTTTTACTATTAAATTGTAGGTGATTCATACACCAGCATTTATTTTGCTTCTCTGATTATAATCTGTTCACCTTTTGAATAAGTTTCCAGGAGACAAAAAAAAAAAAACACATACAAAAAAATGCTTCAGAATCTCTGTCCCAGTCGGTACACAAAGAGTCAACAAGACAACTTTGTCTGAGAACCAGCGGCTGGTATAAACTGTAGATGGTTGAATGACACTCTCTGCTTGCAATATGTACTCTTCACTTGATATTTGATGCTAATGGCAATCATGTCGAGCAAGAGCGTGGGTACATTGATTGCCCTGACAGTAGAGAGATCTATTTGGCACAGTGACCAAGTGGAGGAGTATGTGTTGACTGACAAGTTTGCTCCACATGGCATCAGTTCACAGGGAAAAGGCTAAGTGAAACTTCCTCCTTACAAATGGAATATGGAAGAAATATAGGTAATTCAAATCTATGGATATAATATGGCAATCTTAACTGAAAAGTCTGAACTGGAATTGAAGAGTAAAAATCACCTGAACATTTTTTGTAATAATTTCATGCCAAGCAAGGCAATAAAGCCACTAAGATATGAGAGGTTACTTAGTGTGGGAGAATATGAGAAAAAAGATTATTAAAGAGAGAGAACATGATTGATTAATTTTCTACACATTATCAACTCATTTCAGGTTATTTAAAGACAGAAAATATTTTTAGATTCTAAGATTTTTTGGGGGAGATGATAATGATTTAGTGATATAAATTTTATTAATTAACCCATATCTGGGGGAAGAAGAGATGGATTCATACTTTTCCCAAAGTTATTTATGCATAAGTTAATATAACGAACACCATGGGAATTGGAACACGGTTTTCTGATTAACAATTCCAAGCTATTATCTTTTACACCACCCACACATCCAAGCTTACAGCACCTGGTATTCTCAAGTGATCACCCATCTAGGTACTGACCAGACTTGACATTGCTTAACTTCGGTGAGTGATGATGTGGCTGTAAAGTATTGGTTTAATTTTTATCATTTTTTAGTTGCTATGGAAATAGTGATAGATTAGCAACAAAACTTCTATAGTAAAGAAAATAGAGAGTGGAAAATAATCACCCATAAAACTGCATGGACCCTTTTGGACTATCAAGGCTGGGAATTGAGGATTAGGCAGCCCCAGACCGTATATGGAATATGTAATCCATTTTTGGTCTAATTTGACACTTGTAAAAATAAGGGATGGTGAAGCAATGGATTATGGATCAGATTGAGAAATCTGAGTGCCAAGTTCAAATTCCAGTTCATTACATTTACTTATATGCAAATACCTGTGGGAATTCTATGATTCTATTACTTCTTCCCCCTATCTATGGGTAAATAACAGGAAAGACTGGGTCTTATGGCCCTGGGTGGCAACCTGTCTAGGTGGACAACACTGAATTCAAAACTTTTAACAATGGGCAAATCGTAGGACAGTCTGGTTTGTTTGTTTGTTTGTTTGGGTTTTATGGCATATCAACCACTGTGGGTTATTTAATGCCAAATCCAGTTTATATAAATTTTAAATGACTATTTTGTCCTGGCAACATTATTGTTTCAAAAAAAAAAACGTATACCTGGCAACATTATTGTTTCCAAAAAAACGTATAGCTGGCAATATTATTGTTTCCAAAAAACGTATAGCTGGCAACATTATTGTTTCAAAAAGGTATAGCTGGCAACATTATTTTTTCCAAAAAAACGTATAGCTGTCAACATTATTCTTCTGAAAACACTATCTGAGGCCTTCCTAGATGTTGGACGTAGTTTATCGTAGGACAGTCTGGTCTCTGTAGCCTTGTTTGGCAACTAGTCTAAGAGAAGGACGACTCTGAATTCAAAACATTATGTATCCCTGGAAAAACATTGTCAAATCCCAATGACAGTCAAACTTGTGTAAAGATAAACCATGGTAGAAGGAGTCAGGTACTTTTTGGAGTACTACAAAAAGCTGACTATTTTACCAGCATCTACTAGTGCTGGATAGTATATATGAGTTGCAATCCAGGTCTTGAACCTGAGGTACAACTGACGTTCAAAGTATGGACTCTCGTAGCAAACATTCTAGTTTTATGGCTAATAAAAAAGATTTTCTGGTGGGAAAGGTTAAATGTGACAATGATTTTTAATAAATCATCTGAGAGACCCCTCTCTGCTTTCCATCAGCATGGCTGATACTAACCTCCAGGAGAGTGACTCATTGCACCTTCTCAGCTGACATGAAGTGGAAAGACTTTCTTGAATCCATTGCAAGGTTAGCTGCTAAGTTGGTTCATTGTGTCATGTTAGACAATATTTCTCTCCAGTATTTATCTTACATATCTATATCCATTCATCCATGTTTAGAATATTGAAGCCACATATGGTCTGGTGTTCCTGCTATTTATCTAAAGCTTCTTGATAAAATCAAAAGAAGAATCAGCAATATTATCAGTCCTGATCTGGTGGCTTGGCTTCAGTCCCTTTCGTACAGCCAAAAAGTTGCCTCTCTTTCTTTCTATATGCCATATCCTTCCAAGACGTAGGCAATCATGGCTCTCCACCACCTTCCTCTATCCCTTGCAATTCTCAACAAGTCCCTTCACTCTGCTACCCCACCCCCAAGACTATGTTCTGTCATCCACTTGCTTAAACCCACCAGGTATGTCACGCATTGTTTTCCCTTTTCTCTCTTTTCCTCTATTTGAACCGTAAGTATCAGAATCTCCAGGCCCTATTTTACTATAAAAATGTATTGTTGGTCTTTCTTTTTATGTACCGTATCCTTTCAGGACGTAGGCAATCATGGATCTCCACCTTCCTCTATCCCTTGCAGCTCTCAACAAGTTCCTTCCCTTTGTCACCTCCCCCAGACCATGTTCTGTCATCCACTTGCTTAAGTCCACCAGATATGTCACAAGTTGTTTTCCCTTGTCTCTCTTTCCCTCTATTCGATTCATGAGTATCAGAATCTCCAGGCCCTATTTCCATCTTTCTTTTTATGTACCGTATCCTTTCAGGATGTAGGCAATCATGGCTCTCCACCTCCCTCTATCCCTTGCAGCTCTCAACAAGGTCCTTCCCTTTGCTTCCTCCCCCTAGAACACGTTCTGTTATCCACTTGCTTAAGTCCACCAGGTATGTCACAAGTTGTTTTCCCTTGTCTCTCTTTCCCTCCATTCGATTCATGAGTATCAGATTCTCCAGGCCTTCCTTCCTTATTATGTGTCCCAGAAACTTCAACTGCCTCTTCTTGATATTACCTTATCTATAAATACTTTAAAGGTAATTGTTCGAATGAGCTCTACACTGTGGTATGTAGACTTTATGAATTTAAGTGCAGTACTAGACTGGTGTGGAGAACTCATCAATTTACAGTTGAGCTGGCCAGATGTAGCTGTAAGTTCTATGCTAACAGTTTCATTTATCACATCTCTCGCTTGTGGAAATCTCTTCCAGCCAAGTTTAATCTGTGTTATAGTGGAACAACCTATCATACCCCGACAGGGATTGGTCAGTCTAAAGAGACTTGGATGAGGAGAAAATAAAAAAAAATGATGAAGTATTGTAGTAGCAGTACCACTACAGATCTCCGTGACATATCTCCCGTTTTCCTTATTATTATTATTATTAAGAACTCTTACTCATTGTACTTTTCGTACAATAAAACCTTTGTTATTTGTTTTACCAAATTCCTGTATTTAACATAATCTTTCCACTCGGAATTACCTAGTTGCTTATATTGTATTATCCACGGTATAACAATCTGCAAAAAATTAAATGCAATGTCAATCGTTATCTACTCTCCTCCTGATTACTCTTTTTCTTTTTTTTTTTTTATTCTCACTACTTAACAATGTGCTTGTTTCTAATTCTTCCACATAATCACTTGCATTTTCTGTGACTTTACTTCTTTGCTTGGAATGATATAGATTAAAAAGAAAAAAAAAATTTATATAAACTTGTTTTTAAAGTGTTAACTAAAGTTGGATTAAAGATAAATAGGTTGGAATCCTGGTTTTATAAACTTGATTTTTCTGATAATCAAAGCCAAACATTTATAAAGCTTTCGCCTTGAGCTTCCATCTGCATCAGCAAAATTCTCATTAAGAATAGAATAGAAAAATGATAGCAAGTTCCCAGCCCAGCAAATATCTAGTTTGTTTTATGCTGAATGTCTTCGTTCCTTGAAATGAAGAGGAAATTGAAACTACTCACAATCATGTCAGAAAATGTATCCAGTTTGTAGGGTTAGATTTCACATCAAAAGGATTTTTTCTTCTTTTCTCCTATTTAAATATCAGTTTCAGGTGCCCATGTCTATTACCTGTCAAAACACAAATAGCAACAGCTGTTTTCCTAAAGAGGTTGCAGATATATATATATATATATATATATATATATATATATATATATATATATATATAAGTGGACACTGAAGTCAACACTCAGAAAGCGACAGGGTGATGCAGATTAAAATCCTACTGGAGAGAACATATTTTATATTTTTCTTTATTAAGATTTTTCAAATACTCAGGCTGGTAAACAAAAATAAATAAATATACTGCTTAATAAATAAATGGCACATCTACTCAAATACAGGTATACATGAAAAATAAGATTTAAGTTATAAAAAAAATTATATATATGTATATAATAATAGCTGGCCACTCATATTCAAGGATACCTGTCTATTAGGGTGGCTAGCCAATCCCTATTGCAGACTCTCGCTCAGGCACATTTGTGTTTGTTCAACACCCACAGAGCCAACCTTTGGTTTATACTGCAACTATGCTGAGCAGACCGTAGTTACAGTTTCTGGGAGAGTGCGTGTTATCTAGAATGATCAACAATCTGAACAACATGAGCACACTCAAACCCTCGGTCACGATGACTTGTGACTTTGTGCTAGCACAACTATTGATGGCCCCAAGTGTTCCATCTACCAAATTTCACTCACAAGGCTTAGGTCAACCCGTGGTATGGTTTTTAGACACTTTCCAAAGGTGCTCCATGCTGGGATCATCCCCTCTCCAGACCAATAACATAAGGATGTCTCCTTGGTGAGATTTGAAACTGGATCTCATGGACAGAAAGCGAACATTCTAACCACTTGGCCACACACATATATATATATATATATATATATATATATATATATATATATTGGTGTTTTGTAGATAAACCTTTTTTTGTAATTGTTCAGTCCACTCATCAGAAGGTTTCAGCAATTGATATTTAGATTTTATTCTAATGTTTTCTGACAAAATATCACAAGAAAAGGAATACATGTGGTTGCTGATTTTAGAAGTACATCAAAATGATTCCTATTACTTGCTCATATAGGATTAATGGAAGTTTTGCCTTGTTAATTAGGATATAAAAAATAAGCAACAAGTGCTTAATGGTGGTGTTGTGGCTAGAAAGATTGTCATGCAAATCAATTCCCAAGCCATGTCAGTTTAATCCTCGCTGAGAATCCCACACTTGCAACCTTGTCATATAGTAAGCTAAATTTAATAAATACCAAATTGGTAATCTTGTTTGACAGTTGTGATTAGTAACTTAGTCTGATAAACAAACATGATGAGGTTGATCTTATGAGACAACTATATATATATATATATATATATATATATATATATATATATACACTACATATATATCTCATATATATATTGTTATATATCCAGTTAATAATATATATATATATATATATATATATATATATCTTTATGTCATTTGCAGACAGTACTTATTTTGTGTATATTACAGTCTTTCAGTGTGACTAGACATCCAAATGTCTCAAACCTGGATTGAAACCCAACTGATTTGGTGTCAGTCAGAGTCTATACCACTGTCCTATTTTCACTCGGCAGAATGAGTAGCCAAATCTGGCGTATTGTTTTGCGAAATGTAAACAGAGGCCAAACAACCGAAGTGCTCCAGTAATTTTACTGAAGAGCTTTGCATTAATGCAGGTGGCTGTTGTTTTTAGAATTAGCTTGTCATCCAACAGTGCTCAATTGAAAATATATTTTCAAGAGCTAAATTATGTATATATATATATATATATATATATATATATATCATTATATTTTATATCATTATCTCATATATATATATAAAAATGATATATATATATATATATATATATATATAATAACTATATATATATATATCTGAGATAACTATATATAATGATTATATTTGTATTTGAGATTATATATATATATATATATATATATATATATGTGTGTGTGTGTGTGTGTGTGTGTGTGTGTGCATATTTATAAAATAGGAAAGAACTGTTAGATTGACACATTTAACACAATGGATTAATGCCGAAGAGATCATCAAATGGTTTACCAGTACCAACAAGAAACCAGATTGCACCCAATACAGTTTGATATTGAGGATTATTACCAGTCAATACCAAGAGATCTATTAATAACTACCCTAGAGTTTGCTACTATATACTCAGACCTAACAGAAGAAGAAAAGAATATAATTCTAAATTTTTTTAAAATCTGTCTTCATTCATAATGGGGACCAATGGATTAAAAACTCTGAAGACCATTTTGACATCACAATGGGGTCATTAGACTCTGCAGAGTCTTCTGACCTTGTTGGTCTATGTGTATTATACAACCTGTGCACCATGAATTAGACATTAAAGACATCAGGCTATACAGAGATGATGGCCACATGGTAGTGAGGATTTCCACAAATTTTAAAATAGATAAAATTAGAAAGATAATATATAGTGAATTCAGAAACCTAAATTTAAAAACTATGGTCAACACAAAATTAAAAAGGGTAACCTTCCTCAACAAAACTTTACACTTAACAGAAAACCTAATACTGATCCCTTGTATGTACACCCCAGGTCAAGCCATCCTCCATCCATAATTAAGCACATACCCTCATTAATAGAGAAAAGAAACAGCATGAACTCCGCAAATGAAGAAATATTCTATAAACACAGTAATTTTTACAACAAAGCTCTAAAAAATAGTGTCTACAAACACCTTAACATCAATTATATAAAAAACAATAGTACAAACCAGAGGAAAAACAGAAAAAGAATCATCAATTGTTACCCTACCCCTTACAACCAAATGGTTAGCAGTAAGCTTGGACAAAAATTCCAAGCTTTCATCAAAAAACATTTTACTACTAAAGCAAACTTAGCAAGATCTTTAATAAAACACACTAAAATTAAGTTATAGATGTACTGAAAATCTAGAAAGAATTATAAAGAAACATAATAATAAAATCCTGAAAAAACACGCATGCCAAAATCAAATAAATAAAGATCCTAAATTAAAATTAAATGAAAATAATGAAAAATTATGTGACTGTAGAAACCCTGAAAATTCCCCTTTGAATAATAGATATAGAATATGTGGTATACCAGTGCACAATCTCATCCATTGAGAATCCAAATATACATAGGATCCACAAAGAACGAATTTAAAATAAGATGGAGACTACACAGAAGCTCCTTCAATAATATTAGAAACAAAAATCAGACATCTCTATCTAAATATTTTGGCATTTAAAACAAATGAATAAAACACCAAAAGTAAAATGTAAAATAATAAATAGAACAAGAACTTGTAAAAGC
>CAHIKZ030001787.1:0-275000 GCA_903632075.3 Acanthosepion pharaonis | reverse complement strand
TAAACAACATTTCTTCAAAAAACATAGCCATGTATTAGACAGATATTAGTTGATAACACAATACTCACACATACACACAGTAAAAAGAATCTTTTGATATTGGAGGCTATTTACATTAAAACAGAGCAACCCACACTCAACAAAATTACATTTTAAACTAGTGACAACACATTTTCCAAATATATACAATATATGCATGCTAAAAATGTAGTTTTAATGTATACTATATTGATGGGTAAAAATGTCCAATATCAGGGATAGAGCATTATATATACACACAAACACACAGGGCTCTATGTGCTTCTAAAATTCTGGAGTGGCTCCAATTATTACACTCAAAATGAAGCATACTCCAGCTCCCGCACCTGATAAAAAAGAAAAAGAACACTCTTTTTCCCACGCCATCAATATATTGTAATATTACATCAACAAATTCTTAACTGTATTTTCACCTATTCCACACAGTTTATTGTTTCCCATTTACCCACAAACAACTGTCTAAAAATGTATTTCTTTATTCATATGTGTTAATGAAAAGTGAATATAATAATTGGTTGGGAGCAGAATATTTTTAGAAATTTAATTTAGTTAAAGTCTTTTCATGCATGCAAAAAAAAATAAATGATTTTTTGAGACCCTTACTCAGCATACTTTCTTCTTTTTTCTTTTTTAAGAATCTTACTTATTATAAAACCCAGGTTGTGTGTGTGTGTGTTTGTTTCTATATATTTAATAATTGATTTAATTTTCTATTTTTTTCAACCGATTTCAACAAAACTTTTTTAGGACTTTTTATATATAAAAAACAACCTTTTTTTTTTTTTTTTGAAGTCAATTTGAAAACACAAATAAGAGGCTTTTCTTGAGAATGAAAGGGGGACAACTCATTTCGAGTTATACTTATTATAAAACCCAGGTTGTTTGTGTGTGTGTGTCTCCGTTTATATATGGGATCGGATTTCCTACATTTTTCAAACTGGATTTCAACAAAACTTCACTTTTTTTTTTTAATAGTGTTTCTTATTGTCTTGCACAATATTTTTTCTTTATTTTTACATTTAGAATACTTTAAAAATTCCATTTACAAGATAATTGTTTATAATAAAATTCTATTCAATCAGTAGACTCATAACAATTGAAAACAATGTTTTTGTTTGAGTTTGACCAATTCGTAAAAAAAAAAAAATAATTAAGACATGTGTGTCCGTCAATCTTAAACAATAATCTTTTTTCAATTTTATTTTTCAGTCTTTATGATGGTCGATACTTGATCTATCTCTTACTGTTACATCCCCGGGCAACGCCGAACTCTACTGCCAGTAGTTAATAAAAAAACATCCTCCATTTGTAATCTATTTGTTGCAATCATGTATGTAAAATAATGTCCCTTACAAGATGGAAAAATGAATCGTTGGGATTGTGGGTGGAGTTTAAGAACATTGTTGGTGCTCATTAACTGAAAGCTGCTTATGTTTATATTTCTCCTAATCCCCATGCAAACTTAATGGATTTTCGACTGATTTGACAATTCTCTGATTTTTTAAATTCCATCAAAAGTCAGAAAAATGATAAAATTTACAGTTTAAAATAAGGTGTGACCAAATTTTTTAGTACATGGATATTCCTACAGAAATAAAAATTGCTACTACATCTTCTGAACTTATTACACAGACGTTGTGGCTTCATAATTACAAGAAAAAATATCATGGGAATCAAATACATCATTGATAAATTTTATTTTATCAAATTAGAGTTCAACTTTAGCTAAAGTTGGTTTTCAAAATTTTCATCTTTTGAATTATTTCTTTCTGAAAATACCTTCTCCAAAGCTGAAAAGTCTTTCAACAGATGCCACTGAGGGCACCAGCGTATTAAACTTTTTAGAAACTATTAAATTCAGAAAAGTCTTTTAACCTATGGTGAATAGGATGGTTTTCTTATATAGGTTGGGGTTTCTAAATAATGTTGGATCACTCACCTCATAGCAGCAGAAATAGCCTCATGTTCACAAGAGTAAAAACATACAGAGAAATAACACTAAAAGCATTGTAAATTAAATTCATACAATTTATTTATTTTTCTGTACTGGTGTATGTGTGTGTATTTTAGTTACATTTGTTTTAAAGTTGCATGTGATAAAGAAAGAAAGTCACTTTGTGTTATAGTGGAACACACCTATTCTATAGTTAATAGACTCTCCCACCTGTAATAAGTACAAGTAGTAAGAGTAACGAGTCAGTCGCTCAGTGAGTTGGTCAGTCAGTCGATGTCGGACGACTGTTACTAAAAGTATTAGTGACCACAACTAGATTACTGCGTCATACCTATTATATGAAGTTCCTAACGTTTTGTACGTCGAACCTATTTTAGGACTGACTTAGTACAAATACAAGCCTCCACTGTGAAATCACTCCATAACACTTTGTTTTATAACAAGCAATGTCCCGAGGAGAGGAGATAGATATCTTGACAAAATCCCTTTTCAGGCAAGAAAATTCTCTGTTGCATGCTGGGAAAACTTTTATTATTTTGGTTCTATTTAATTTATTTTAAACAAAGTTTTAAAGTTATTTGTTTTATTTCATTTTATTTATGATATAAAGTAATAATAATAATAGGGTTGGTTCTGAATACATACCAGCATGATAGTTTAGGAATAAAACATACACAGAAATAACACTAAAATCATGTTAAATTGTAAATTAAATTCATACAATTTTTTTTATTTGTGTGTGCACGTGTGTGTGTGTATTTTTGGTTACAAGTGTTTTAAGGTTACATGTAATAAAAGGAAGTAATCACTTCATATTATGACAAGCAATGTCCTCAATATTTGGAAAGAATAATCCAACAGTCGGTAGTGAGGATTTGAAAACCCATTTTCCATTTTCAGGCAGGAACTGTTTCTGTTGTATTCAGGGAGAGTTTTTATTATTTTTTTATTTAATTTATTTTAAACAAAGTTTTAATGTTATTTGTTTAGCAATGAATGTCCGTATAAGTCCATAAGCTAAATCATATAAGTTTATATTATCATTTGAGAATGTTCCCCAACAGAATATTAAAAATAAAATTTGAAATTGAAGAGAATTTTAAACTTTATGTTTTTAGGGGATAATCTATACATTTTTTACAGCCACTGCAAAAGACTGACTATAAATCTTAAAATTTTAAGACCTACACACAATTCCTGGTCTTTTTACTAGACGTTTATCCCTTTTTTTCATCTTTTTAAGATTAAAAACCAAGTTTCTTCAAGCAAATGGTAAAATTTTCTTTAAAACTCATTAATCAAAGAAAAGAGTAACAATTACATTTTGGTACTGCATCCCTTTTCAGGCAAAAAAATTCTCAGAAGCATGCTGGGAGAAAATTAAAAAAAAATTTTGATTTTAAGGAAAGTTTTAAAATTGTTTTATTTTATTTATGATATTCATTTGCTATTATTTTTTTTATATTTTTATTTATTAATAATTAATAATGTCCCTATTTTTCAAATGGTAATAACCTGGCAATGGAATAATTGTTTAAAGATCTAAATGTAAAAGAAATTCTTTTTTTGCAATGAAAGAACTCATCCTGTCTTTTCCTTGTTAATGACCTCCTGCTCCTGATCAAACAAATATTTTAGGCTGAAAATTCAATATCGATTTCTTAAGAGATAATGAAGTTTTATCTTGTCCCCATTTTAAAAAATACAGGCAATTTGTTTGTCCTAATAGATAAAAAAAAAAAAAATTCATGTAAAAACGAGAATACAAAATAAAAAATATACTTGATCCTTGGTCACCCAGCTGTTTATATAACATTAGAATTAAATCAAAAATTGAAAATGTTAAAAAAAATTCTTAAATAAACTAATGTTTTTCTCAGCTGAAAAAATGTTAGCCATTGGAAGAAATTTGTTTGGTTCTATTGATCTAAGATAAAAACTACTTGACAATTTCATTTTTAGTTTCTATATTGAAAATTTACTTAGTTAGATGAATGAAATTAGAAATTTGAGGGTTTTTTTATTTAAAAGGACAAATTCAGGAAATAAGTTACTTTTTTTTGTCATCCTGAAGGGTGTCAAGTTCTTGAGCAAATGTCTTCATAACTTCCAGGTATTCAAATATAAAGAGAACTTCTTTTATCTTTTCAAGTTCAAATTGTTGAAAATTCTACTCTATTCAGATGAACACTTACTCACAGTTAGATAAAGAGGTCGGAGTTATCTACCCCTAGTTTTTTTTATTGTTGCTTTGAGGGTGCACTGTTGTGCTGTCCCTAATAAATAAAATAAGTCTTATAAGTTTTAACATTCATCATATATCATTCCTCTAATTCTTTCTGGACCATATCATTCACATTAAACAGGTTTTTCTATTTGACATTTTCATCAAATATGTTTAAACTGTTTCTTTCTACCAGCATTAAATAAACCAAACTTTCAATTTGACATCAGTATTTTGTGTCTGTTTTTTCTCCAGCATTCACACAAATCCAAGTATTTCAAAATCCTACATCCTATAGCATGTTACTGTTTCTTTTCTACCAAACATTCACACTAAACCATGTATTTCTAAAACATGGTATAAGAAATGTATAGATCTTTTTTTTTTTATCAACATTCAAAAAATATGTGGTATTTTCTTTGAGAACATTTTAAAATGATAACTTTCCACATATTTTTACATTTAAAACAACATGCCTTTTTCAGCATACTCAGTTCTGGAAAATGCCTTTTTGATAATATTTTCACTTAAACATTAAAACAATAAACAAAATGAAAAAAAGACTTTAAGAATTTAAGTGATTAAGTTATCAGACGATATAAAAGGAACTTCTTAAAATTTGCAGACAAAACCTGTCTATATTATTTAAAAAACATGCATTTTCTCAAATTCTTGCCTAAATTTAAACACACACACACTTACAAAAATGTAAATGTAACACAATCCTTATCTACTAAGTTACTAATTCTTGTTCTTTGTTCATTTTACAGTTCTTTTCCTTCTTCAATCATGAAATGCTTTTGTTTTGGTATGCTGGTTCAGAAACTAGTTTACTAAAGACTTATTTATTATTGATGAGAATAAGCTAGAAGTAGTACCAGATTAGAAATAATCCTAGCTATTCTGATAACCTACATTCAGCAGTAAGGCCTCTGATTTTCAATTGGAGATTTTGATTCTAAATATAACCACCTTTTACTAAACATACATATTATATTTTTTATATATCAAAATCATTAGGTAACAACACCTATTGATCGTAAAATTTTTTTTTATTTTATTTGTAGTTGAAGGCATACAAATTCATTCAAAATATTTAGATTTTAGCATTAAATAACCCATTTCTAATGAAATTTTCCAAAATTTTGTAACATTAGAAAAAAACATCCAATATTATGATGGAAAAAAAACTGACAGTCGTGTTTGAGATGAAAAAGCGTGAAAATAACAAAGGATAAAAGAATATTTTGCATAAAGAGCACATTTGATGGAGAAAATATTGTCTGAAATTAGAAATTATTTTTCATATATGTCTCTGCAGTTTTGGAAATCCAAGCAGGAATCGGTTGGATTGAGATTTTAAATTCGTAATTCAAACAGATTTGATTCAGATTTTAAATTGACTTTAGGAGCAAGATTTGATTAGGAGTCTCAATAACAACAACAATAAAAAATATAAAAAGAAAAAAGCAACAATAATAAATGTAAGAAGAATAGAGCTCTATGCAATAAATAAATGTAAGAACACCTTTAATAAAATGTTTGAACAGAAATACAAAATAATAAGTGGAAGAACAGAGCTAAAATAAAAATGTTTGAACAGAGCTTATAAATAATAAATGATGAAACAGAGCAACAATAATAAGGGGGATAATTACAGACACATCTTAAATTTAAGAACAGAGCACAAAAATATGCTAATTACTGTTTGAATTGTTGATAAATCTAAGAACAGAGCAACAATAATAAATATAAGAACAGAGCAACAATAATAAGTATAAGAACAGAGCTACAATAATAAATGTAAGAACAGGTACAAAATTTATGTAAAACATTCATAATAATAATAAATGCAGATCAGAACAGAGCAACAACAATTTTTTTTTAACCGTTAAGAACAGGCAACAATTTTAATAATATAACAGGAAAATTTTTTTAAGAACAGAGCTACAATAATAAATGTAAGAACAGAGCTACAATAATAAATATAAGAACAGAGCAATATAATACCAGAAATGAAGACTGTAAACAAGACAAAATAAACTAGTTTTTTTGTGTATGTGTAACTGAAAAATTTTTATGTGACTTATTTATGTTGTTTTGTCAGTTATTTAAAGTTAAAACATTTTTGATTGTAAAACAATTTTTTTTGTAAATGGGAGAAAAAAAGAGTTCAACAATTCAGATTTTTGAGATACATTCAATTTGACAACTAACCCAAAAAACAAAGGGTATCATGGAAATAATTTTCAGACTATTTTGGAGCTCAAATTAAAATAAAATATCAACAATTTTTGATTCTGTCATTTGCAATTCCAGAAATCAAGGAAATTAACCTATAAAATATCAAAATTTTTATGATTCTGACAACAGGTGATTTTGTCTGCACAAAAATTAAAAATCAACAATTTTTGATTCTGACAAATTTGCTGATTCTAGAAAGGTCTAAGGAAATTAAAATAAAATATCAACAATTTTTGATTCTGACAAATTTGCTGATTCTAGAAAGGTCTAAGGAAATTAAAATAAATTTCTATTTGCTCTCTCTTCTCTCAAGGTTGAGATGTTAAAATTCAATTTTTGATTCTGACAAATTTGCTGATTCTAGAAAGGTCTAAGGAAATTAAATATTAGTCATAAAAAGAAAATTTCCTTAACGAGGAAGCACCAATTTATTACCAAATATTGATATGCATATATATCCAACCATCATCTCTAAACTGTATCCCCACAAAGCATGTGAAAATGATGGAATCTCTGTAATAGATCTTAAGGTATGTGCTCCTGAACTGGTTCCTGTTCTCTCTAAACTCTACAATAAATGCCTGGCTGGTTTCTGCTTTCCTGCTTGTTGGAAATCCTCTTCTGTTGTTCCAGTCTTAACAAGCTCAGGTGAACTGGCTGATCCTTCTATCAACCAATAATCTTCTACCTCCTTTTGGCAAAGTATTAGACATTCTAATCAATTCTGAATCAGTTAATTATCTCACATTGCAGTGTCTTCTTTCAGATAAGCAATATGGCTAGGTCAACTGCTGATGTATTTACAATGTATTTATTGCTGAAAGAGCCTATCAAGCTTTAGATAAGAATGTGAAACTTGGGCCATTGCTTTGGATATCTTGAAGGCATTCCACAAGGTTTCACATACCGATTTTCTTTACAAGTTGAAAGACTATGGTATTTCTGGATGAATATTTGAATTGATTCAATCTTTCTTACCAAATCATGAAATGAGAGTTGTCTTGAATGGCCACTCTTCTAGATCTTTTTGCATAAATGCAGGTGTCCTCCAGGACTCTCTCCCTGGATCTACATCATTACTAATTTTCATCAATGACCTTCCTGATGTCATCAGTTTTCAACTCGGTATCTATGCTTATAATACAATTATTTACTCCTGTCTTAATAGTAAATCTAATCACTTCGATAAGGTCAAATTGACAGCAGACCTCAAAAGTGATCTAAAATCTGCTATTACCTGGGGCAAGGAATGGTTTTTTAATTTTCATGCCTCCATAACAAAACTAATCATCTCCTAATCATCTGAGATACCCCTTTCTGCCTTTCATCAACATGGCTAAGGCCAATCTTCAGGAGAATGACATTGTGCCTTCTGGGAGCTGATATTCTCTACTAACGTAAAGTGGAAAGATTATATTAAATCAGATGCTAGATCTGTTGTAAATAAAGTTGGTTCCCTGTATTGTGCAACAATTTTTCTCTTCAGAATCTATCTTACATATTTATGTTTATCATGCTTCGAATATTGCTACTACATATAGTCTGGTGCTCCAGCTATAGATTTAGAGATTCTTGATAAAATCCAAAGAAAGATTTGAAATGTTATTAGTCCTGATATCTCAGCTGCAGTCACTTTCTCACCACTGTAATGTAGCTTCCCTGTGCCTTTTCAATAAATACTTTTATGGCATTTCCCTCTATGGCATATAGACTTTATGAATTTAAGTGCAGTACTAGATTGGCAGCAAGATCTCATCATTTTACTGTTAAAATGATTAATGTAGCCATTGGTTCTTTACTTTTACATTTCTTTTCTCAAGGAGACACTGAGGCACCCAAGCAAACTATGTCACCCACCCCTTCTCCAAATGTATCTTTTAAACTTCATATATAAACAAGTTTGTCTTAATACCTGTATGATGTTTCTGGCCCAAGGAGGAGTTCTGTTGGTTTGATTTCTAGGTAGATAAGACATGTACACTTGAGGTATCACACCTGTACACCTGTATCTTCTTTCCTGAATTATTTGTCCCTTCAATAAGGGTGCTGGAGGTAAATATTTTCTGGGTTTTGGCATTATCCACTTGATAGTCAGGGATTCAAACCTTTGAGTAATTTCGAAAGGGGCTGTCCTATCAACAGGTGTATGATATCGGGGCTATTGTACTTCCATTTTGTGAAAGGGTTCTGGACTGTGCAGTAATCTCCGGTGTGCCTCTCAGTGCCATGATGGAGGGTACCATTACAGCAGTACCTCCAGATGATTCAATCAAGGTTATAAATGCATGGATCTTCTGCAGGTGTGACTGTCTCAATACCTAGTATTCTACCAACACACTATTACCTACACATGAACACAACTAAACTGAACCAACATATCAAACTCAAACTCACAAAAATAAAAGTAAACCCGAGGTTCACTATCGCCTATACCAATGTGAGGGTCCTATGTTTCAACTTTCCAAAGGTGGAACACCATCTACTGGGTACCAAACTTGACCTCCTATTCTTGTTGAAAACTGGTCTTGATAACTACCCCCTGCACAAGATCATAGTCTTGGACTACTCACCTGAACAGGACCATCAAAAGCGCCATCGTCATGAACTTGGTGTCTATATTAAAGACAGGTTTCTCTGTGGCAGAGACCCAAAAAGAGGACCCTGATCTCTCGTATTTGTGCTTCTGCATGGCAATTACCAATAGTACCACTTTCATTTTCACTCTGCGTGATCCCCAGGATGATGGAACTGTAATTTCGGACTTAATATCTGAAATGATTCATAATATTCTTACAGAATTTCTCTTGGCTAGCTTTCATATTTGTGGTGACTTCAATATTCACCACAATGAATGGTTAGTTCATTCAAACAAAACTGACAAAGAAAGCAGACACTGTAAAGACTTCTTCATCGTCTAATGCATTGAAGAAACCACCTGCATTGCTGATGTGACAGGATATCACACACCTCACCTCTTCCTCGCATTCTGCCCTGAAAAATATTTAAAAAACCAAAAAAACCATTCTACAGAGCAGTCTAAGTAGATTTGGATAGCTTCAGATCTTACATGGTGGAAGCCTCTCTTTTAGCCTTCTTCAAATACACTGGCCCAAAACTGCTGTACTCATATCTTTCTGGAATGTAGAGTTTTATACCCCATAAAAAATTCTAGAAAAAACTGAACTGCTGCAATTTTAACTCATTGTTACCACTACTACAATATCTATCACAGAAAGCGAACTAGTAGAACTATTTCTGCATTCAAAATTACCTGCAGTCATTGCAAGAGAGTTCTAGAAAAGTCAAAGTGCAGCTATGCTCAAGCAGTTCAAGCCAAGGTTGAAAGAAAGCAAATATCTATAAATATATATATATATATATATATGAAGAAAAATATACGGAAAAAAACAAACAAAAATCCTAATATGCAATTATGCTGTTTTAATGTTAATATAATGTCAACGTCGGATGTTTTGGTCTAATAGACCATCTTCAGGACATATTCATAAAACATAATTAACATTAGACCATATTCAATTAAACATGAAAAAGACATGGACATATATATATTTAATGGACTTTCCCATCGAGTTTGACGTATGAGGTTCCAACGACTAGTTATCAGCATGCCTATGATGGGCAGGACTTTTGAGGCTCAAGAAATGCACAAAAGACCATGAACAGTACAGGAGAAAGTATTTTATTATATATATATATATATACATATATATATATATATATATATATATATATGTATGATGGACTTTCCTGTCGAGTTCAATGTATGAGGTTCCAATGACCACCTACTAATTATCTGCATGCCTAAGATGGGCATGACTTTTGAGGCTCAAGAATTGCACAAAAGCCCATGAACAGTACAGGAGAAAGTATTTTATATATATATATATATATATATATATATATATACACACTCATGTAATGTGCAATCATGTGTATCATGTTACCCCCAAATTTTAATGATTTTTTTATCATATATCTCATGTGAGTTTCTTTTTTGAGAAACCAAATTACAATAGACTAGCCTTTTTTCCTCTATCTCTTTATCCCATCTTCTAGTTAAATAATTTAAAAAAGTAAAAGATGATGATAAAAGCATCATTAGTACACTATACACATTAGTAAACGTGTACAGCCATAAACAACCAAACAAGAAATAGCTAAACATCTTATAAATGTAAACAATGGGAAAGATACATATTCGCTATGCTTGTATTTTATAATGATACAAATATGTGAATATTACCTGCATTATTATTGGATACAGTTAAGTAAAATATCAGTTTTATTAAAATCATGTTCATTTTAAATATATCTGTACTTTTTGACTACATTAAATGGATATATAGTTTAGTCAATGACGTAACCAGGCCAGCAGTATATACATTAATTTTATATCTCATGTATGATGTGACCTCCTTAAAATTAGCTTCAAAATTAGGTCTTCAAAAGTCCCATGATGCGGGAGTATATAAATCTATATATAAGTCAGGTGTTCGTTTTTATCAACTATGACTGTCAGTTTTATACATATGCTACTGCACACAGTCATCAGTTAGCCCATCGTGGTTTTTCAGTAATATGGGCATTTATATCCCCTTTGTTTAATGCACTCAAAAATTAAAATCACCAAGGAAGAAAATGCCCATGTGGTAAATGATAGTATAACCAAATACCTCTGATATATATAATGGCTGGGTACTTGTTTTCTGAGCACACCTGTCTGCGAGAGAAGCTAGCCAGTCACTGTTTCAGATGTCTCCTCAGGCACCTCTATGTCTGGTCAACATCCACAGATCACACCTGCAACTATGCTGAGCAGCCTGTTACAGTTTCTGGGAGAGAGTGCATAACTCAAGGTTAATATTCTTCAGAACATCTACTGAGATTTTCTCTGGACTGCTAGCCTTTTTAGGGTCAAGACTTTTGATGAGGCTTGAGACTTCTCGAGCTGTAATGAAAATATTACTGAGATGATGCTCAGTGAGATATCAGAAGTCGAGAAGAGGATGACCTTTGATATCTATCATTGAATTAGCAGCAACGATCGTGGTGAAGAACTTTGCCTTATCTGACAAAGATGAGATGTACTTAGGAACCATTTATTTATTTATTCACTGATGCTTTGCCTCTATTCAAAATTTGGTTGGAGATCTTCAAGAACTCTGAGGATCCAAGTTGTTTGCTTTTGCCTTTGGCCTGTAATCCTTGTCCATAGCTACACTTTGAATTTTCTGGAACTCTTTTGCAATGATTGCAGACGATTCTTAATGCAGCAAATGTCTTACTACTACGTTGTGATAGATATTTAATAGTGATGATGGTGAGATGTGATTGTAGCACATTCAGAGGTGGACCAGGGCTGGCTGTTTAGTTTTTGCTGGAATTTTTTCTGGAGTATAAAACACTCCATTCATTAAAGGATCTATTCTAAGATGAGGGTGACCATTTTTGAGGCAGTATATTTGAAAAAAAAAAAAAAATCCGAAATGCAAGATCTGAAGCTGTCCTAGTTTGCTTACATGTACCAAAAATAGTTCTATGGAATGGCACATCAGGGGAAGCCTTTTGTTTGCCTCAATTTTGAATTTGACCAGTGAATGATCTGAAGTGTTCAGGTGGGGTGGGGATGGGGTAAAACTTCAGTGGAGCATTTTTCAGGACAGGATGTAAGGAAGAGGTCAAGAAGGTTTGCTGGATGTCTTGTTGCATCAGGAACACGGGTGGATTCTTCAATGAACTATGCCAGTCTGTAGGTGATGAAGAAGTCTCGGCAGTATCTACCCTCTTCATCAGTTTTGCTAGAGTAGACCAACCACTCTTTGTAGTGAATATTGAAATTACCACAAATATGAAAGCTAGCTTAAGAATACGCAGAGAGGATATCCATCAACCATCTTGGCTATTTGGTCGACCATTACAATTCCAACATCCTGAAAACAATCTACTTTTATGCACCGTGTTCCTTCAGGATATAGGTGATCATGGCTCTCCATTTCTTTCTGTCCTTTGTAGCTCTCAATAACTTTTGTCTTTTTGTTATTTTGCCCAGACCCTGTTCTACCATCCACTTGCTTAAGCCCATTTAAATATGTCATGTGTTGCTTTCCCTTGTCCCTCTTTCCCTCTATCCATCCTGTGAGTATCAGATTTTCCAAGCCCTCCTTTCTCATTGCATATCCCAGAAATTTCAGCTACCTCTTCCTGATTTTAAGTATAAGTTTCCTCATTGTTTGCTTCCATTGATTTTGCATGGTATTCTTAGTTTCCTTCTGTAGAACATTGTTTCTCTTCTTCATTTTTGAGAAGAATGTCCAACATTCACTACCAAAACCTCAGATATCATTGCTCACATGTTCAAAAAAAACCCTCCTGTCTTGTAATTCTCTGCCTCCTTTTGTGTGTCCATGAAGACAATAGAGATCAAAATGAAAGCACATTTTTTGATCAGAGTCCTCATTTTTGGGGTCTCTCCCACATGGGAACCCATCCTTAATATAGGCGTTGATTCTGTGGGGATTTTAATGGTTATGTTTTACTATTAGGGATGAGTAGACTGGGATTGTGTGTTGCTACAGTAGAACAGATAGATTGATACCAGCTTCTGACAAGACACTATATTTGACATTGACAAGATTCCACCTCTGGAAAATTGGAATGTAGATTCCATCTCATTGGTATAGATGGTGAACCGGGGTTTGCTTTTGTTTTTGTGAGGTTGGGTTTGATTTTTTGGTTCAATGTTTGTTGTGGTCATGTTTAGAAATCAGTTAATGTGTTCATGTGAAGACGAGGTAGTGAGACAGTTACACCCACAAGAGTTACATACATCAACAACCTGGATTGAATTGTCCAGAAGGACAGCCATAACAGTACCTTTCATCATGTCATCAAGAGGCTTCACTGGAGACTACTGTATGGTCCAGAACTTATTCACAAAATCCCAGTATATGGCTGGTTCCAATTGTAGAAGCAGGGCTGGTGCTAGGATCACTCTCACTTCCCCCAAAACTTTGATATGCCACCACCTCTACAACATATCGATTTCAAACCCTCAAAGCAAAATTGTTTGAGAACAGTGCTTTTTTATATTACCAAAAATCAGGGATTTATCCAATTTAAATGAAAATTTGAGTACATATTGATTATTTACTTTTATAATAAATAGATTCTTTATTTTTAAAAAATCTGAGAAAATGTTATTCTTTTTGTAAATAACCACCAATATTTTCATGACTAAATTTTATTGAAATTAGTACTTCAGCCCCCACCCCAGTAGGCATGGTGTCCACATGCAGTTGAGAGATTCGGGAGTAGTGAGCACTGGCCATGTCGATTATTATGTATGATTGACAATATAACTTAAGTAGAAAAAAATGAAAAAAAAAACAAAAAAAATACTGCTGAAACTAGCCCTTTTGGGGCTTCAACCTCATTGAGGGGAGAGGGTCCTGTGTAGTTGATAACTGACAATGTAACATCAGTTTTAAGATAATTAAAAAAAAAAAAAAAATGGCTGATGGCCATAAAACAGTGCTGAAAAAAAAATAGCAGAAGCCACAATGGGGTCCCAAAAAAATGGGACCCCCCCCCAAAAAAAAGTGCCCCACCCATCGGTGGTTTTGGGGATAAGACATGCTGGCCTTGGGTGGGACTAAGGAATGTAGTGTGTTAGAACACATGCCATGAAAATAGTGATAGAACAGCAAGAGGCTCGCAATATTTCAGCTATAGGAGAGCAGTTGTAGGGTAGAAAGTAATTCATCACCCACAAGGCCGCAATACTCTATTTATGTTTCTTGAAAATAACAGACTGACTTCCATAAACAGAAATGACTCTGCCATAACGGTATTTTTTTTGTTTTTAATTCTTATCAAATGCTATCCTGGGTAAGACTATGTCCAACAGCAAGGCCTCTGATCAGGAACCACCTCTTAATTGGTGGTGTTCCCAGGTTCACCCTGACCTGGGGTGGTAGCACCTGTTAGGGTCCCAACTATGGGCAAATAGTTAACCCCCAAACTGGGGTCAAAATACTATAAAAGTGTAATACTTTATAAAAAATTATTACCAGAAATAAATTTTTGAAGGAAAAAAATTATTACCTGCAATATATTTAAAAAGAAAAAAATATACTACCATCTATACATTTTTGAAAAAAAATATTACCAGCAAGATATTTTTGGAAAAAAAAAATATTACCAGCAATAAAAATTTTGTCAGCATTAAATAACCCATTGAGATTAATATGCCGTAAACCAAACCAAACCAAACCCTGTCTAATGATGACATATTTTTAAGAAAATATTTCTGTCATGTGATGTCATCTCTTTATTCTTTTTCTGGACATATTTTAACATTTTTTTAAAAATAAGAATACACCTCAAGTGGAACTCATAGATACAATCCTTCACTAAAGATACTGGAAAATGGTCAGTTCCCTGTACCACTCCAGTAAATACCTGACCCCCTTCTCCTATCCTCTGCCTTTACAATAGCCAGATCCAGGCAAAAATGGAGTACTACTGCTATATATCGGCAGAAGCTCTTCAATTTTCACTTTCCAGTCTCTATAAAGTAAAAAAAACAAAAAAACGTCTCTGCATCCTTGAATTATTTTCCATCCTGCAATCACTTTCTCACAGACAAAATGTTGTAAGTTTCTTGCTGCTCAACGGCTATTTCCATAGAAAGTGCTCAGATGAACTACATTCTTTAGTTCCACCAGTTCTAACCTTCACAGCTAAGACTCGCCATGCCACACCCATTGTAACAAACCACCCTCATTCTTTTCATATTCCATTGTTGAGATGTAAATTTCATTTGAGTAGCTTTTTCCTACAACCCACAGCTTTGTGAAACTGACTCTTAAGAGGCTGCTTCTCTGATCACTATAATTGTAACCTATTCAAGTTTTTTTTTTTTTTAATCATTTCACCTCAAGCAAGGCAGTAATACCACTAGTACGCAGGGGGTTACAGTGAGTGAAAATGAGAGAAAAGACTGTGTATAAGGGGATTGACAAAAGGACAAAAGATGAACAGGATATTCAAGAAGAGAGAAGATGGTGATTGACATTGCATTTAAGTTTTTGAAGATTCTAGTTATCAGAGAAGCAGGTAAATGGAAGGGAGTTCAACAGGCGAGAAGTGTAAGAAAAGAAACTGTTGGAGTAGAAATGGCAGTTGCATTCAGCTATTTCAACAGTAAACAGGTAGGATATAGATGCTAATCTAGTAGCACTGAAATTCATGTGGTGGGGTGCCAGGGAATAAAGCTTGTCAGAGCAGTTGCCATGAAAATATTCGTAGAAAAGACAGAGGGAAGCCATGTCACATCACGGTGAGAAAGCCAAGTCAGGATCGATTACATTACAGATCCTTCTTTGAATTTTATCAAGAACCTTGAGATGAAGAGCAGGGTTAACTGTTATCTTCCTCACATATCCCCAATGATGTGCCTCTTACTCTGCAAATCTCTAGTGGTTCTTGGACCTTGTAAAAGGTGAATATTATTGAAAAAAAAAAAAAAAAAAAAAAAAAAGAAAAAGAAAGAAAGAAAAGAACGTTTCACCAGTTATTTGACCCTGACCTAGTTTGACCTCGGAAAAGAATTACGTTGTGAGAGAATTCAGTGAGTTATCTTTGCTGATTTATTCGACAGACAGACAGACAAGCAAGCAATCGCCTGAGATGGTGAGAAAAATTGTAACAATTAGCATCAGCACCTCCTCCGTGCTGATGTTAAAAAAAAAAAATGAGAGGCAAAAAAAAGAGAAGAAAAAGAAGAAAAAACGTTTAAGAATTATATAAGCGTGTGAAGAGTTAGGTCTACATAAGTAAGCAGAACCAGGCTGCATCTTTCCCAGAAGTGCTACTCTACTCAACTGTCTTGATTGTAAAAGTTTACCTTTACAGTTAGTCAGTAGGTGAGCCTAGACGAGTCAGTGTTCTCAAAACGTCGCAATAAGAGAGAGTGAGCGAAAGAAAGAAAGAGAGTGAGCGAAAGAAAGATCTCTGGCAGTTAGCCATATCGCCTACCTTGGTGACGCACGTGAAAGCATCTGGGTACTGCCTTACTTTTATTTAGCTTTTTTTGACTTATGTGTCTGTGTATAGAACCTCAGGGAGCTAGACACGTCTTGTGTTGGTGGCACCTGTAGTACCCTCACCAAGGTAGGTGCATGATGCCTCTTGCCTTGTTACGTGGTCCCTACCCGCTACTTATTCTTTGAAAGGAAAATCTTCGAACAGCACTGACCGTTTTTATCGCTTTTAGAATCAAACAGTTCATTACGATCTTTTTGAAGGAGAGAGATGAAAAACATAGGTTAGGTTAGGTTAGGTTACGTAACGGTTACATAAGAAAAATGAATGAAAGTTGGATTTTTTTTTTTTTTTGTTCTGTAATGAGTTTTGTCCTGTAGGACTTCATCAGATTAAAAAATAAAATAAAAAAAGTGATGTTTACGTTGACACATGCACATGAAGACACTGAAAATTTTTAATTTTTTAAAAATTTTTTTTAGATGTGTTTTTGTTGGGTCTGAGCCAATTTCGTTTATTTTAATTTAGTTTCTTTTTCTTTTAGTTTAAATTTATCACATTTTTTTGTTAGTATCCCATAGGCTTCCTCTTTCTTTCTCATATTTTTAGTTACCTTCAAAGATTCATTAAAAAAATGAGCATATTGAAAAATGTCCCCCAAAAAACTTAATAAAAACAAAGTTTTATCGTTAAAAATCCCACATCATTTTGTGGTGAAAAAACATCGATTTGGAAATTCTTGTAAAAATCAAATAATTATCAGGTTTTTAATTAAACTTTCAGGTCTTATATACGAATGAATGAAATTATTTTTGGAATGTTTTTTTTTTTTTACAAAATCTTTAGTAAAAATCGTACGTAAAATAAAGAATACATTAAAAAAAAAAAACCAACTAAGACATAAAAGTTTTTAATTGTTCGTTTATAAAAAAAATATAATTATCGCCACGATTGTCTTAGTTTTTTTTTTTTTTTGATGAATAAATACATTTTTACAACAATTGTCTCATTTTTTAAAAATTTTAATGGCATGATTTTTAACTAAAATTTCGGATATGCTAGGAAAGATTAAAAAACGTAAAAAAATAATCAAAAAATACTTTGGTCTTTCTTAATAATAACATTTTTAGACGATGAAATTTAATTTCATCAAGTTTGAGGCCTTTTTTCATCATGGTATGCTCTTTTTTAGCGAATTAGTGGAGTTTTTTTACTTTAGAATTCTGTATTACTTTGTATCGGTCAAGTAATATTGTTAATGTTATTGTTATTTAATAAAAAATATTTTTACTGTTTCTGTTTACTAATGATAAAAAAAAATGGAAAAGCTGACTACAACAGCGACCCCCAACGTTATAAAAAAAAGAAAAATGAAGATTCTTGGAAACAGCTTTATTTTCACTTTTCATTCTTGGGAAAAAAAAAAAGAGTTCATGAGAAAAGAAAAATTAAGAACCAAAATTTATGAATATTATTATTGTTGTTAAAAATGATTTCTTGTTGGATGTTTTTGTTAACTTATGTCCTCGAAGGCGAAAAAAACAAAACGTGTCCAAAAAAATAAAAAGAAAAGACGTCCGGAAATGCTTATTTCTTTTCCCATCTCGACATCATTTTTTTTTTTTTTATAAATGTCTGTGACAAACAATTCTTTATTTTTCTTAGATTACAGAACTCCAACGTTAATACTCTTGAAGACGTCTTTTTCCTCGTCCCCTTGAACTTTTACGTAACAGCAGTAAAAAAAATTGATAAACATTAATAATCATTAATTAATATTAATTAATAAACGAAGAAAGATTTTAAAATTACTTTTTTTAGTTTTTTTAAGACTGTCTTTACTCTTTTTTTTTTATTTTATTTTAAAATTAAAATTTATTTTGACATTTGACTTTTACACATTTAAAATCTGTGTAAAAAGTAAAATTACAAAATTAAATTTATTTATCAAAGGAGTAATTTAATTAGTTTAGAGTTTCTCGGTTAGGAATTGTTGGCCTGTGACATAAACGTGGTTTTTACTGTCACACTTTTTAAAAAAAGGAATCCCAATTCGAAATAAAAGAAAAGATCTTCCTCTTACTCACTGGCAAATAAATATTCTAACTAAAAATGTAATTATATTGTAATTATTATTTAACTTAGTAGAGTTGTACAATATGTATTGCGATGAGAAATACTAATTTTTATCAAAATCTGTTTTTCCATATCACTACTACTGACAAAATATGTGGTGTGGTGTAAAAAAAAATGGATAACGGCACAGGGCCGAGTTTGAATGTCCGTTGAGTTCATTACTTACACTCAAATAAAGGTATGAATCCATTCAGCTCTTTCCTCCTCCCCCAACTATGGGTTGAATAACAGGACAGACTGTGCCTTGGTTGGCAACTAGTCTAATGCAGAAAGAAAAATGGCAGCTTACTGTGGGTAAATCTTCTGCTTTATCAGTCATGAATCGAGGGAGTCATGATCGCCCAAGTGTATATCATGTATGACACTTAAACTAACTGATAGATTTATTCAATCCAGATAATGAATGTTTAAAAAAAATAAAAACTGTATAAAAATTAAATGGGGATTCAGTTTGCTATGTAAATTCATTGTAAATTGATCCCCCACTATTGAAAACCAAAACACACTCTGCTCAGGTCATGTGATTTCTTCATGCAAAAAAAAAAAAAAAAAATTAAATTCGTAATCGGGAGTTCTTTATATATATATATATATATATATATATATATTGATTAAATTTTTAAAATTTTCAATCTTTAAAAAAATCATTTTACATTTTAAAGAAAACATATGGTATGAAATTTTTTTTTTGTTTTGGCTTCCATAGGTGGGGGGGGTCAATTTACACTTAAATTACATAGCAAACTGGACACCCTATTAATTTTTACAGAATTGGCTAATTCTTTTTTTCTTGTTTTAATTCGTTATCTGGAGTGCTTAAGTAATATGAAGTGAAAAAAATTGAAAAAATGCTTATTTTCGGATGCAGTGTGTTAAAAATCAGTGCATTATTAATTTAAATGTCTTCCTTAATTTTATATTTTTGTTTTTAAGGACAACTGGGTTGTTGCCATGTTTGTTTATATTGTGGATTCAGTGTTGTCCTTTGTTAGAAAAAGCTTGTCTTAGAAAAAATATATTTGCTACTTTTTTTAGTTTTATTTGTTAATCTTTTGTTTGAAATGAATCAACCTGGAACAAATTAATTTGTAATTTTGCATGTAAAATTTTCAATTAATTAATTGATTAATTAATTCTTTCTTCATTAGTGTCGCTTATTGCATTTTACAGTTTCATTGTTCTTCCCCACCCTGCTTTTCTGTTTATTGCAAAAAATATTATTATCTGAAATAATAATAATACGCAGAAGAAAAAAAAAAAAAATCTTCAGTGATCATGTGACCTGCATGTGTTTTTATTCTCTTAGGTATGTCAGTTTGTTTTTCTTTTTCACCTTGCTTTATTAAAATCATGTCTGTTGAGAATGGCTGCATACTCAAGTAGAAGGGAGTAATAATTTGTAACAAATCAGATAATTGGTTTCTTGTGTTTACACAGCTTAGTAAAATACAAATCAGTATGTAGTACCCATCCTTGAAATAAGAAGGGTACGGTGGAGTAATGGATAGTGGATCAAATTGAGGAATTGTAGATCCGAGTTTGAATTCCAGTCAAATCCATTACATTCACTTATGTGTTAATGCTCTTGGGAAAGGTATGAATCATCTTCTTCTCCCCCCAGCTATGGGTAAATAGCAGGACAGACTGGGTTCTTTCGCCTTGGATGGCAACTGGTCTACCATAGAAAGAAATGGCAACCTATTGTGGGAAAAAAATCTGCCTTGTCAGTCATGTATCAAAAGATACATGATTGCCTAAGCATGTATCACACATGGTACATTAAAAAAAAAAAATGATTGTCTTGAAAATCATTCAGAACTTACACTCAAGCATAGTACCAGTGAAGAATATACAACCACCTCAGCCATGAAAAAAGTACAGATTCTATTGTTTTTTTTAATTTAAACATTAAAGAATTAAGACTAAAAGGATATCTGTCGGTTACTCCACTTGGCTTCACGAAAAACGACTGTTGCTTCCAAATCTAGTCACACTTATGTACAGTTCCCCTACTGTTGCATGTTCACTTTCATGGTCTTCTCTGAACTGAACTCTTGCACATATACATGTGTATCACCCAGGCTTGTTTCACACACACATACATGCACACACAAACAAACAGAAACATTATAGCTAGTTTCAATGTCTTTTCCTTTCATTTCACTTGCTTATGCATGCAATTACATTTGTTAATACATGTAATTGCTGTTTGTTTTAAATCCATTTTCTTTCTTATTTTTTATCCAGACTCACATGAGTCCACCAATCTTGTTTGTGGGACAAATGTTCCAGGAGCATAAAGTATTTACTATAGAATGTCAGCACACTCATATCAATAATGTAGAATTCTACAACATATCATTCGGCATACTGTGATCTGAATCAGGTGTCTATCTGATATATATACAGTTCCCCAATATAATAATTTATTTTTGAAATTGTTATAGACAAGCGTTCTTCATGCAAGAAAGAAATTTTTTTGCAGAAATAGATTTACTTGATTTATTTCAATAGGAACGTGTGGATTTGGGACAGCTACCTTGTGTTATAGTTCATAGGCCGCTGAAAATCTGGGTTGATCTCTCATAGTAGTTCTTGCTGGTTGGCGGGGCGCTACTGCTGCTGACTGCTGCTGACCGCTCAGCCTGACCGTGACAGGTCTCTTCCCTGGCCTCCTGTTGACTGTGTCGTGTACTTCCGTGTGACCCCTTTTATGACGTTTTTTTTATGGCTTTAACAGGCTCGAAAAACGACCCAAAATATAATTCGAGGGAAGCATTTTTATTGGTCGAAAAAATAGAAACACTTTAAAATATTATTTTTATTTTTCGACCCGAACTCAATTGTCAGGAACATGCGTTAAACGAAGATAATGGTCATTTTGTGACAGGGCCTTGTCCTGTTCACATCCGCTCTATTATCTTGAGTATGTTAGTTTATTTGCCTGTAAATCAGCCGAGATATGTCTTATTTTATTTTATAACAAAATCATCAACATCAACAATTCATGGAACTGCCCAATCCCAACTTTCCAGTCCCGATAGAATTCAAAAGCATCTCTGTGTCATTGTGGGTGATGAATTATTTTTTTTCCTACAACCCCTTTCCAACTGATGAAATGCTATTTCCATGGAAAGTGTTCAGACAAATTACATTGCTTAGTTCCACCAGTTGTACCCTTCACAGATAAGACCCACCATGCTATACCCATTGCAGTTCCACTCAAACAGCTTCTTCCTACAAATTACTACTACATGGAACTAAATTCTGATCATTACACTCTTGACATGTTCAAGTCTTGGATTAATGATTATCTTGCTTATCCTAAAAAAAAAAAAAAAAAAAAAAAAATTCCCCTCAAGTTCACTCCAGACCTCAAGTAGAACAAATATACATACATACCAGGTGTAACAGCAAAATTGTCCAAATTATGTAACAGGATAGGATAATTGTCCATCTCACAAAATGTTTAATATCTAAAAAAACTACCAAACGAATTGAGTTTCTTTTTTACAGGTTTTCTGATAAGACGTATAGCCATCTAATCACTGAAAAAACATTTTGAGTCATTCATCTAGAAAGAGAACAGGTTAAAATCATTTTGTGTCAGATCCACTATGTCTTCCCAACTGACTGAGCAATGGTGAGAGGAAAAAGATCATTCAAACCTTCAGTAATGGTACCAATATTCATACTTTGTCTTCCATCTTCAAAGTTCATTCAAGAACCATTAAGAGAACAGTGAATAGGTTTAAAAAAGACGGAACAGTGGAGAGGAAAACTGGATCAGGAGGTCACAAAAGGAAAAGGGATCACCATTTCAACTAAAATGCATTCTCATTGTTCAAAGTAGAGTCGTTCAATAGTGCTATAAAAACCTTAGAAAATTCCAGTAAGATATCTTTAATCATTTCTAAGATACGATGGTTCAAAGCTTAATCTGAAAATTGGACAATTTTGCTGTTACATGATTTGGACAACTTTTCTGTTATATCCGGTATATATATATATTATATGGTAGATGAAGATAAATGGCCAACTAATATACAATAATTATTATTAGACTTATTATCAATATCATTATTTTGGTTGTCTTTTTATCTTTAGAATTTCATTAATCAGCTATCACATATATATATATATATATATATATATATATATATATATATATACCGGGTTGAAAGTAAAAGTGTTCAAATCATATACCAGCATGCGATAACTGTCCAAAATGTTAACATCTAAAAAACAACTAAAGTAAATGAGTTTTTTTTTTCTGCAGGTTTTCAGATAAAACCTTTAGCCATCTTGACACCATTTGTCGTGAGAATCACTGAAAAACCCATTGAGTTATTCAGCTAGAAAGAGAACAGGTTAAAACCATTTTGTGTCAGACCCACTATGTCTTCCCAATTGACTGAGCAATGGTGAGAGGAAAAAGATCATTCAAACCTTCAGTAATGATACCAACATTCATACTTTGGCTTCCATCTTCAAAGTCCATTCAAGAACCATTACGATAACAGTGAATAAGTTTAAAAAAGAGGGAACAGTAGAGTCGAAAACAGGATCAGAGTGTCACAATAGGAAGAGGGATCATCATTTCAACTTAGGGCTAAAAAGATCAATTAGAAAAGATCCAACTCAATTCATAAGCCGTTTGGCATGTGAGAGAGGAGTTTCAGCTATGACAGTCCAAAGAACAGTGAAAAAAGACTTAAAATGAAATTGTACGTACTTTTGAACTGTGTTAAAATTGTTATACTAGGACAGAAAAATGAAAGAAGGTTGATTTGGCCAAAACCAGCTTTAATAAGTTGGAAAATTATCCTGGAGTAATATATATATATATATATATATATATATATATATATAAACTTTATTTCAATACTTCATGAGTTTCTGATCCTTTCACAAAGTATTATTATTATTATTATTATTATTTTATATAAAAATCCTCCACATGCTTATGGCAATATATCCCATTGAAATACCGGTTCTTGTTTGATCATTGGAGTTAAGCAACATCGAGTTTGGTCAGTACCTTTATTAGTGACCATTTGAGAATACCAGGTGCTATAAGCTTGGATGTGCTGGTTGTATAATGGCTCGGAATCTCCCCTCAGCTATGGGTTAATTAGTAGGACTTGCATCTTTAAATCATTATTATGTCCAAAAGATTCTTATAGTCTAAAAATATTTTCTAGCTTTTGTAGAATAAAAATGGTTGGTTTCATTAGATAATGGGGGGGGGGATTTCCACAAGCAAAAGTTACCCCCTCCAGTGGGATATAAACTGTTTAATGGTCAGGGGCCAAGTGTATCTTGTTGGTACAAGAATAAAGTAATTCAGAATTACTACTACCATTGTCATTGTGGTTATTTTATATCTTTAAATAACCTGCAAAAAAGGTTGATAAGCCATAAAAAAAGACAAATCAAACAATCCACATGTTGAAACCCATTTCTGTCAAAAATGTTGAATTCATTCTCTTTGAAAATGTTGAAACCATTTCCTTTGAAACTCCTTAACCTCTCCATCAATATTCTTAAACAACCACATTCATGACAAAGCAGCACCCTCCCTCCTTGTTACAATCTGGTGACCAACAGCAACGTCATTCAATACAAATTGTAGTACTATTCACCACAAAGTCAGAGCTTCACTCAAACCCATAAAGATTTGGTGAACTGTTGGTGGAATATAATAGTTTTTATTGATTACATGTTCTTATAATAAAGAAGATAAAAATCACAGCAGGACTTTTTTTTTTGTTTTTTTTTTTTTAATCTAGTTTGAATGAAGAGTGAAAATTTCTCCAAAAAATGTTTGGAATCAATGACCAGAATATTCTTCATTCTTCAGAATGTCAATGAAATCCCATAGCAAACAAAAGATAAAGAACAAATCATTAAATTGAGAAATTTCCTCCCCCACCCCTTTCTCAACTTAAACAGCTTTGCACTTGAGGATTTTCATTTTTCCATTTAATCAAATCACGTGAACTTTTATTATGGTAAACTCTCTAAAGGTAGAACAGAGATTAATTCAGAATTATTAGAATTCTTGTAGCTTTCTTGTAACTTTTCTATAATACAAAAAAGAATCTGCAATGTTATAGGTCCTGACTTGGCAACTTGGTTTCAATCACTTTCTCACCACCATAACATAGTGTTACTTCCTGAGTGAAGAGGGCTCCTCAAAGTGGTGTAATGGTTAGCAAGCTAGCAACAATTACAACTGAGTAGTGAGTTCGATCCTCACTGGGTGCCTCCTACTTTTGGCTTTGTGCAACATCTAAGCAAAGCTTGGAAAATCCCTATATCCCAAGTGACGAGGTGGACTCGCCCGCATGTGTATAACTGTGAGAACAGAATGTGGGATTGGCAGCAAGGTCTCCTCGTGCTATAAATGAATCGGCTAGATGTAAGCGTAAGTTTTTTACTAACAGTTTCTTCTTTCCCACTTCTGTTATAGACAAGTGTATGGTTGCAAGAAAGAAATACGACAACAGCCGAAATAGATTTACGTGGTTTATTTCAACAGGAACGTGTGGGTTTGGGACAGCTACCTTGTGGTAAAGTTCATAAGCCGGCTTCAGATCTAGGTTGATCTCTCATAGTAGTTCACACATGTTGACGGTGGTTGATGCTCCCCTGCTGACAGCTGCCTTCCTGACAGGTCTGTTCCCTGGCTACCTGTTGACTGCCTCTTGAACTTCCGTGTGACCCCTTTTATAGCGTTTTTTTATGGCTGAACAGGCTCGAAAAAAGAAGTGAGTATAATTAGGAGGGAAGCATTTTTATTGGACGAAAAATAGAACACTTTAAATATTATTTTATTTTTCGACTGGAACACATGTGTCGGGAACATTTGTAAATGAAGATAATGGTCATTTTGTGATGGGGTTTTGTCCCGTTCACATCCGGCTCTCGCTCTTGAGTATTTGCCTGTAAATCAGCCAAGATATGTCTTATTTTATTTTATAACACTTCTTGCATCTAGAACTCTTACAGCTTCTAGCTTTCCAGACAGCTTTTATCTTCAAAAATTTAAATTCAATGTCAACCATTATCTTCTCTCTTCTTAATTCCTGTTCTTTTATTGTTCTCACTCTTTAATGTTTTTTTCACATATCCTCTCACACTCAGTAACCCCCTTGCATCTTAGTGATTTATGGTCCTGTCTGCGGTGAAATTATTTAAAAATATCCCAGTTACTTGTTATATCTACTGATAATAATTCTATAAATACTTTCATGGTAACTGTTCTGAGGAACTTTCCTCTGTGGTACTTGGACTTAATGAATTTAAGAAGTACTACTAAATTGGCAGCAAAGCATCATCCTTTTACACTTTGAATGGCTAGATTTGAACTGTAAGTTCTATGCTAACAGTTTCTTCTCTTGCACTTCTCACTTGTGGAACTCTCTTCCAACTTCTTGCTTTCCAGTCAGCTTTTATCTTAAAAAATTTAAATTCAGTGTCAGTCGTTATCTTCTCTCTTGTTCTTTTATTTTTCTTACTCCTTAATAATGTGTTTATTTTTCTTATAATCTTTCACTTAGTAACTCTTTGTGTCTTAGTGGCTTTATTCCCTTACTTGGGCCCGAAGTGATTAAAAAAATTCCCCATATCTTTCAACAAGAAATAAAAGAATTAGGATGTTCTTGACAAATAAATTTGACTTTTCATTTTTTTATTCCACCTCCAAAGAAAGTAAAATTCAAATATAATTTTATTTTTATAAAATTTTGATTTAATTGTATGAGAAGATTTTAAAATCATCTAATATCACAGTTTAAAGGTCTTATGACTTTTTTAATATTTCAAATTCACAGAGAACGCATCAGTTTGCATTTGAAGTCTGTGTGTGTAGCAGACAGACACTTAATAAACCTCAATGACTTATCACTTAAACCTATAATAATACACTAATTATTATAGTAGCCATCCTTTTGTATAAAGATAACAAAAAATGAGAAAAACAACAATCAATTGCTGAAAACCTCCTGATGAGTGGACTCATCAATTATAAAAGACATTATTTATGAATTATAGTAGTAGTGTTAATTCCAAGCCATTGTGTGGAATGTCATCACTGGAATTTGAGTGGGTGGCTTTCGGTTTTTAAAAGAATATAATTCACATATACTCCAATCTCACATAGACAAAACTATAAAAATAAACTAACGCCACTAAAAACAACCCCTTCAAAATGGGCTAAAAATGTGACCGAAAGTACTTAGGACAATCGATGATAAGGACAGTTTTGTACTTATTTGAATATTATACTCCGCCAAATGGAAAAATGAAAGAATGCTGGAAAAATAACTAAAAAAATTACATTTTCCTTGTCTGTATATATTTATATATATATATATATATATATATATATATGATAAATATTATAAATGGATATAGATCTACAGAATGAAGAAAATTTGGAAAAACAAACAAAAATCCTTAAATGCAATTATGTTGTTTAAAATGAATGAAATGTCGACGTCTGACGTTTCGGTTTAATAAACCTTTTTCAGGACAATATTCATTAAAATACAATTCAGTTCAATTTGACAAAGACGATGGACATAAAAACAAGTCTTATCCAAAACAGATAAATTTTCAGTTAAGTTTTTTTTATGTCCATCGTCTTTGTCAAATTGAACTGAATTGTATTTTTAATGAATATTGTCCTGAAGAAGGTTTATTAAACCGAAACGTCAGACGTCGACATTTCATTCATTTTAAAACAACATAATTGCATTTAAGGATTTTTGTTTGTTTTTTTTCCAAATTTTTCTTCATATATATATATATATATATATATATATATATATATATATATATATATATATACACATATATATATGCATATTATTTGAGAATACACCTTGAGTTAGTAATAAATGCAAGACAATATAATGACAAATATAAAATGTAAATAGTCTAAGTCATTTTAATCACTCTATTGTAAACATTTTGTTAAGTGTAGTTAAGAAAAATAAGAATATAAAAAGGAAAGTTATAAAAAGAGAAAGACCAAACAAATAACTTATAATAAAGAAGTTGAAAGAGTAGGAGGAGAAAGAAAAGTCGTAAGATGAACCAATATAATAAATTGTCTATTTTATTAATGTATATATATATATATATTTATTGGTTTGTTTTCTTCTCTACTTCCAAAAAACACTCTGTCTTGGCCGCATGTAGAAAGATCAGTACAACCAAGCATACCTGATCTATAACATCAAATAGCCCAAGTGAAGTCTTGATTAGTTGCCATTTTCTGGGGGAACTTATATAAAGCACGTCCTAAAGCTAGTAGCAAATTTTATTCTGGGTGCGGGCTGAATACTGATCATATTTGGTCAGGTTGCCCATCGAAGAAGTCTGTTGTTTATTTAGACCCAAAACTTCTAGTGACATGGGAGCAATGACACTGACGATGCACCTAGATTCAGCACTTAAAGGTGTATTTTTAATAACATGCAACATGTGTCAAATTTAACATTCTCTTCCAGATGTATGAAGGGCATTAACATGCCAATTTCTCGTCTGATACAGGAAACGAAAAATTATGCTATGTTCATGGTAGTACTATTTGCCAACTTTATAATCTTATGAATGTCAGAGTACATATTTATGTTAACACCCAGTGTATTAATACAGGGTCTGAGGGCGTTTGATACACCTCCTATTTTAGAATCTGTGCACATGTTAATCAGTATATGGGATCAATTACTGCAATTTTAATTAAACTGAAACACGTATTCAGGGTTGCAATTTTATTTTCTATCAGTAAATGTGACCCAGTTTCATGAGCCCACTGTTTTCTATATAGCACTAATTTCACATTATATAATCAATGCTACTATTTTATTATAATGGCTGGCCACTCATATCTGAGGATGTTCGTTCACTAGGGCAGCTAGCCAATCCCTGTTGCAGACGCCTGCTCAGGCACATTCATATTTGTTCAACACCCACAGGGCCCACCTGTGATTTATATTGCAACTATACTGAATGGACCTTAGTTACAGTTTCTGGGACAGAGTGTGTTATCTAACGTGATGAACAGTCCGAACAAGGCCAGCATGCTCAAACCCTCGGTCACGATGACTTATGACTTCATGCTCGTACAATTATCAACATGGGCCAAATAGAGGAAAAGAGAGACAAGGGAAAACAATGTGTAACATACATAGCGGCCTTAAGAAAGTAGATGACAGAAGTGGTCTGGGGAAGGGGGAGGAGAAGGAACGTGTTGAGAGTTGTAAGGGATAGTGGGAGGTGGAGAGCCATGATCACCTGAAAGAACACAGCACATAAAAAGAAAGAAAAAGAAGAGACTTGAGGCAACAAAGATGTGGTTTTACAGAGGGATGCCAAGGATAACATGGACCAAGTGTTTGAGCAATGATGAGGTCTTAGAGAGGATGCAGACAAAGTGGAGGCTTATACTTAACACCAAAAAGAAGCAGCTGAAGTTTCTGGGACTCATAATGAGGAAGGAGGGCCTGGAGAATCTGATACTCACAGGCCAAATAGAGGGAAAGCGAGACAAGGAAAAACAATGCATGACATACCTTGCTGGTTTAAGCAAGTGGATGACAGAACATAGTCTGGATGAGGAAGCAGAAGGAAGGAACTTATTGAGAGTTGCAAGGTATAGGGAGGAAGTGGAGAGCCATGATCGCCTACGTCTTGAAAGGACATGGCACATAAAAAGAAAGAAATATAAACTACAAGAAGACAATTCATGGTTATCAGCAAGGAGGAGGGGGAGCCCAAAGTGTGAATTGCAAATTAGAGACACCAAAATCAAGCAAGAACAAAAATTTAAATATCTAGGAAGTGTTTTAACAGAGGATGGAAAGTATGACAATGAAATCCAAAGACATATTGGGATTGCCAAAGATGCATTCCAAAAGCTAAGTGGAGTATTAAGAGAAAGAAAATCTTTGCTAGAAACAAGGAAAAGGTTACTAAACTGTTACATGATAGCTGTCCTATATGGCAGTGAGTGCTGGACGATCTCAAAGATGAAGAAGAGTCTTGAAACAGAAATGTGGTTCTACAGAAGGACGCTGAGGATACCATGGACTAAACATGTGAGCTTTGACAAAGTTTTAGAAAAAAAAAGAAACAAAAAAGAAACTTATGCTTAACATCGGGATGAGACAGTTGAGGTTTCTTGAGCACATAATGAGGAAAGAGAGGTTGGAAAATCTGATACCCACAGGACAGATGAAGAATAACAGAGAAAAACAAAGTATAACAGATTTAATGGATGGTGAGACAGGATTTATTAAGAGCTACAAGGAACAGGAAGTTGTGGAGAGCCATGATCGCCAATGTTCTGAAGAGACATGACATATAAAGAGGAATATTCAATGAAAGGTAACATGACCTATACCATCAACATTTGACAGCATTATTTAAGTAATTTTGCAATTCTATTGGTTATTGTATGTCTTTCTTTTTATTTGCCGTGTCCTTTCAGAACATAGGTAATCATGGCTCTCCATAAGTTTCATGCCTCTGACAACTTCCCCAGACCACGTTCTGCCATCCACCCGCTTAAACCCGCCAGGTATCTAGAATTTTTGTTTCTATAAGCCTGTTATTCTGAATTCTGCTTTTAAAATCATTCAAAATAAAACTATCCAAAGACAAATACAAAACAAAAATGTTAGAAAGCAACATAGGAGCAACTTATTGTCAGAAGTGAATATGTGAACATTTTAAGAAAGAATTTAACTAAGTTTTACATGTATTTTCATAGCCAAATTTCGATAACTGATTTATTGCCTGCACATCCGTTGCATACGTATGGTACAATGTTATTTTATGCTTATACCTGCCAGGTATGTTGTAGTTTTGCACAGAAACATCTTTTAGATTTTGAAAGAATGTTGAAATCTTAATGATAATGGTAAAGCCAACAATGATCACTATTGTAAGGTTTTCTTGTTCCCCAACCACAGACACTATTATATTTATAGTTTTATTTTCATAACTCATTCCCTGATGAAGCCTTAATAAAAAATGAAATATGTTACATTTAAAAACATTTCCTTTTTGTTCTTTATGCTATTGTTCTGTTAAATTCAGGTCCATATTTGATAACTATATATATATATATATATATATATATATTATAATCAGATCAAGTCAGTTCCCCATAAAAGATTATTACCTGTAGAACAACATTTCTGCCTAGAAAAATATAATTTTAAAAGCCATGCCAAATTCACTATAATTGAAAAAAAAATAGAAATAGACAAAAAAAAAATAACATTAAAAAAATTCTAGAGGAACATGAAGAGAAATGGATTTTGCTCCTCAAAATACTTCATCCAGATAGGCTTAACCACAAATTTAACAACATAGATAGAATATATAACCCGATAAATCAAGCCCTACACACATTTCTCACCCACACAAGACAGATGTGCTTGTGAAGGTGTTGAGGTCTCACACTTATACACACACCCATACTAATATATACACTTACACACATCATACACACTCGCAAAGAACAAATGATAACATTCACAGACATCTCCTTCTCAGTAACCAATAAAACTGTCAAAATGACCAAGGGAATTCCGAGTCGCATGAATCTACCTAGCCTATATCTTAAAAACAACTTAAAAGATACCATTTAACCAACACAAGGACTGACCAAGATTAGCGATAAAAAACAAATGAAAACTACAGATGAAGTTCATTTTCTTCAGAAAAAGTCATTCATTCCTGTAGTTCACTGATACTAACAAGTAGAATTTTTTTTTCTCATCATGATGGGCATGCTGGCCAAAACTAGATGAGGAATCTAATTGAAATAATAAAACAAAAAATATTAATATACAACCCAGTTTGCCTGAAAATTTTAATATTTTTATCGTTCAAAACATATATGTATGTGTGTATATATATATATATATATATATATATATATATATATATTAATTCATCTTCAAATTTGACATATTTGTATTGATAATGTTATAATTTATTTATATGTCCTGAAGATGGTTTATTAGACCGAAAAGTCCAACGTTGACATATTAACATTAAAACAGCATAATTGTATATAAGGATTTTTTTGTTTGTTTTTTCCGTATATATTTTTCTTCATACTGTCGGATCTATATATATATTTGTATATATATATATATATATATATATATATATATATATATATATATAAAATAAAGAAAAGAAACCAAGATGGATATATAATCCTGTGTTCTTATAGATACTTTTATTTTTTTTTTTTACAAATAGTAATGTAAATTTTTCAATGTTAAAAATTAATTGTTTAATTGATTTTTAATATTCTTTTAATGTTTTAAAATTTTAAATTTAAAAATGATTTTGTCTTTATTTTTAATTTTTAAATTGTTTTTTTTTTTTATGTTTTTTTAACATCTTAGAACTTATAAAGAAAAAAAATTTTAAATCAATTAATATATATATATTTTCAGCTATGTATCAGTGAGGTAGGCAGATCCTATCTCAAATAAAATAGATCAGCAGCTACATTTTCCTTCTGTGGTCCAATATGCACCTAATCCAACAGAATTATGGAGGTTACTGTGATTATTATGAATAAAATGCAGAATATTTTATTTTTTTGTAGATTTACTACATAAAGGTCACAAGCTGCTTATATATATATATATATATATATATATATATATATATTTATTTTCATTCGCATAGGTGAAACCTCGGTAGGTTTGTCTGGCTCTTTAGGTTTAATTAAGTTTGCTCTACCTAGTGTATTGAACACTTTATTTAGCTATTTTACTTACTTGTATCGGGTTTTTTTTTTGGATGCTAGACGATTATTTTCAGCTGATGTACATGTTCTCTGTTCTTTTCTTTTTTTTTGTAAATTTTTTTATTTTGGTATTTGGTTTGATTTGATTTGCAAATCAAGACACTTTGAAGATTTTCCATATGAGTATAATTTCTTATATTTATAAGATTATTATAATATATATATATATATATATATATATATATATATATATATATATATATATATATATATATATATGAATGTAACAGTAAAATTGCCCAAATTATGTTTAATATCTAAAAAACCACTAAACAAATTGAGTTTCTTTTTTACATGTTTTCAGATAAGACGTTTAGCCATCTTGATACCATTTTTCATAAGAATCACTGAAAAACTGAATTATTCAGCTAGAAACAGAACAGGTTAAAATCATTTTGTGTCAGACCCATTGTCTTCCGAAATGAGCAATGGTGAGAGGAAAAAGAACATTCAATCCTTCAGGAATGGTAACAACGTTCATACTCTAGCTTCCATCTTCAAAGTCCATTCAAGAACCATCATTTTTTAGTGAATAAGTCTAAAAAAGAGGAAACAGTAGAAAAGGAAAACTGGATCAGGAGGTCACAACAGCAAGAGGGATCATCATTTCAAATTAGAGCTAAAAAGATCAATTAGAAAAGATCCAACTCAGTTCATAAGAATTTGACACGTGAGAGCAGAGTCTCAACTGTGGCAGTCCAGAGAACAGTGATAAAAAACTTGAAAATGGAATTGTCTGTGGAAAGTGTGAGCCACCTTGTTACACTCGTACCAAAAGTTAAAAGGTTAGAGAGGGTGCAGATACTCTTTAATAAGTTGGAAAATGATCCTGGAATTATATATATATATATATTTGAAATTTATTTTAATACTTCATGAGGTTCTGATTCTTAGCTCTGATTACCTAGTGATGTACATGTCATTTTCATTTATGGTCAATTTCATCACAATTCTTCAGTTAAGCTTGGAGAGTAATTATACATTCTTATTGCTCAAAGTAGAATCCAATAGTATTATAAAAATTTTGGAGAATTCCAGTAAGATATATTTAATCGTTAAAAAGATATAATGGTTCAAAGCTTAATCTAACACCTGAACAATTTTACTGTTAAACCTGCTATATATAAAAATTCCAGATTTGTTCTGTCGATTTCAAAACAGATTGATTAAATGGCAATTGGAAAAAATCTTAGATTTTTGCCGATGCGTTTAAATCTTCCGACTTTTCAAGGCAAAAATGAAATCAGAATTTATGATTGTTATAGTTACATTAAAAATCCAAATTTAAAAAGATAGACGCTTCTGTCTAAGCCTTTTTTTCTGGTTAATGTAAATTACCTTTATAGTAAAAATTTTTTTTTTTCCATGTTGACAATATAGTTAAATTCCCAGATCAATTCTGTGGACAGGACAGATTGGTATAAAATGACAATTGGAAAATTGTCTTGTCCACAGAATGATGCAGTTCACTCAACCAGAAATTTGAAAAGGGCATGCTGTACTGCTTGACATTCGTGCTGGAAGCTCGAATATGAACATTTCAGTGTGTTTGGGTGTCAATGAGAAGACAGTGCAGAAGATTCAGAAAGAGTCTAATGGTGATTACGTAGGTATTTAGAGTGATTACTAGTGATGACAATGTTAATAACCATTCATGTTCCCACAAAAATAATAAACTCAAAACAAGGCCTACATCAAGTGAGTCAAGAGGGTGGCTGCTGGAAGACCCTATGTCTGGCAACAGGACTCTGCACCATGTCACACAAGCAGTAGAACCCAGTCATGGCTGTCAGACAATTTCTGTGACCACATCACCTCTTACCTCTGGCCACCTAACTTCCCAGACTGCAACCCCCTTGATTATTATGTGTAGGGCACAGCTGAGTGGGAGACTAACAAAACTCCTTGTAGCACCAAAGATGAACTGAAGGCAAGAAGTCTGACCATGCAGAAGAGAAAGATTTTCTTTTTTTATTGGAAATTCTTGAAACCAATAGCGATTTCATTGAATAAATTCACTCTTTAGTATTTCAAGATATTTTTGTGTAATTTTAGTAACTATATCAGTTAAAATGAGATTTCAAAGTTATTTTCATTTTTGTGTAACTTAGACGACAATTTATCCATAACATGATTATATATATATATATATAAAAAAAGACATTTTTATGTTTATACACTTGTATAAATATATATATAACATTGTTTGAAGCCCCATTTTTCAAACTAATCCTGTGGATCTTGATTGGGCCTTCATCATAATAGGTAGGAGGATAGATATAGGCAACAATAAACTACAGAAGAACTCAAAATTGATTGCTGCATTTAAGTATTGCATTAATATTTAAGCTTACCTTTTAAAAAGTTCAATGATAATTCTTCTGCCATCACTTAATTTAAAGACAATTTGATGTATGTAGGTCCTTATTTTCATACAAACAATTATTTTTATTTCATGGTTGACTTTTGATGGATTTCGCAATTAACTTTGATCATTCCCAAATTCATTTCCAAGTTATAAAAATTGTTATTGTACAAAAAAATTTGTTGCAGAAAATCATGCAAAAAAAATCGCCAAAAACAACTGCAATAATAAAAACTTGGGAATTCAACATTTCAAGATTTTGGGTCCAGATCCAGCCCAGAATGTTTTTAATTTGCTCACAGAATCGGCCTGATTCCAAAAGAGTACATGTTGAGTTACAGCCTCTAGGATTAAAGTTGAAAACACAGACAATTTTATTTTGAAACACTGTAATCTGAGAACAGTATTTTTTTCATTTGAATATGAGCTATTGAAAGTTAGAGAGTTGTGTCTCTTTAATTGTTTTTATCAGTAGAAGTCAACATGGTGGAATCAAAAAACAATAACAGTAATGAAAACTTGGGAATCCAAAATTTTAGGATTGTGGATCTAGATCCAGCCAGAATTTTTTTTAAATATGTTCATAGAATCAGCTTGATTCCAAAATGGTATGATATGTTGGACTATGGTCTCTAAGAGTAAAGTTGAAAAAGTGTGACACACTGATATTCACATTTATTATATAGATATATATATTGCTTTAACTTTTGCTATTTCCATGGTAAATGTTTAGATGAACTCCATTCTACCAGTTCAGACCTTTACAAATTAGACATGTCATGTTACTTCCATGAAGTCAAATCACCTTTATTTTCACTTTGTCCCAGATGTAAAGAGAAAGTTCCACTCAAGCCGCCATTTCCCAAAACTTGGCTGCTTCCCTGAATATAATCTAGACTTATCAAGGGTCAATAATTATTTATCCACATCATCATAATCACCACTTCTTACCACCTTCTCTTCCACTCATCTCACACTTCACTCATCATTGTCATTCTGACTAACTTGAGTTGCTCTCAAGCCTTGTATTGCATGATACAAGTGAAAATAAAATTCGAATAAGAGTTTCAATACAAAAGTAGAGAAATAATTTGATATTTTGTGACATTTTTACCCAAAGGGTAAACATTAGAAACAAAGAAAAGCGCATTGAAATGTTATATGATATCTGTCCTCCATATATGGCAGTGAATGCTGGATAATTTTCTCAAAGATGCAGAAGAGACTTGAAGTAATGGAAATGTCGTTCTATAGAAGGATGCTGAGGATAACATGGATAGAACACTTGAGCAACAACAAAGTTTTAGAGAAAATGCAAACAAAAATAATTATACTTAACACCAGGAAAAAATAGTTGAAATTTCTGGAGCACATAATGAAAAAGGAGGGCTTGGAAAATCTGATACTCACAGGACAGATTGAAAGCAGGAGGGAGAGAGGAAAGTAACATAACATATTTATTCAGCTTGATTAAATCAGTAGCAGAACAGGGTTTGGGAGAAATAACAAGAGAAAATTTATTAAGAGATACAAAGTACAAGAAATTGTTGAGAGCTATGATCACCCAAGTCCTGTGGGGACACAGCACATAAAGAAGAAATTGCATGAGAATTGATCAGATGCACACACAAAATAAAAAAAAAAACTATATACAAGTCCAATAGGCAAATCAATTCCACAATTATCTCTGTTTCTCAACTCCATGTCAGAAACGAGTATTCTCTTGAATGAGCGTACCATGCTTTTATGTCCCTGACCCAGCCAATGAGCACCCAGAACCAGTCAATAAAAATGGCTACAAGTTGATGACCACCAAAAATGCCCAAATAAAATTTCCATGAAATTCACCTTCAGTCTGAAGCTCACCAATTTGCCGTCTTCACATTCTATTCTAAAACATACACACGACACAACTCTGACCCTTTTGGGTCGTTGAGGTAAGTCTCCACTACAGAAATGTAACTTTTTATCCAAAGGCTGAATGTATATATATTTCTTTTTTATCCAAACTTTAAATGTATTTTAGCACTGAACTGTAAACTTATATGCAAGTGTAATTTTCCTGTTAGCAATGACTCATAAACAAACCTTTCCTTCACACATCAATGCCTACTTTAAAATACAACACCTGCATCCAAACTCAAAGCATGGTTATATTTTTAAGCTATCTTATCCAAGAGATTTCATTAAAATTAATGTTTCCAGCAAGGATAAATTCTCATTCAGGCTTTGAACGTTTCTCTTTCTTTTAAATATCTTTTCCAATACCAGATAAAATGTCTTATAATCACAAACACCACTACAATATGTATTTACCCATCTTTTTATAATTTCTAGCCACCCATATTTCTGCTTCTCTTGCTCAGTGAAAATATTTACTTCTGCCCTTGCATCACTTCTACTCTGAAAGAAACATTACTAGGATACCTGTTCACGAATACATACCACTAGATTGGTAACTTGGTCTCACTATTTTAATAGTTCCTGCTCAAGAATACCAAATGCTGTGTGATTGAGGAGTTATGTTTTACATTACTTATATTTGAGCTTTTGTTTAAAATTCAGTGGAAAGTAGTTTTAATATGAAAAAGTGTTTGAAAGTAATTTTACTATGAAAATGCATTGAAAGGATTTTTTATGAAAATGCATTGAAAATGGATTTTACTATGAAATTGCATTGAAAGGGATTTTACTATGAAATTGCATTGGAAAGGTCATTTTATTAAAATTGCATTGGAAAGGGATTTACTATGAAATTGCATTGGAAGGGATTTTACTATGAAATGCATTGGAAAAAATTACTATGAAAATGAATTGGAAAGGGATTTTACTTGGATGTGTGGGTGGTGTAATGGATAATGGCTCAGAATTGTTAATCGGAGAGCTGAGTTCCAATTCCAGTTAGGTTTGTTATATCCACTTACACGCAAATATTCTTTAGAAAGATATGAATCCATCTCTTCTCCTCCTCCCAACCTATGTGCGAATTAGTAAAACTTGTATCACTTAATCATTATGATTTCCAAAGAAAAAATAATTCTTAAAATCTAAAATTATTTTCTGGTTTTAATAAAGACTTGATCAGCCATAGAAAATACAGTTTATAGCAAAATTACCAACAATATATTTTTCTGTAGTTGGAGGGATGAAATTGTATTCAAAATATATTTAGTTGGAGGCATACAATTACATTCAAAATATTTAGATTTCAGCATTAAATAACCCATCAGTCAGTTATGTGCCATGCATTATTCATGCGTAGGCGATCATGTATCTTTTGATACATGACTGATGAGGCAGATTTTTTCCCCACGGTCGGTTGCCATTTCTTTCTGCAGTAGACCATTTGCCATCCAAGGCTATAGAACCTGGTCTGCCTTGCTATTAACCCATAGCTGGGGAGCGAAAAAGAGGATTCATACCTTCCCCAAGGGTATTACCATGTAAGTGAATGGAATGGATTCAACTGGAAATAACCTGTAGAGGTTGAAATACCACTAAACAAAATCAACCAGTCTTTGGAGATGCCAAGTTTAATGTGTTAGTCCATATGTTTTTTGTATTTATTTCACCTCAGGCAAGGCAATAAAGCCACTAAAATTCAGGAGGATTACTGAATATGAAAGAATAGAAGAAAAAGAAAAACATTATTAAGGAGCAAGAACAATGAAAGAACAGGAATTAAGGAGACAGCAGATAATAATTGAAATTACATTTAAATTTTTGAAGACCAAAGTTGACTGGAAATCAGGAAGCCAGAAGAAAGTTCCACAAACAAGAAGTGCGAGAAAAGAAACTGTCAGCTTAGAAGTTACGGTTACATCTAGCAATTTCAACTGCAAAATGATGAAATTTTACTGCCAATCTATTACTGAACTTAAATTCATAGTGTCTAGGTACCAAAGATGAAAGCGCATCAGAATAATTACCATGAAAATATTTGTAGAAAAGGCACAGGGAAGCTACATTATGGCAGTGGGGAAGTGACTGAAGCAGAGATACCAGGTCAGGATCAGTGACATTGCAGGTTCTTCTTTTGATTTTATAAATGATCTCTAAATATACAGCAGGAACACCAGACCATATGTGGTAGCAATATTCAAAGCATACAAGAATGATAGACTTATAAATATGTAAGGCAGATCCAGCATATAACCAGGAACAAAAATTGCTTAAGGTTCCTCAACTTTTATTCATTGGGGATGTGGAGTGGTAGCACCTCTCAGGGTTCCAACTAAGAACAAATAATGAAAACCAAACAAAAGCAAAACATTTTTATAGTAAAAATATCAGCAATATATAAAAAATATTACCAGCAATACAAATTTACAGCAAAATTACCAACAATACATTTTATAGTAGAATTGCCAATAATATGTTTTATAGTAGAATTGCCAATAATATGTTTTATAGTAGAATTGCCAATAATATGTTTTATAGTAGAATTACCAATAATATGTTTTATAGTAGAATTACCAACAATGTTTTTCTGTAGTTGGAGGCATACAGTTATATTCAAAATATATCTAGTTGGGACTAACACTTTAAATTTGGCCTTGCACCACATTCTTTTAGAATCAGCATGTGAATAAATACCCACAGAAAGTTATATATATAAATTTTTATTTTCCCAATGTATTGTGAGGAGCAGTTTTGGCAATTTATTTCATATCTACCTGCTTCAGAATTATTATTGTTATGGATATTTTTGGTTCTGATCATATCCATAATAGTTTTCGATGTGGCTGTAATTATTTTGATATTGTTAAGATTGGATAAATTATTTCAGATGTTAAATAGTAGGTTGTATTATGTCTTTTTATTGAGTTTAATAACACTGTTACTAATAATTTCATTATCTTTTTTTCAGTTTTATATTTGGTATGCCTTTCTCTTAGCATTGTGGATGAAATAATGAGGATACTGGATGTTTTTTTAAAGTGTTTCTATATATATATTTCCTTTTAAGTAAGTATTGAGGGCTGCAGATTCTTAGTGCTCTTGAATAGATTCCTATAAATACTCCAGATTTTATCTGGTTACACTGGTGGGATTAAAAATTGATATGGTCATTCTTGTTAGTGGATTTTCTGCAAACCCCCCAATTGAAGTTTGTTATTAGTTCTATATAGCATAATATCTAGGAAGGGTCAAGTGTTGCTAGACTCAGATTCAAATGTAAAATCTTTTGTGGGTTTAACATTATAAAGTTTGTTGAGAAGATTGTGTAAAAATATGTTTTGTGGATATATTAATAGAGACTTATCTATGTGTCTAAAATAAGAAGAATCATATGGTAAAATATGACTTGTCCTTATAGATATAAATATTTGAAAGGAAATAAATAATATTTTGTGCTAAAATCCATCATTTATTTCACTGCAAAATAATTACTGCAATAAAGGTTGAATACATTTAGTAAGTGCTTCAAATTTACTAACTATTGTCAGTATGTTTGAGATTGAGGAGTTATGTTTTACATTACTTATATTTGAGCTATTGTTTAAAATGCAGTGGAAAGTGGTTTTAATATGAAAATGCATTGGAAAGGATTTCACTATGAAAATGCATTGGAAAGGTTTTATTATGAAAATGAATTGGAAAGGATTTTATTATGAAAATGCATTGGAAAGGGATTTTATTATGAAAATGCATTGGAAATGAAAATGCATTGATTTTATTATGAAAATGCATTGGAAAGGGATTTTTATTATGAAAATGCATTTTTTATTATGAAAATGCATTGGAAAGGGATTTTATTATGAAAATGCATTGGAAACATTTTATTAAAAATGGGAAAGGAGTTTTTATTATGAAAATGCATTGAATGATTTTTATTATGAAAATGCATTGGAAAGGGATTTTATTATGAAAATGCATTGGAAATGAAAATGCATTTTTTACTATGAAAATGCATTGGGAAGTGATTTTATTATAAAAATACATAGGAAAGTGATGTTGCTATGAAAATGCATTGGGAAGTGATTTTATTATGAAAATGCATTTGGAAGTGATTTTAAGATGTAAGTTCATTGGAAATGATTCATTAAGCAATCCAGTATGGCTTGAAACATCATAAAATCAACCAACCAACAAGTCAAGAGGATTTCTGATACAAGACATGATCAATATAGGAGTGAGTACCACATACCTTTTGGAAATTTACTGAACACAACAGATACCCGAGATAAGCCAGGAAGGATCATACCAGCTGAAATATTGTTATTAATATGCAATAAAATAACTGAATTTGGAATGAAAGAATAAATATCACATTCTGAAATGGGATTTTTCTACCCCCCTTTCCCAACCCCCAAAAGATCTGAGTGAAAAAACAAAAACAATATGACATCAGATTTTATTGGAGTGAGTATAAACACAAAATGCCTCACTTTGGCATTTCCTCACTTTCAACATGGATACTCAAATATTTGCATAACGGTGTTGTAAAATAATTTGCGTCTCAGTAAATATTGATTCTCCTGTCTTAATTAGGAGAGGTTTTGCTTTTAACATCTGCTAATTGGCTGCCTGTGTGGAATCCAAGTCAGGATGTGTTGATAGCAAGCCGTGGTCGGTTCATCTTTAGATTCAAGTGACTTTTTTTTTTTTTCTTTTTTAGCTTTCTTTCCTGATGTTTTTTGTTTTAATTATTTGCAGTTTTTCTTCTTTTATAAGCAATCTGTTTACAAGCAACTGAACTCATATGTGATTAAAAATTAAGCAAACCCCAGAACTGACATCACTGTGGCTCATCCTTCTCTGTGCCATGACCCTTCAGGACATTTGCGATAATGGCTCTCTACAATTTACTTTCTTTGTAGCTCTTAATAAATTTTGTCTTTTTGTTAAAAAAGAAAAGTTGTACTGGTCAAATTGAATGGAAACAAAGTGACAGGGCCAGACGGAATTGTAATAGAGATTCTGGCAGCCTTGATGATTTTTGCATAGACAAGATTACAGAAATAATTAATGAAACTTACAACAGTCGCAATATACTGGAAGACCTAAGTAAGTCATATCACTGCTAAGAAACCAGGTGCAAATGAATATGAAATTCTACTTTCCTAAACCCTGTTCTACCATACATTTACTCAAACTCACAAAGTAGGTTATGTATTATTTCTCTCTATTTCTCTGCTTTCAAACTGTCCCGTGAGTATCAAATTTTCAAAGCCCTCTTTCCTCATTATGTAATTTGAAATTTTAACTATCTCTGATAATAAATATTAGTGTCCTTATAAACTTATGTGAGCAATGAAGAAGTTTTAAGGAAAATGGAAACAAAAAAGACACTTATATGCAGAATCAGAAAGAGACAATCATCAGAGATGTGGTTCTACAGAAGAAGGCTGAGAATACCATGGAGGATGCATGTAAGCAATGAGGAAGTTTTAAGGAAAATGGAAACAAATAGGAAACTTATATGCAGAATCAGAAAGAGAAAGTTGAAATTTCTGGGACACATAATGAGGAAAGAGGACTTGTCACTCACAGGACATATTGAGGGAAAGAGGAAAGTGGTACACAATCTACAGTGCTGTGCAAAAGTAAGTGAACTCCTAAGATAAATATTTAAATTGTCTCTTTTTTTCCAGGTAATCAACAAATCTTAATTAAACTATATATTTGTTAAGAAAAACCTTTATTAAATCAATTATAACCACTTTCAAAAATCTTAATCAAAATGGAATAAAAATATTAATTAAAAATTGAAATGTGCAAAAGTAAGTGATTTACTTACTTTTGCGCTTCTCAATTTATGATTTTTAATTAATATTTTTATTCCAGCTTGATAAAAATCTTTGAAAGTGGATGTACTTCATTTAATAAAGATTTTTCTTAATGAATATAAAGTTTAATTAAGATTTATTGATTATCTGGAAAAAAAGAGGTAATTATTTTAAATATTTATCTTAGGGGTTCACATACATTTGTTTCCATACAGCATTGTACCTAACAAGCTTGTGTAAATTGTTGAACAGGAATTAGGAGAGATAGTGAAAAGACAAAATTTACTTACAGCTATGAAGGACAGGAAACTGTAGAAAGCCATGATCACCTACATGAAGGGTCACAGCACACAGAAGAAATCAAAGTGTTCAATATCAACTGATAGAGCACTGATAGTAATGAATAAAATCAAATCTTACCCTTACTTAAATTCTCTTACAGAAAATTAAATAATCTTTTCAAAAATATACAGAGGAACCTCACTTCTCAAATGTCTCACATGTCGAACAAATCAGTTTTCGAACAGAAAGTTTGAGATGAAAATGTCTTGGTTATTGAACAAAATTTTGGTTTTCGAACAACATAGCCAAACTGAGTTAAAATGAACGGAATAATTTCCAAGTCAACTGCCATGTTGTATATATTTGTATGTTCTGCTGTGCTTTTCTTTTCCAATTTTATTGTACTGTGACATTTTTCTCTACATTGATTCCAGTTGAAAAAGTAGTTTCGGTTTACGAACATTTCAGATTACGAACGGCCTTAAGGAACAAATTTCCAAGGTTCCACTGTACTTCTGGCAATAAATTCAATTTTATGATCAAGTCTCCTGAATAGTGGGTGTAATTTCGATAAACTTAGAATAGAAAAATAATTAGCAATAATTTTATTTTATTTATTATTATATCAGGAAAGAAAAATACTAGTTATGAATACTAGCAAATAGTAAGTAATAGCTGGCTGCTTGTATCTGAGTATGCCTGTCTAATAGGTCAGCTAGTCAATCCCTGTTGCAGATGCCTGCTCAGGCAGATTTTTATTTATTTACCATATGTGGTTTATATTGCAACTATCCTATAGGATTCAGTGTGTGTGTGTGTCTGGTAATGATTAGTGTTTTTTCACATGTTTTTATATATATATATATATATACTTGACGATTGAGTGTCAAATGCCAACCTTTTTGAGAAATGCAAGATTGGTACCATCAAGACCTTCATAATGCAATCACAACTATTTTGGGCTGGCCATATAGAGAGGATGGGTGATGATCGCATAACAAAAGTTCTTTTCTACAGAGAATTCCATAGTGGTCATAGAAATGTTGGTAGACCTAGGCTCAAGTATAAAGATAAACTGAAGAGCAACCTTTCCATTCAAGAACTTTGAAGAGGTAGCTATGAAGAGATCAGAGTCTCATTCTAGCTGCCATTCAGGAATAATGCACCATCAAGAAGTAAGTATCATTTGACTAAGTGAAACACAAAAGCAAAATAAAACACCTAACAGTGTTCCTGCTGCACTTGAATACCATACATTCTCCTGTCCTGTTTGTGGTCTTTTACGCAATTCTCAAGCCAGTCACAAAAGTTGTGCCCATAATAGGCATGCAAATAATTAGTTTGTGGTCATTGGAACCTCATACATCTCCTCAACGAAAAAGTTCATCATATATATACACATACACACACAAAGAGAAAATAAATGAATGCAAGTTTTAAAATTATTATAATGCAAAATAAACAATTATGAAAACAACAACATATTTTTACACAAGTGGGTATGAAAAGGGATTTATAAAATTGCAACAAATTTTCAATTATTTACACTATTTACATTGTTCGGAGTGTTGGTCTCATCTTTGTGGCCATATTCATGATGTTTCGACTGTTGTACGCTCCAGCATTCTTCAGAACCCACTCTTTATTTTGTTCACCAAGGTAGATTGTTCTAGTTCCACCTGCCATGCCTCTCAGTATAAGTTATCTCCCTTTTAACTCCATTCTCCAAGTTTTTGTTCAACCTCTGCTGTAGTCTGATATTGAACTCACAACTCTTTGGGTCAAGTCACTGGATTCAACCAACGCTTTTATCCACTGGGCCATGTGTTCTTGAGAACAACAGTCTGACCAATGTAGATAGTGTAAATAATTACAGTACCTCATTTCAGAAATATAGAGAAATATTCAGTTCTTCCTCAATTTTGTTGTATAACCAAGATTGTTTGATCAAATTATTGGCACACTATCCATGACATGAGGTGTGTGCTCAGCTTCTAAGGAATGTTTCCTACTTGAAGGAATATTATGTCTTTATGGTTTCAAACTTTTCTATCAGATAAGTAATTGTTGATAGAGCAAACAGATCTTATTTTAAATTGTTCCATGTTTTATAAGCTCTCATTGTTGCTGCTGCACTCTCACAAGTTCAAGTCAAGAGTCTAAACTAAGCTTGGACATATTTTACAGAAAATGACTTGTCAAAACAAAAACCAGCCTATATACATTTAATGTGTTACAAATAACTAACAAGCTTGTGTAAATTGAGTGTTCAATTTAAAAAAAAATGAAAACTTGTGCTCATTTATTTTCTTCCTGTGTATATTCACTATTTCTTTATATAATACTTTTCAATTACTAGCTATTAGTCTGATAAATAGAATTGTAGGGATGTATATGTTAAGATACTTATCTATGACCAACTCAAAGTTTTGAGGTTAACTCTACTCAATTCAGATAACAATGTACATAATGTGGAGCCTTAACATCAAAAAACTTTTAGTTTGTCAGAGATAAGTGTCATGAGCATTTTAATTATTGATAATAATTATTGCTCTTGATACTATTGATACTATTTAAATTGCCCATTTTCACAAAAAAAAAAGCAGCTAACTACATGATGATTGCATGAAAACATGAAACATTTAGTTATGATAAGACATCATTCACGAGAAAGTGAATATATATATATATATATATATATATATATATATATATATATATATATATATATATATATATATCCTCCCAATATGCTTTAACCAACTCATCTACAAAAAAGTGTTGGGATTATTTTGCTTTTAAGCACACCTTACTTACTTCAGATTTTTGAAAGTTCATTACGGCTCAATTTTGTATCTGAAGCATAAAAGAAATAATGGATTTTTTTGTTTCAATTAATCCGGCATTTTTTTTTTATTACTTTAAATGTTATCTTCAGTGGATACCCATATTTGAGTAGACACTCTGTTAATATTAAACAGTATTTCATCTATGCTCCTGAACATTAAGAAATCAAAGAAAATATGCCGACAGGATTCAAACCTGTGTCCACCTTTGCAGGAGAAACTGTCACTAGATCTGAGTAGATAATGTAATGACAAAAATGAAAAAAATTCCATCCAAAAACCTTTTCAATTACTAGCTATTAGTCTGATAAATAGATTTGTATACATGTATATATTAAGATACTTATCTATGACCAGCTGAAAGTTTTGCGATGTTAACTCTCCTCAAAATCAGATATCAATGTACATAATATGGAGCCTTCACATCACAAAACTTTTAGTTTGTCAGAGATAAGTGTCATGAGCATTTTATTTATTGATAATAATTATTGCTCTAGAGATCTGTTGATACTACTATTTAAATTGCCCATTTTCACAAAAAAAAACATAGCAGCTAACTATATGATGATTGCATGAAAACATATGAAACATTTAGTCGTGATAAGCCATCATTCAATAGAAAGTATATATATATATATATATCTATCAGGCCGGTAAATGTTGTTAATACTGTTTATTATAAACAGAGCATTTACTTAAATATTTCAGTCTATATAAATAATGTATAACAATAAAATATATTAAAATAATTGTCGGACTTTGTCCATTTCGTATTGTGTGACATCATTTATTTATGTTTAGATACACTTCAAGCAGATATGAATGTTTGAGAGAAATTATGGAAAGTTGTAGTTTAAAAGCAGTAAAATTGACCTTGCTAACCAGATGCTCCTCTGTAGCTAAACTGGTATGGCATGTCAGACTATATGATGGTTCATTTGCTGGAGGACATATTTTCTATGAAAATTTCTCAGATGTTCAAGCCAGTAAATGTTGTTAATACTGTTTATTATAAACAGAGCATTTACTAAAATATTTGTTTCTATATAAATAACATAACAATAAAATATATTAAGATTATATGTATATTTATGTACACACACACACACAGGAGGACAATAAATGAATGCAAGTTTTAAAACCATTATAATGCAAAGAAAGGAATAATGAAAACAACAACATATATGTAGAAAGAAATGGACATAAAATGGAGTTATGAAATTACAAGAAATTTTCAATTGTTCCTCCATTTTTTGTTCCTCCATAATCAAGGTTGTTTGTTTGATCAAATTATTGGCACACTATCCATAACTTGAGGTGTGTGCTCAGTTTCTAAGTAATGTCTCTCACTTGAAAGAATATCATGCAGTGTCTTTGTGGTTTCAAAATTTTTTATCAGATGAATAATTGTTGATAGAGCAAACAGATCTTATTTTAAATTGTTGATGAGAGCTCATGTAACAACATGAGCTCTCATCATTGCTGCTGCACTTTCTTGATTAGCATAATATCGCTTTACAAAATCCAGTCAACAGTCTAAATGATGCTTGGACATATTTTCCAGAAAATGATTTGTTAAAACAAACCCCAGCCTATATACATTTGATGTGTTACAAATAAATAACATCATTACCTGATTGGTCAATTTAAAAAAAACATTTAAAATTTGTGCACATTTATTTTCACCCTGTATGTGTGTGTGTATATATATATATATATATATATATATATATATATATATATATAAAAATATATTATTAAATATAACAGACAATGAATGCATATTATATCTGATCATGAGCCATTCTTATGTTCAAATGTTTGCTTTAATTTCTGGTGAAAATAAAGACAAAAATTGTCCAACATTTGGATATTTTTGTTATTAAGTTGGTCCTAAGATTTCAGCTCCCATGAGCCATCTTCAGAGTGGTTATACAGACATGAAACAAAGATATCCACCATCAAAGATGATATATTGTTATTTTGACATAGAAAATTGCTATGTGACGACAACAGTCGCAGAATAGCAAACATAGATCATAAGTTCAAGATGCAGTTCTATGATGTCATACAACGCAGCAGACTTAAGTAATACAACAGAACCAATGTCTAGATGCAATGTAATGTGTTGTGACTAGTTTGAAATTTAATTTTGTTGAATTTGGGTTGCTTCATTTTAATGATGGCCTCCAATATCTGAAGGTTCTCATTACTGGTGTGTATGCATGAGTATTATTGTTATTTTCACCTGAAATTAATGCATACATTCGAACAGCTCATGATCAGCCATAATAGACATTCATTGTCTGTTATATTTAATAATATATGTTTAAATAATAATCTGCTGCCCCAATACACTATATATATGTATATATATCAACAATAAATATGAGGGCAAATTTCAATATAAATAGCATAAATAATGATAATCCATCATCTTGTTTTTTTGCTTTTATTATATATATATATATTATGAAATGGACTAAGTCCAACAATTATTTCTATATATTTTCTGTTTATATGTTATTTTTATAGATACAATTATTTAAGTAAATGGTCTGTTTATAGTAAACAGTATTAATTACATTTACCAGCCTGAATGTCCAAGAAATTTTGTAGAAAATATGTCCTCTATATATATATATATATATATATATATATATATATATATATATATATAATGATGTCCCAAAACACTGGCTATATAGGAAATCTATAAAATAAACCCAGTAGGTATTTTTTTTTTTTTTGTATTCATCAATTAGTTTATGTAAGTTACAATAAAGAGTTGAAATAACCTACATTTATTTCTATACACTAACACATTCAACCTTTACATATTTCTAAGCATGGACATATTTGCTTTTATGGCTTCAGATTCTTATGTTATATTTGTTGCTAGCCAGTGTATGCACTGAGAGATAAATGTGTGTGTCTCCTGAAATGCCCACAACCAACATGGCAGACTCAGAATATGAGTTCACAAAAAAAAATGTAAGAAACAACAAGGACCAATATATATGCATACAACAAATATGTCTATATTTCTGAGACATGGCACAGTGGATAAAGGCGTTGGTTAGATCCAGTGACAGACCCAAAGAAGGTGAGTTCAATACCTGGTTAAGGCAGTGGAGAACTTTCAGAAGGAAAATTAGCAGGAGATAACTGATAACTGACATCCATCAAACATGGTACGTGGAACTAGAACAGTCTACCCCAGTGATCGAAATAAAGGGTTCAGTTCGAAATTCCAACCACCTGAAGAAGGCCGGAGCATACAACGGCCAAAACATTGTGACAAATATGGCGACAAAGATGAGGACAATAGTCCGACTAATGTAAATACTGTACAAACAAATATATTAATAATAAGGGGTTTACATATATAATAGAACATTGATGTGTGTTACTGAACAATGAACATTAATGGAGAAAACATTTAAGCTAATGAATTGTTTGCATATGTGTAGTTTGGTGTAGGAAAAAGTCCGAGAAAAAATGAAATGAAAGGTGTGTGTGTCTGTGTGTTTGTATCGTTCATGTGTGTCTCAAAAAGGCAACATGTTCTTCCACAAGAAATTTACATGTTGACATAAAAAATATGAAGACAGAAAAAGGATAGTGAGAAAAGATATCACTGATTATTTATAGACAGGAAAGTGTCCTCTAATAGCAGTTTCAAAAAATTAGGAGGTGGTAACCCAACAATATTATCCTTTCACACCTGTATTATTCAAGGCCGGTTATTATAAGCCACTGATTTCAGGGTTATCCATCAAAGACAAGGACAATTGTATGGCTACAGAATGTGATTATCTCCCTTTGATTGAGATAAGTCACATGGGGCCATAATACAGTGATGAAAGTGGCCAAGCATTCAATTTCATTTACAGGAGTTAAACACACCAGTTTATTTGGGCTGAGCCTCTTGGACCAGACTGAAGCTAAATCTGCTATCCCCAGCTGTTTACAAGTCTATGGCACCATTTCCCTTTGGGAATGTATCTTCCCCCAGGTATAGAAATCTCCAGCTAGCAGTTCTCAGTTTGGGAAAACACAAGACTCTTATTTCCAGTTCACAGAATATGTCCCCACTTGGAATGTAGTAGATGAATCCGGGGTAATAAACATGGCTTCTCCAGAAACATAGAAGAATCTCCATATTATATGTAAGCTCCTACCATTTTGTTCTCCTTTCACTCTGCTTGCTGTGTAGATATGTGATATATTTTTCTGTGTGAGACACATGTAAAAATGTATATATAGTTTTATGTATGTTTTAGTGGTATAAAACTCTCTCTGATAACAGAGCATGTTTGTCATAGATTTTCCCTTCAGCCATTTCATGAAATATCATGTTACTATATCATGGATATAATCATGGCTATAATAATGCCCATAATGGGGGAAATAAAAATGGGAGAATAAACCTTTTTTTCCAAGCTCTCCTATTATGTAATGATAACTTCTCATCCCAGAAATTTAGATAGATAGCAACAACAAAAATGAAGACAATCATCCACATGTAAATAAGGATAATTCCTCATCTCAGGTATCAGAGGACTTCTGACAATATCATGCTGAAACAAACATTCCTGTATGATCACTGAAGTTAAGCAACATCGAGGCTGGTCAGTATGTAGATGGGTGACCGTCATAATGGATAATGGCTTGGAATTGCTAATCAGATAGCCGAGTTCCAATTTCAATTGGGGATGTTATATTAACTTATGTACAAATAACTTTGGGAAAGCTATGAATTCATCTCTTCTCACACCAGGGTTAATTAGTAAGACTTGTATAACTATATCATTATTATCAGATACTGTCAGCCTGGATGGTTGGGTGGTGTAGTGAATAAGAGCTCGGAATTGTTAATCAGAGAACTGAGTTCCAATTCCACTCAAGTTCATTATATTCACTTACAAACAAATACCATTAAGAAAAGTATGAATTCACCTTTTCTGTAGCTATGGATTAATAAGTAAGAATTGTATCACTAAACTATTAGTATCTGAAAAAAATTTCTTACAATCTAAAATTATTTTCTGGCTTTAAATAACCTGCAAAGGGTTGATAACCCATAGAAAATGAATCAATCAATCAACAGAAATGAGAGCATTAACAAAGTTAAAATAGATAATAACAAAGGTGAACGTGATTGTCCACATGTAAATTCTCATCCCTGAAATTCAATCAGAATTCACATAGAATTCTCATTAATAAATTTAGTTAATAGATACATAGATAGCAACAACAATAAAAAAAAAACTGGACCATTATCCACATGTAAATAATGATAACTTCTCATACCAGAAATTCAGACAGAAAACCTAATTATTTTTAGAGTAATTTCATGTTTCATTAACTTTTTTCATTCATTTAAAAGCAATGATCATAAAAAAAAAAACTCATTGAAGATTTCCTTTTCAATTATGGATATAAAATTAGATCTCTTCAATTGAAGAGGAAATAAAAGGGAGACAACTTTGTTAAAAACATGATAAATGCTCTTTAACACTTTATCTAAAAATGTAAATGAACTGAAAAAATTCTCAACCAATTCTTGGTCTTTCATTGATCCCGAATTATTGCTTGATTAAGTTAAGATGATATGTGGAAGCTTAGAAAATTACTAAATTTGTTGAGTTTTTTAAAAGTTTGAGAAATTTGTTGTTTTCTTTAGATTATTTAAAGAAGAAATTGTAAGAAAGAAAGCTTTTTTTAAAAATTATTTTTGTGACGGTTTCTAGTTTTCTTAATCTGCTTTTTAATTATTTTTAAAATAAATTACTGATATATACTTTTCTCAGTAAAATGTGCTTGATTATATTGAATATTCAGGAAGCAGTATTTTACGCATTTTTCACTGAATATTATGAACAAAAGGAGGCATGGTGGAGTAATGGATAGCAGCTTGGATTGAGAAATTGGAAAGCCAAGTTCAAATTCCAATTGAATCCATTACATTCACTTATGTGCTAATACCCTTGGGAAAAGTATGAATCCTCTTCTCCAAAGGGTATTGGTAAAATAGCAGGACAGACCAGGTTCTATAGCTTTGGATGGCAACTGGTCTACAGCAGAAAGAAATGGCAACCTACTGTGGGAAAAAATCTGCCTTGTCAGTCATGTATCAAAAGATACATGATTGTCTAAGTGTGCATCATAAATGGCACATCTGAACTGAATATTTCATAAGTTTTTCTCATGTTTTTACAATCATTCTTTTTCAAGCATTAAATTTCAGGAGGAATTGTCCATAGGATTAACTGTTCAAAACTTTAGCTGTTTTCTGAGAAAGCAGTGGAGGGGGTGTAATTTTCATGTTAACAAAAATTATTAGTGTATTTGCTTTGTTTCCTATACTGCATTGTGTAGACAAAAGTAGTAATTTCCTTTTTGGTAGAATTTTTGTTTAGTTTCCAAAGACAGCCAAGAGACTGTGGAATTGCTAAAAATATGTGCTATTTAAAATGGACACATTTATTTTTATTAGAAGTTTTTCTCATCTTCAAATGTCTTGTATCCCCTCTAACCAATCTTCTAATCAATTCATCCCAAGCAAAATGATAATGCCAATAAGATGCAAGGCAAGGAAAGAGAATGAAAAGACTTTAGTAGGAAGTGGAAGCTGAATCTTAAAAAGGAAATAAGAATTAAACCTGTACTCCTGTTCAAAAGACTGGGGAGGCATGTGAACTGTACAATAGGCAAACCTATCTTCTTCTATTGAGTAAAAAAAAAAAAAATAGTAAATTTCAGAGTTTATGTGGAGATGTTAGAAGTATAGAATTGAAGTAGTCTTCAGAAGGAACCAGAAACCTAATCCTAAACAGAAAAGAAGGTATAAATCCCTACTTCTGTTCAAAAGACTGGGGAGGAGTGTGAACCGGGTGATAGGTGCACCTATCTACTCTTATTGAAGTAAAATAAATAAATAGTAAAAATTTCAGAGTTTAGGTGGAGACATTAGAAGTATAGAGTAAAACAAAATAAATAGTAAATCAAATTTCAGAGTTTATGTGGAGAAGTTAGAAGTATAGAATTGAAGTAGTCTTTAGAAGGAACCAGAAACCTAATCCTAAACATAAAAGAAGGTATAAATCTCTACTTCTGTTCAAAAGACTGGGTAGGAGTGTAAACCAGGTGATAGCTGCATCTATCTACTCTTATTGAAGTAAAATAAATAAATAGTAAAAATTTCAGAGTTTAGGTGGAGACATTAGAAGTATAGAATTGAAATAAACTTTAGAAGGAACTAGAAACTTAATCCTAAACAAGAAACAAGTGTTAAACCTGTACTTCTTTTAAAAAGACTGGGGAGGCATGTGAACTTGACAATAGGCAAACCTATCTTCTATTGAGTAAAAAAAAAAAAAAAATAGTAAATCAAATTTCAGAGTTTATGTGGAGATGTTAAAAGTATAGAATTGAAGTAGCCTTTAGAAAAAACTGGACACCCAATCCTAAATAGGAAACAAGAGACAAACCTATAATTAATTTAATTACATTTTATACTTTTCTTAATGTCTAAGTAATATTTAACTGTTAATCATATTTTTATTTTAAGTATGCACTATTTTATTTGGATATAGAGACTTTATTTTTCTCACTAATGAGGGTGCTAGGAAAGATGGAATATTTACCATTTGTATTTCCCTATAAAAGGCATTAATATATCTGTGAGATAACACCTTAATGCATGGATGGAATAAAATATCTGAACAAAAGGAATCACAAACATGAATTGTTTTCAAAGTAATGTTTTATACCAATATATACATAATTATCACAAATTTATCTCAAACAGAGAAACTATAATATATGTATGCAACAAGCAGTGTGAAAGGGTTGAAAAAAAGAGGGTCTTACTTTTAATATTTACCAATGGAGAAAAGGGCAGGTCTGTGGTGTCTTTTATGTTTTTTGGCAAGACGATGTGTTATCTCTGTTTATTGTGATGTCCATTTTCACTGCAGCCTACATACCAACTAGTGTGTACGGGCACGTCTTGACTCTGGGAGTGCTAACTAAAAACTGGCTTTCGTCACTCTATAGACTTATATCACTCACTGGCCACCATCTGACCCTTGTGACTTCATCACAACAAAAGGGAGATAATTTCCCTTTGCATCCAAAGACGAATATGCAATGTGACAGGTCCTGATCTGGCATCTCATCTACAGTCATGTTCTGTGGCTTCTATCTGTCTCTTCTACAAGTATTTTCATGGCAAGCTACTTTCGCAGGTTCCCAGACTGCATGAATTTAAGCGAGCTACTAGGCTGGTATCTCAGTCCCACCCTTTCACTGTCAAAATGGTTAAATGTAACTGTCTCTTCTACTCAAACAGCTTCTTCTCTCACACTTTCCATCTGTGGAACTCATTTCCTTTTGCTTGCTTCCCTGCTAACTATAATCTTCAAATATTCAAGTGTAATGTCAATTGACATCTTCTGATACCTTGATCTTGTTCCCCGTCCATCTTCATATCCTTTCCTCAAGCATGCCTCTCTAACATTTTCACCCCAGCCCCTCAACCTCCGACGTCTTACTCGCTGGGTTGAGGTGTCTACTCAGTCCCAACCGAACTTAAGGGAATGGCTGTAGGTCCTCTGAGCATCCGTAGATTATTCAACCAGTCCACTGGTTTAATCTTGCTTCCTGCCCACGTTGTGTTTGATTTGATCCAGAAAGCAGAAGTGATGTTCATCCATTCATGGTCAACTGAAGATTTAGACACGGCTGGAGAGTCTGCACTAAGAAATTTAGGATGCAGCAAAAAAAAAATTAATATCTGCAGAAAGCTAGACAAACATCAATTCAATGATTGAATTGGTAATGTCTTTTATATAGCAGAAAAGAATAGTAGAGAAAAGAAACGGGTTACAGAAAAGAAAAGTAATTGACGTAAAAATGCATACACTGGATTCTGGACAGAGAGAGAGAGTGTGTTATGATTAACTTGTTGTTAAATTGTCTCAGAACGACATACGACTCTTGTGATGGGGGAATAAGATTTCTGTGCATGGCTTAAAGTTTATAGTGGCATTCCTCCTTAGCAGTAGTAACAGTAGTAGTAATATTCGTGGTAGCAGATCAGCGGTACTTATATCAACAGCACATTTTAGCGGACGCTTCGTTCCAATCTCTGATGTCACATTCTCTCCTTCTTGAGTCTCTTTCTTCCATCTAAACACTTGCCTGTCTCTCTGCTCACCTGATTGTGTTTTGCAGCATAACTATGTGTTTATATAAAAAAATCCAGCTGGTTAAAACTGAATTTTGATCGCTGGTGATTATCACAAGGTTTTGGCTATTTCAACCAAAATCATGTGAATTCAAAAGGTCCTTCTAGCTTACTCAGCTCTATTTCAATTTTTAATCGATAAAAATTATTTCGGGCATTTCTATTGTCTTTTGATGACCCAGATTCAATGGGTACAACTTCTGGCCTAGATCAAATTTCCACATCAGTAAACAAAATGACTTAATTTCACTATTCAAAATCTATTTCAAGTTTTAATCAATAAAAATTATTTCGATCATTTCCATTGTCTGCTAATGACCCAGTTCCAATGAGTACAGCTCCTGCCCTAGATCAGGTTTCATCATCAGTAAACAAAAATGCTCTGATTTAATTTCACTGTTCAAATCCATTCCAATTTCACTAAAAAAAAAAAAAAAAAAATATATGTGTGTATGTTTGTGTGCGTGCATTTTTCAGACTCTCTCTCTGTCACACCTCTTTACACTTGTTCTCAATCCTCTGTAACTCTTTGCATACTAGTGGTACTCCTGCCTTGCTTGGGGTGAAATGATTAAAAAAAAAAATTTCCTACATCACGATAAACTTGTTATCTGTTTTATTTTCATGTGACCCTTGTTGGCTTCATCACAGCAAAAGGGAGATAATTTCCCTTTGCATTCCTACATCATGATAAACTGTTTTATTTTCATGTGACTCTTGTGGCTTCATCACAGCAAAAGGGAGATAATTTCCCTTTGCATTCCTACATCATGATAAACTGTTTTCATATGTCAAATCACCATGTTTACGTTTTATTCTAATGTGTTTCCTCACTGATTTCTTCACAGATATACATACATATATATATATATATATATATATATATATATATATATATACACACACACATAAGAACAAGAAATGGTCAGTATAAGCAGTACTCTACAATGTAACAACTATCCCGGGTACATGACAGCAGCTCCAACAGACTGTATAGAAGTGTACAAGAGGATAACAACACTTAGAAAACACCTTCAGTCTGCCTACCCTATGTGAAGGGATTACCAGATAAAATACAAAAGATCTTTGGTCCATGTAACATCAGGACAATCTTCAAAAGTCGTTTAACACTTCACAGACACCCCTTCCAAGTAAGACCCCCATAGTGGAGAACATGACTAAAGACTGTGTGTATGCCATCCTGTGCAGCAGTGGTAAGAAATATAAAGGAGAAACAGGCCGCCCCCCCTTTAAGGTAAGACTGTAAGAACATCATAAAGAGGTAACATGAGGGGAAATAGAAGAATCAGACATAACTGACCACATATGGAGGGAAAAGGAAAATCACCCCCACCCCTGTGGGATGAGGTTGAAATAACAGACAGAGAACATCAGTGAAAAGTAAGAAAACTTAAGAAATCAGCACATATGCTAAACCACAAAAATCTCCTGAGCTGATCAAGCATAGAAATGAATACAATATGGGAACCAGTAATAAAGAGTGCTAGAGAAAAGCAATGAATAACAAAACAAAAATTGCAATATAAGCTTTGGTAAAAAATATGCAGTAATAATAATAACAGAAAAATTGCAATATGAGCACTGGTAAAAAAAACAATTGCTGAGACATTAGGTTTATAAGTCCCATACACAGATGTCTTCAAGGACACATTGCCCAGTGAATAAAGATGTTGGTTAGATCCAGTGACTAGTTGTGAGTTCAATACCAGACTACAGCAGTGGTGAACCAATAAACTAGGGGAGTTGAGTTAAAATAACTGAAACGTCCAGGTGAAATAAAGGGTTCAGCTCAAAATTCCAATTCCATATTCGTATTGTATGCTGAAGATGAGGATAACAGTCCAAATAATGTAAATAATCATAATACCTCATCTCAGAGATATAGAAAGATATTTAGTAACTTAGTGACTTTATTGCCTTGCTTGGGGTGAAATGATTAAAAAAAATTTCGTAAACTGTCTCATCAAATATACAAGATATAAAATTTATGAGGAAACTAACTTTTTTACTACAGTGGTTTTCAATAAGCTGCAATTCAATTTTATATCTCTGCATTTTTATTTTTTGAATTCATATTGAGCATTTTTTATCAATTTAAACGATTTTTTTGAGAAATATTACATTTTGTCAAGATTTGATTTATATATATATATATATATATATATATATATATGTGTGTGTATTTAAAAGACGGATACCAAGAAAAGATAATTTGTTTCATGCTTAAGCATAATCTTTATGCTATGTGTGTTGTGTGATGGCTTGACTATATATGCTGCTGGTCAATAGGGCATTATGGGTAAGAAGGTCATGTATTTCGGGTTTATTGCCTTAACCTAACAGTTATTGGGTAGGCGTCAACAGTTATATTTCAAATTATTGTAAAGGCTATTGAGTTGAAAATTATTGTGAATCTGAATCTGGTTATTTATCCATAGCGTTGTTTGTTAACTCATTTATTATTGATTAATTAGTGGAAATTGTATTTATTCATCAATTATTTTTTTTATTGATAATTATTATTTCATTTACTTGTGTTTATGCATATGTTTCTTTTATGCTGTATTCATTCTACTATTTATTACTTATATGTTGCCAGTAGCTTTTGTAGAAAAACATTCCCAAACCATGATTCTGCTGCCACCACATTTCACTGTTGGAACTGCGTCATTTTGGTTTGCTTTGTTTTGTCTTTCGGCATATCAACCACAATGGGTCATTTAATGATGACAACTTTTTTTTCCTTGATAATATTTTTGTTTTGTCAAAAATCTATTTCTGTTAAGATTTTTTTCCTCAAAAGTGTATAGCTGATAATATTTTTTCAAAAACGTATAGCTAGTAATATTATTTTTTCAAAAACGTATTGCTGGTAATATTATTTTTTCAAAAACGTATTGCTGGTAATAGTTTTTTCTTCAAAAATGTATTGCTGGTAATATATCATAATGCTTTTTACCTCAGTTTTGGGGTCAACTATTTGCCCATGACTAAGACCCTAACAGGTGCTACCATGCTCGGTCAGGGTGGACCTGGGAACACCAGCAATTAAGAGGTGGTTACACACTCCTCAAAACCTCCTGATCAGAGGCCTTGCTGTTTGATGTAGTTTATCATTTTATTCAGGACACAGATGTAGTTTATCGTCATACCCAGAACGTGGATATCGTTTATCGTCATACCCAGAACGTGGATATCATTTATTGTCATACCCAGGATGCGGATGTAGTCTCAGTTTTGGGGTTAACTATTTGCCCATAGCTGGGACCCTAACAGGTGCTACCACCCAGGGCCAGGGTGGACCTGGGAACACCAGCAATTAAGAGGTGGTTCCACGCTCCTCAAAACATCCTGATCAGAGGCCTTGCTGCTGGACGTAGTTTATCGTCATACCCAGGATGCAGATGCAGTTTATCATCATACGCAGGACGATGTGTTATTTTGTTTGAAGGCATTGCCATTTTTCCTCCATGCATGATTTGTAGAATTACATCCAAACAACTCAGTTTTCATTTCATCTGTCCATAATAGTCTTTCCCAATACAATTTTTCCTTATCCTTATGTTTACAAATGAATTTCAACTTGGCATCTATGTTTTCTTTTCAAGAATAGTGGTGTTTTCTAAGAGGTGCCTGACTTTAGATTTTTTCTAACAATTTCATTGCTTATTATCCATTTAGTAAAACATTCCCAATGAAAAAAAATCATCCTGCACATCTTGACGAGTAACCATTGGATTTTGTTTAATTAGATACATTAATTTCCTGAATGATCTTGAAGAAATCTTCAGTGGAGCACCTGTTCTTCTTTGGTTTTCAACAGTTTTGAGTTTTTTATACCTTGCAATGATCTGTCTATATTTCTGAGATGAGATATTATGTACACTATTTACATTATTCAGACTATTGTCCTCATCTTAGTCACCATATTTATTACGTTTTGGCCGTTGTACGCTCCGGCCTTCTTCAGGTGGTTGGAATATCGAATTTAACCCTTAATTTTGCTCACTGGGGTAGACTGTTCACATATGCTAGGCCACAAAAATCTGCTGAGCCGACCAACCATAGAAATGAATACAATATGGGAAACAGTAATAACGAGTTCCAGAGAAAAGCAATAACAACAACAAAAGTTGCAATATGAGCTCTGGTAAAAACATAGAATGATAACAGCAAAAAACTTTGCAATATGAGCACTGGTAAAAAAATGGTAGCTGAATACATTAGGTTGATAATACCCAGAAATTCATACACATGGCACAGTGGATAAAGGCATTAGTGTTAGATCCAGTGACAGGACCCAAAATTGTGAGTTCAATACCCGTTAAGGCAGTGGAGAACTTGGAGAGGGAATTAATTAATAACTGATAACTGATATCCATTAAACATGGCACGTGGAACTAGAAAAAGTCTACCCCAGTGAGCGAAATTAAAGGTTCAGTTCGACATTTCAACCACCTGAGAGTACAAAAAAAACGTAATAAATATACATTGACAAAAGGACAATAGTCCGAATAATGTAAATAGTGTAACTTGCAATGAATTAACTAATGATAGTAAACGGAATATTCAGATTATCTGAGATTTACCTGTAACTATGTATAAGCTTGTATTTTATATTTACATATGCTTTATCCCATGTATATTATTGATCACATGTATTTATAAAGATAGCATATCTAAAAACTATATTTTTATCATTCATATATATATATATATATATATATATATATATATATATATAAGTGGCAACTCCAGGGATCAGGCTTGTTAGGCTGAGCCCAGGTAAGTCAACATTCAAGTATATCTATTTCAAAGCAACAAAAATATTTTGTAGTGTGTCATTTTCATTCTTGACTTCAGCTGGATCCAAAATTGTTTTAACTCCATGCCTCAAAATATTGACTGAAATACATTTTGTTGATATTGTTCATAATAATGAAGAAAGAAAGAAAAAGAATGAAAGAAAATAAAATAAAGAATGACATAAAATTAACATGGCTAGTCAGGCTGCTTAGGTCTTAGCCCTGTCTGAGCTGAAGACATACTTAATAGGCAATGTATTTTTTGCTTTAATTTTATAAATAATCTTAAAAATATCTAATGACTTGTATGTCCTGTTGTTCAAAGAACACATTTTTATTTCAACTTATTATTTTCAAATGGACATTTTAAATAATTTATTTCATACAGTATAAGTTTTTTTAGCACAATATATCAATTGAAAAAGGCAAATAATGGTGAAAATCAAAGAAAGTGGCAGCCTTAACTCACTGACTGGAGAGTTGGTGTGAGGAGGGTGACTGGGTTAGTGTTGAGGAAATATGATATCAGTCAGCAGTACTGATCATAAATGTACAATAAATTAAAGTAAAAATTCACAGAGAGATACATAAACCCACTAACACATAGACATATATACAAACACACACTCAAGATAGATACACACGTTTTTAAAAAAATATCTTTTTGTACATTCGACAAACTATAACCACCAAAATGTGTTTTTTTTTCATTTCATGCACAGAGATTTTTAAAAATTATATATTTTAGTTAGAGTAAAGAAATCATTTTAGCATCTAAGTTATACCAATAGTATATTTTGTTAAAGATTGAAAATGAGCCCAACAAACATAGAGTCCCAACTTGTCAACAAAATCAAGATAAAATTACCCCTGGTGGTCAGAGAAAGATAATCCCGATTACTCCTGCCACTCAAATGTTCTCAATGTCCCTTGCCAATATATAACAAGTTCTTTTATTGTTATAACACAAACCTAGAAAATATTCCAAAAATTTAATCAATGAGAAAAACATCATTTTATGTAAAGTTGTTCAGCTTGTTCAAATCACTTAGGCTTTGTGAATAAAAGAAAATCAAAAAAAAAAAATCATGTTTTCAAAATACAAGTCTAACCTTCTGTCCCAGATATTGCTTGGTGAGCAGTAAAACAAGATTTATTTCATTGCATTAACTGACAGGAATTATATAAACTTAAAATGTTGGTGTCGTCTTTTATGTGTCTGTAAGTCAGAAAAATTTCAATACAAAACTGGAAAACTTTTTTGCCATAACATCTGATCAATATGATGCAAATTAACACTAACAGAAAGGTAAATAATGGAAAAGCTAATATTAGGGGTTTCCTTACAAAGAAACACTTGACATTCATCAACCGAGCAACCAGTACTGCTTCCCGTTTGGAAAATGAATAAAATCTTCCGCTTAAAACACCATTTTTTTTTTTTTTTAAGGAAATCAGGTTTCTCAAGTCCAGTAGCTTTAATCTCTCTTTCCAGTATTGATGGAGGTATCAAATGTTAACATTTTGATCAGGTCATGATTTTCTTTTTAAGTTATTTGTCCTATTCATTTTAGTTGTTGCTGCTGTTGGTACTCCACAAGTGATGTCGTTTTTGTTATTTGGTACAGTACTTTGTTGCTGTAGTACCAGTTTACAATGATCAAAGAAGGATGATCTTTGGCAAGACCCTTATGCTTTACCCACTCAAGGAAACTGATATATCTGAGTAGACCAGTCAAAAGAACGAAAGCTGTTATTTGCATTATTTGGAATATTGTCCTCATCTTTGTTGCTATATTTATCAACATTTCAGCACACTCCGGCCTTCTTCAGGTGGTTGGAATGTCGAACTGAACCCTTTATTTCACTCGCTGGGGTAGACTGTTCTAGTTCCACATGCCATGTCTAATGGATGTCAATTATCTCCTGTTAATTCCCCTCTCCAAGTTCTCCACTGCCTTAACCAGGTATTGAACTCACACTCTTTGGGTCCTGTCACTGAATCTAACTAACGCCTTTATCCACTGTGCCATGTGTCCTTGAGGACATGCATGAATTTCTGGGTATAATAAACCTAATGTCTTCAGCAAACATTTTTTACCAGTGCTCATATTGCAATTTTTGCTGTTATTATTGCATGTTTTTTACCAGAGCTCATATTGCAATTTTTGTTATCGCTTTTTCTCTGGCACTCCTTATTACTGGTTCCCATATTGTATTCATTCAGTAGTCTGAATAATGTAAATAGTGTACTGTATAATTATTGTTCAATTTAGCTGGAGTTATTTCCCTTGGTAAACCAGATTATCATAATAGAGAATATCAGAGTCAGCATGAATACAGACCCCATATTATATTGTTGCAAATTGGATTAGAAATTGCTTCAGCGTTTTAACAATATTGTGCTAACACAAATCATGTTAACTTGTGCTATTTTTGCTGTCAAAAACCCATGAAGAGAAATTGGATCATTGGAATGTAGATTCTGTAGTTTGTTCTTCAGTTACAGGGAGTTGTATGAAAAACAAGTACACATTTTCAAGGATGTAATTTATTTCCTCTTTTTTAATTCCTGAAACAGGCAGTTATATTATATTCAAGTTGTATTATACACAAGAAAATATTGTAACTAAATTTTATTAAGTTTTGTCAGTTTCGATTACAGGTATTTTGTACTCTAAGCTTAGTACATTGTCATATGGGAGGAAAGACCACAAAGGAAGATCATGCTACGCCAAATTTTCAAATTTGGAAAACCAGACTGTTTTAAAAAATCAGAAATTGATCAACTGATTACAAGCTAAATTTAAACATTTATTCCTAGTGCTAGTTTGAAACAGGCAACAGGGATTTCAGAATTGCCAAACAGTAATGTGGAGTGCCCTATTAAAATTTAAATTCAAATAATAGTTTTATATTATTTATATATATGTATATGAAAATTTCTTTAATTTAACCAGTAGAGAAGACAATATTTATGAATAAAAATAACAATAGGAAAACTAGTAATTTCTGACGCGTTTCGTCCAATGTGGACTTTATCAAAGCAAAATACGAAATGAATATAATTAAACAAGATAACTAATAAAAACAAAAACAGTTGCTAGTAACATTGTTTTTGTTTTTATTAGTTACCTTGTTTAATTATATTCATTTCGTATTTTGCTTTGATAAATTCCACATTGGACGAAATGCGTCAGCAATTACTAGTTTTTCTATTGTCACTTTTATTCATAAATATAATTTTGCTTGATACAAGAATAATATTTGGTATCAATTTTTATATGAATATGCAAATTTGGAATGCTTTTGTTGGGATACAAAAGGCAATTATTTCCCTTTGGTCGAGATGGTCATGTGACAGCTGCTTAGTGATGTCACTTTATATAGTGTTTTGTGATATCAGACACCTTCACATTGTCACTTTTGTGATGTCGATGAATGCTTGTTATCACATTCGTAATGCTCATTGTAGTCAAGACTTTGGAATCACAGATACTAGTAGTAACCTACTAGTAATACTTGTTTGAATAGTAACTGCCAAATAGTAATCTGAAGGGTGATCAGTATAGAGGATAGTATACAGAATTGTGATTACTTAGATGCGACACTAATTCCCATATATACCTTTCCTTTACAATCACATGGTCTACTTATTAGAAATGGAATCACCTGTGTTTACTCACGAGTGATCTGTATTCAAACTCCAGTGTTGGCAACAACACTTTTTCCTTACACAACATAGTGACAAGAGTGGCCAGTCATTCTGTTGGTTTACAGGGGCCAAACTAACAGGTTGCTTTTTTTTTTTTCCTTAGCCTGAGCCACTTGGCCCAGGCTAAGGAAAAAAAAAACAAATGGATCATGCCCCAAGAGTTATATCTATTCTATTACTTGTATATCCTTGCTTGACCCAATTAATGATTAATTAGTGATGGAGCTGTCTGGGAGAAAGGAAAGATATGGTTCTATAATTTAATTTAAAGAAAAAACAGACCACTTTAAGGTTCCATTAGTCTGTTTTTTCTTTAAATTAAATTATTCGCTCTGACTTAACATTGAGCTCCCTGGATTTCATCCTCCTTGGGATTATTTATATGGATTACCAAGATTGTCATTATTTATATATATATATATATATATATATATAGGCAAAAGGATATTTATACATTAGAAAAAATTACTAAATTTAATAGACATAAAATATGTATTATTTTTAACAATAGATGTTTAAAAGAACAATTGCTGTCCATATACCTTCTTCCCTTCAAGAGATAGCTGATCATGACTCTCCACAATTTCCTGTCCTTTGTAGCTCTTAATAAATTTTGTCTTTTATTTTTATATCTCCTAAACCCTGTTCTGCCATCCATTTACTCAAGCCCTCTAGGTAAGTTATGCATGGCTTTCCTTTGTCCTTATTGCCATAAATCTGTCCTGTGAGTGTCAAATTTTCTAAGCCCTCTTTCCTTATTTATGTGCCCTAGAAATTTCAACTCTTTTTGATAGTAAGTATAAGTGCCCTTTTTGTTTCCATTTTCCCTAAAACTTTGCAGGCTTACAGCAACACCATCTTGAAACACCGGTTTCCCCAGGTGCTATAAGCTTGAAGGTGCAGGGAAGGTGGTGTGATGGATAATGATTCGGAATTATTAATCAGTGACCCAAGTTACAATTCCCATTGCATCTATTATATTTACTTATGCAAAGATATCCTTGGGAAAAGGTGTGAATCCACCTCCCCTCTCTCTCCCCAGCTATGGGTTAATTAATATGGCTTGTATCATGACATCATTATTATCTCAAAATATAAAATTTTTTAAAATCTAAATATTTTATGGCGTTAAATAACCCGCAATGGGTTGATAAGCCATAAAAAATTAATCAGTCAATCAATGAAATACAGATTATCTACACAAGCATGTCTTCTATTTCCATATTCTGAAATATAAATATATAGAAACTATCATGGTCACAATGTGAGGGATCAATTTATATACTGATTGTAATATAGAATTGATCCCTCACTTTACATCTAATTTATAATTTCTTCTTTGTTTGTAAAATTCTGATTAGTTATGAATCTACCTGTCCTCCAAGCTATGGGTTAATTAGTAAGATTTGTATCACTAAATCATTATTATCTAAAATAAATTTCTTAAAATCTAAATATTTTATGGCTTTAAATAACCTGCAATGGGTTGATAAGCCATAAAAAAATCAATCAATCTGAAAAACTTTATTATGTTCGGTCCATGATATTCTCAGCATCCTTATTGGATTTAAAAGATATTGCATGGGAGAAAACTGTATATAAAAAAATCCTTTGATTCTAAAAAAATATGTTCTCTTTGTCAAATCTTAGAAATGTATTATATATCCTTCTTGTTACTGGTTAATGTAGATGATAATTACAGCTAATATTATCGTCTTCTTCCTTGAATTATTTAGAAAGTAAAACAAGAAACTCATTTGAAATTCAAAAATGTCTCTTGCAGTGACAATCAAGTGAAAAGTTTGTTTCTTTCTGAGCTGTTTAAAATAATATGAGTGATGTGTCACCTTGAAAACAACCTGCTTTGTTATACAAAATATCTTTTTTTTTCTGTAATATCTTAGGAAATGTTATTCCACTTAAATCAACATGGCTGATTATTCATTGATGAGAAGCAGTGGTTGTGCTGGGAGTGTTGAGCTGAATAACAATATGGCTGATTCATTCAGTCTAACAAGGAGCTTCATGGAGGTTTTGAGCTCTAAAAGTCTGTAGTGTTTGTGAAGAAAAAATATAAAATTCTATACAAATTAATTTTTAGTAAAATGAATTATCTTCTTTTATATCCTATGTCTCTTCAGGATGTAGGTGGTAATGGCCCTCCACACCTCCTGTTCTTTGTAGCTCTTAATAAGTTTTGTCTTTTTGTTATTTCTCCCAAACCAGGTTCTGCTATCCACTTGCTCAAGCCTATTAAGTATGTCACTTGTTGCTTTCCTCTGGCTCTCTATTCATCCTGTGAGTATCAGATTTTCCAAGCCCTCTTTCCTTATTACATGTCCCAGAAATTTCAAATGCCTCTTCTTGATGTTAAGTATGTTTCCATTTTGTTTTTCATCGTTGCTTACATGTTCAGCTCAGGGTATCCTTAGCATCCTTCATATATCCTTAGCAATATTTCTGTTGCTTCAAGTCTCTTCTTCATCTTTGAGGAGATTGTCCAGCATTAGCTGCCATACAGGAAGACATATCACATAATAGTTCAATACTCTTTTCTTTGTTTCCAACAAAATTTTCCTGTTTTGTAATACTCTGCTGCTCTGCTTACCGATTCCAATTATAGCAGATACATTATTAGTACATCTATATAATAATAAAACTCTAATATTGTGTGTTTGTTTTTTGTTTTTTTTAATCAAGTTCACCCCAGGCAAGGCAGTAAAGCCACCAAGACGCAAGGGGTTACTGGGCATGGAAGAGTTAGAAACAAAAACATTGCTAAGCAGTAAGAACAGAAATGTAATCAGGAGGACAGTAGATAACAATTGATGTTGCAGTTAAATCTTTGCAGATTAAAGTTGGCTGGAAAGCATGGAACTAGAAGGGAGTTCCACAAGCGAGATGTGTGAGAAAAGAAACTGAAAGCATAGAAATTATAATTACGTCTAGTCAACTGTAAATTGATGAGACCTTTTCACCAGTCTTGTATTAGTATTAAATTCAAAGAGTCTAGGTACTATAGTGAAGAGCTCATTCAAACAATTACCATGAAAGTATAAATATATATATATATATATATATATATATATATAGAGAGAGAGAGAGAGAGAAAAGGCATTGGAGAGCAGCTTGAGATACACAAGGGGTTACAGTGTGTGAAAGATTAAGAAAAAAAAGAAATATTATTGACGGGTGAGAACAATAGAAGACTAATCTGCACTTAATCTATGCTTGTTCCCAAGATACAGCTTAAACCACAGATAATACCCCAACCAATTTGGGAGAATATTGTACCTTGAACCCCTACTCAGTGCAGTGTATAATTTGGTTAAAATTAGACAAGTGATTCTCAAGCTAGGGACCTTTTCTGTTTTTATGGAATTTTTAATAGGAAATTCAGTATTAGTTTTTGATGTGTTCTTATACAAATTCTAAGATCCTTATATTCAAGTAGATGTAAGATGGGAAACACATGCTGCGTACTTTCAACAATTTAAAATTGTCATCTTCAGGGCACAATTTTTTTCCATACATAGCCAATTGTCTTAGTGTTTGCCTATGTATGAAAAAATTGCGCCCTGAAGATGACAATTTTAAATTGTTGAAAGCACCCAGCATGATCCTTCCATCTGACATCTCCTCAAATTCAAGGATCTTATTATTCAAGTAATCGATAGTAATTTAATGTCAATAAATCTTGTTTGCGAAGTGATTTCACCATTAATCACATTAGCATTTTTATTTAATTCTTTATGATATAAAATATAAGCTGCACACCCTGATATATTTGTATGAATTCGCATATATAAACAAACACTTGCATATTATATTCCAACTGTTATCTGTGTGAAAAATAATAAATATTAATCATACATTATAACATTTCTTAAATAAATTTAAATATGCATAACACAATATATATTTATACAATTTACTACACTATATTACAAGTTTTTAATAAACAAATATCTTAGATGTTTGCTTATGTGGGTGTTTCATTGTAAAACAATCTGTATGGCTAGAAAATGGATGGTAAATAAATAAATAGATGCATGCTGGTTTGCTGCTGTTCCAAATTTTGAAATAAATGTGAGGAAAAAAACAATAAAAAATATAATTATTATTTTGAAAAAAAATTACCTAGATAAAAAGAAATTAAGTGCACAAAAAGGAGGCATCCATACTTTATTTCAATAAATATGAATCTTTCTAAACAGACATTTCCTGATTGTTTTTTCTTTAAATGACCTTCACCTTAGAAAATTATAACATGGTAAATACTAAAATTGTTTAAAATTTTCACTGTGGGACAACTAGTATTTGAATGAAAAGGCTTATAAATGTGATATCAGTTTGCAATTCCAGTCGAAAATATGTAAACTTTTTCTATTTCTTATTGCATTTGAACTAAGTCATATTATATAATGTAAGTAATAATAATTATTACAATAATTGTACTGCAAATACAAATTAAAATATGTGTAATTAATATGACCTCATCATTTTAATGGAGATAAATAATATGATGTGGCATCGGGTTGACTCAAATATTGTGACCTCATCATTTTGTATCATGAACTACCTTTAAAAGGATCACCACAGGTTTATGGGCGGCCTAGTATTCTATAAGTTAACCAATTTTAGAAAAAAATAATATCATTTTGAAAATTATTTATAAAATATGACATCCATCTTGAGTGGATACTAACTTACAATAGAATTTAGTATAAACAGGAGACAATGTATGAAGGAGTGAGATGAAAAAAAAACTTTTTTTGTCTATTCACTTTCTGGTTACATAGAAACTGTCTTCAGAAGAAGAAACCTGACTTCAAAGATTCTTTGTAACAAAATCCCAACAATTCTGGAAGATAAAATTTTGTATTTGCATTTTATCTGTATTCTTCTTTTCCTTTTTCTTTGTTGACATGTTGAATATTTTGACAAGACCAAATCTAAAAGACATTACAGGAATGCCTTGATTAATGCATTTTCAATTAGTGCACTAAAATTTTTATATACCAAAATTCAATTACTACATGCATAATATTTGATCAGTGCAGTAAAACATTTTTCAGTTTAACCATAGTAATTGAAAATTGATTCTTTTCTAAAATTTAAAAATGAAAAATAAGTAACTATTTTGTTTGTCAAGTATTACGTTATCTAAGTAATTACAGTAGTGATGAAGTGAATAAAAAGTTAACTGTAAACTGATTACAAGCTAAATTTGGACATTTATTCCGAGTGCTAGTTTGAAACAGGCAACAGGGATTTCAGACTTGACAAGCAGTAATGTAGGACGCCCTATTAAAATTTAAATTCAAATAATAGTTTTATATTATTTATATATATTTTATATATAATTTTGCTTGATACAAGAATAATATTTGGTATCAATTTCTATATGAATATGCAATTTTGTTGGGATACAAAAGGCAATTATTTCCCTTTGGTCAAGACGGTCATGTGACAGCTGCTTAGTGATGTCAATTCTAAATAATTACAATAGTGTTAAAAAAAGTTGATGGTTATAAATAGATAAATTTTATAATATAAGCCAATAATAAAAATACATATTTGAATAATTAAAATTAAAATTTAATATTAAAATTTTTTTGTATATTTTGATTTTTTTCATTTTTAAGGAAATTTCTGATTTTTGTTAAAAAAAAAAAAAAAAAAAAAAATGGATGATTTAATTAGATACAAAAATTAAAATTTATTTGTAGAATATTGGTTGGCTTGCAAGTGGTCTGACACACAAGTAGACTGGTGTATCCACCAAGTTGAATAGCCCTGAGTAATTTAATGGATAGATATATGGGTGAATAGAGTCCACTCATGAAAAATGTGTTAAGGGGTCCATTCTAGTAAAATGGACCAACCCACCTTGCTGCATTAGGTAAAATCCTATAAATGAGGAGTTACAATTAGCTGGCTTTTTTTTTACAGGAGATACAAGAAGGCAGCCATGTTTTTTAATTCATTTGAAGAAATATTAAAAAAATATTGAAATATAAATGCTATATATATTTACTATAGAAATAAAATTTTCAAGTTAAAATACTAATGACTAAATGTTTTGGAAAATTTTAAGGGACAATTTTTTACTACCACCAATTATATGAGGTACAGAAGAATACCATGTGGCAAACTGCTCTAAAGTTTTTCATAAAAAATCATAAACCTTATCGTATTTGACGCTTTATAAGATGCACCCCAATTTCAGCAGGGCACATCAAGTAGTAAAATTAGTAAAATTATTAGTAAATGGTACAGCCTAGGCTATATTTATTGAGGTATTATTTTGGTTAAACAAGCCATGATTACAATTGAACGAAAAATAATAGGAAACAACACGGACCTATAAAAACTTTATTATATCTAAAGTTAAGGAAACAAAATAAAAATCAAGCAATGATTACAATTGAGCAAAACAGTACAGTTACCATTAAAATTTTATTCAGTCAAAATAAAATTTGTTTATATGATATAAAACTTTTGATTTTCAATTTATACCAATGCAACCGGAGTTATCATCTTCTGTTCCATTTATAAAACAAACATATTTTACAAATATATAATTTGAATTTACTGCATATAATTTTGGTGAAACAAAGTACTAATATTAAACGTGATGAAATTAATGTAATGAATATTATCAATGATACACTTTTAATCTGCATAATAGCCTTTTAAATAATGACAATAGGTATACGAAAGTTACTCTAAAGTCTAAGCTAATAGGTGTTGCCAGATAGCTAATTTCGGCCGACTATCACGAATTTTAAACCTACATATGGCATATAAGACACGGGAATTTTAAAAGATATTTTTAGTAAAAAAATGTGCAGTCTTATATGCCATCAAATAAAGTAATTCATAGCTGTTTTATTGTATCTTCTTATATGTACTTATATTTTAATTAAAAAATATGCAAATTAGAAATTAATTGTGAATGAGACTAAAATCTGAGGTACAAATTACATCATTTCCTCTAATTTATTGTTTTCGATTAGTGCCTATCTTTTTAGCTGCATTAATTGAGGGATCCTTATACTTTCTATTTAGAAAACAACTTTGAATAATTCAGTTTTGAACTGATAACAAACATTTCATTCTCAGACAGACTTGTTCTTTCAAATAATTACAAATTATCTTCAACATTCACTTATGTTTGAATTTAAAGCAATCAAAATAATCTGTCTATATTTCTGAGATGAGGTATTATGTTTTTTTTTTTTATTTATTGGAAATGTGTCCTCATAACAGCCATATTTATTAGCAACGTTTTACACTGTTTGCCCTTTTTCTTCTTCAGGTGGTTGGAATGTTCAACAAAGCCCTTTATTTCAAAGACTGTTTGGTTCCAGTTCCACATGCCAAATTTAATGGACGTCAAAAAATCAGTTAACCTCCTGTTAATTCCCCTCTCCAAGGAGATATCTGACAACTGACATCCATTAAACATGGCATGTGGAACTAGAACAGTCTACCACAGTGAGGGAAATAAAGGGTTTAGTTCGACATTCCAACCACCTGAAGAAGGCCGGAGTGTACAATGGTTGAAACGTAATAAATATGGCAACAAAGATGAGGACAATAGTCCGAATCAAAATAATATTTATATGAAATTAGTTTGCTTATCTAAATATCCTCTAATTTCAACTTTAATGTTTCTCTTGTGTTTATGGATATTATATCCTGCTGTGTAGTGTTTATGAAGAAAAACTTTAAAAATCTCTATAAACTAAGATTTGGTAAAATGAACAAATTATATCAATTCAAATTTAGAGTAGGCACATTATTAAAATATTCTATTAATTAATCAGTTTCAAAAAAAATAAAAAATGTATTTATTGAAAATTATTAATAAAATATGATATCCCAACTGAGTGGATACCAACTTAAAATAAAATTTAATTAACTTTCAATTTACAGTGAAAAGATAAAAATTACACAGTATTGTTATAACCTTCCTAAAATCAAAACTACTTCTGATTTATGTTACACAAATTTCCAAAACTGGCCAAATGTGAATGCTCCAAAGCCCAAGACTGAACTAAAAATTTTGTCAACTGCACATTGGTTCTGCACATAACTTCTGTTTTACTCACACACTCAAAGAAAAATACTATCCAGAATTTCCACCCAACAGCATCCATTCCCACCTAAAGAAACAAAATAAAAATTGGAGCTGATCCGAGTTTAAGAAAAGGGCATAAAAGCCCATCAAAGGGACATCTTTGGTAGTCGGACAGCTGAGGCGCTCCATCGACCCGAAGACTTCACTGCTGACTCACCACCTCGTCACACGTCCGGTTCCAAATTTGGTCATGCATTTACCACGTGGAGTCTTAACCCAGACAATGTCCCTTTCTTGTATTCCCCTTCGGTTATTTACAGATTCAGTCATTAATTTTGTTATAAATTATCTCCCAACGTCCTTGTGTACAATTCTTCGCCATATGGTTGGGTCCAGAGCACTTGTATTTTAATCGTTCTGCTAACAGGTTTGGCAGGGGGAACTCAGCTTGAGCGCGTTAGCCTTTCACGGATGCGGCGACCAATACCTGGCACCTTCGTCATCCGTCATAATAGCCCTTGCTCGGGTCAGAATCTGTTCTAGATTCATGTCGTCCATCCTGGAAGAAGCTTTGAGAAGCTGCCTAACATGATGTGGCAGTCCTGACACAAATGCACATGCCATCCACCGATCAGGTAGCAGTTCTCCTATTAGCCGCGCCAAACGATGCATTTCAGCCAGGAATTCATCCACAGTTTCCCCTGGTTTTTGCCGTCCCATAAATTGGTTGAACGATTAAAATCTGTCAGTTACGAATGCAGTCATAAGGGCCCATTTAATTTGTTCCGCATCTGCCTCTGCTCTCCACTGAGTTGTCTATACACAGCAAGGGCACCGCCATTTTCGTAGAGGCAAGATGCGCTCAATCTTGTCCATGGCACAAAGTTCGCCGACCAATTCCACGTTTTCTATCCATTCAACAATGGGCATATCCGTTGGGGCACTGCTGAATTCTGAATCAAACTGGATGTCAAAGAATTTGCCTTCCATTTTAAAAGAATCAATATGAAATAACTTTAGGTCTGGAAATAAACAGTAACCAGTTTATAAATTCAAGTTCTCCCAGCTGGTATTTTTAAACCATGAGTCATTACTTAAAAACAGTTCTTCGAGGGACGTTCACGGTTGATGGCAAGAACGGGCAGTTAGTGTGATTTGGAGACAGAACTCAAGAAGTAACGACTCAAGGTTGAAATACCAAAAAAGAGCTTGAATTTATCGCTGGTTACTGTTTTTTTTTATTTCGCCCAACAGCATAACAGCCTGGATTCATAATGCTTGTTGAACGTGACCTCTCATCTCTCAAACACAACTCTCCAAAGGCCGTTGATGCAGTAAGTCACAACTCACCCTCCTTCTTCTACCGTACACCTCTGCGGATGATTTTAATGATTCTACTTATCTCTTTCTTTCAACGAGAGACATTTAAACCAATTTACCATTTGTTGTATTTTTATATTAATACAATTGTTTATTTCTTAAACTGTCATCATTTCTTCTTTGTTCTGCCACCATATGCTCAACAGTATTTAAAACAAATATCAAATTATTAATTTGCAGAGTTTCAGCTTTTAAGTATGTGTGGCATATTAATTTATAATTTTATTTAATATTATACTCTTCAAGTAATGCAGTTTCAAACTGAGCCAAACATTTTTCTGTTAAATATTCATATATTTTTGTGTTTAACATTATATCCATAAAATCTTGTTAAAAACAAAGAGCACAAGAACTATTGCATAATATCTGTCCTCCTATATAGTAGTCAATGCTGAACAATCTCCTGAAGGAGGAAAAAGACTTGAAGCAACAGAAATGTGGTTCTACAAAAGAATGCTGAGGATTCCATAGACTGAATATGTGAGCAACTCTTAAGTTTTAGAGAAAATGAAAACAAAAAGGATACTTATACTTAATATCAAGAAGAGATAGTTGAGATTTCTAGGGCACATAATGTGGAGAGTAGGCTCGGAAAATCTGACACTCACAGGACAGATTGAAGGCAAGAGAAATAGAGGAAAACAATACATAACCTACTTAGTGAGCTTGAGTAAATGGGTGGTGGATCAAGATTTAGGAGAAATAACAAAGACAAAATATATTAAAAGTTACAAAAGATAGAAAATTGTGGAGAGCCATGATCGCTTATGTCCTGAGGGAACATGTCACATAAAAATAAAGAATTACATCCATGTGTTATATATAGATAAAAGGACAATGTATCAAGTAGTCAGTGTGAAAATACAAGTAGTAGCCAGATTTAAAGTTCAAGTTGAAGTCATTTAGAAATCTTTGTGTCTATTCTATTTCCTGTTTTACAAAAACTATATACATAAAAAGTAACTGAAATTTATAGCAAGGACATGTCATGGTACTTCCACAGTTGAATCAGCCTCATTTGCTATGTATTCAAAATGTAAGAAGGAATTTCCAGTTTTTTTCTTCCACAAGAATTGCTCATTTACAGAACAGACACCCATTTTTCATTTTGTTCTTTAATCTTTTCAATTTAACAATGTACTTCATTGTTGATTGAAAAGCTGGTCATTTAAGAGAATTTAAACCCATTTTTAATTTTGACTGTAATTTTTAACATTTCTTCAGGCTATACTTAAGTTTTGTACATTACTTCGCTGATTACCCGGACACTTTGGAATGGGGTTTGTAAAATATGTTTGGATAATTCAAAATGTTGAATAATTGAATGCTGTAATACCCCATGTATAATATACATTTTTTTCTAAAAAAATAATATACAAAATTAGGGGTGCATATTATGCACCACTACAAAAGAATCTTTAAAAAATTGCTGTTTCATAGATCGATTTCAGTTGTGAAATAACTGCTCACCACAAACATATGACAATTTGACACTAACATTCAGCGATTTTGACCCCCATAAGGATGTCATATACAATCATATGTACCTAACAATACTTACAAATATAAAATAAAATAAGAATTATCATAAAACTAAATTCGAATAATAATATTCTATGTTTAAAACCATTTTTTGGGAAAAAAACTACATACAGATTCAGTAGATTGCACATTTTATTGAACAAAAACAGGTTAATGAGTCTGCACAGAAGGCACAATATAGGTATTTCCGTTTCCTTTAGAATCATGATGATCGGAAGTTTTGATAAATATCTTCAATTACAGCTTGAATAAGAGTAGGAAATGCTAGCCATAATGAAATTGGAGAGGTACAATTTATAGGGTTTTATGACCAAACAAGGGGGAGATATTATGTGTGAGTAGAAGTATTTTCCCCTAACTTTCAGCACAATTTTAGGGATGCATATTATGGATGAAGGCATATTATACATGGGGAATTACAGTATGGAAATTATTCATGCTATATTTTTTGAATAATTAAACATTGGATGATTGGCAAACATGGACTCTTGTGCCTGCAAAAAAAAAAAAAAATACCAGTGTTTCAAAATGACAAGTTTTTCCATTGACACCACTATTATTTTAACTTTGTTCACTCCCTTGGCAATGTTTTCAAGAATGAATGAATAAAATGTCCTGAAAATGCATGTTTTTCAAATTTATAATTACAGTTATTCATAATTATGTGTACATGTAAATTTTTTTGTTCACAGACATTTATAAAAAATTTATTTTCATATTTTTTCTTATGATAAACATTGCATTGTATAACCAGTAAAATTCTCAGATATTCAGTATTTTCCGACAATTATAATTACAATTACTTGTTGTTTTCTGTCTGTTTAAGTTTTCTTGTTCAAAGAACAAAGAAAATGTATAGAATGATAAATAATAACTATTTTTGAAATGTAAATAATTTTTTATAATCTGGTAAATAAACATACCAAGGGAGTAAATGTACTTAAAATAATAGCAAAATCAATATTAAAAATAAGTCCTTTTGAAACTGTCATTTTTTTGCAGGCACAAAGGTCCATGTTTGTTTATCTTTTTTCTTTCTTCACGCAATCTGATATATTTTATCTTGGAAGTTTATGGCCATATAACATTAAAACATTGGTTCCCATATGATCACCAAAGTTAAGCAATGATGATCCTGGATGGTTGACATTTTGGGAACACCAAGTGCTGTAAGATTGGATGTGCAGGTGGCTTAATGGATAATGGTTTGAAACTTAATTGGGGAGCCGAGTTCTAATTACTGTTGAGTTCGTTGGATTCACCTATGCACAAATAACCTTGAGAAAGCTATGAATCCATCTCTTCTACCCCACCACCAATATGGGTTCATTAGTAAGACTAAAGCATTATCAATTTAAAATATATATATATATATATATATATATATATATATTTTCTGGTTTTAAATAACCTTAAAAGGGTTGATAAGCCATAGAAAATAAATGAATGAATCAATTTTTATCTTGAAGAATTTGTTTTGATCTGCTCTTTCAATTATCTGTTCCAACCATAAGCCTGCCGAGGAGAATAATAATGATTGCAACAATGAAAAGATATTAGTCTAAATATAGATAATGTAAATAATGAAAACTTTTTATATCAGAAATTCAGACAAAACATTTTTTTTCTATGGATTAAAACTACTGGGTATTAGTGAAGTTTGCCTAGAATCAGTCTTTCTCTTTTTATTATAAAGAGATGTTCAGTCCCATGTACAAAGTAAAAATTTCAAATGCTGATTCTCTAGGGTCTCTTAATTTGAAAAATGGATACATCATCTCATTTTTATTGGTAACTAGCAGTAGAGCCCGGCGTTGCCCGGGGATGTAACAGTAAGAGATAGATCAATTATCGATCATCATAAAGACTGAAAAATAAAATTGACAAAGATTATTGTTTGAGGTTGATGGACACGCATGTCTTAATTAGTTTTTTTTTTGTTTTGTTTTTTTTTTACGAATTGGTCAAACCCAAACAAAGACATTGTTTTCAATCGTTATGAGTCTACCGATTGAATATAATTTTATTATAAACAATTGTCTTGTAAATGGAATTTTTAAAGCATTCTGAATGTAAAAATAAAGAAAAAGTGTGCAAGACAATAAGAAACACTACCTGCCAAAAAAAAAAAGTGAAGTTTTGTTGAAATCGGTTGAAAAATGTAGGAAATCCGATCCCATATATAAACGAACACAGACACACCTGGGTTTTATAATAAGTATAACTAGATATGAGTTGTCCCCCTTTCATTCTTGCCTTTTAATCGTGTTTTCAAATTGATTTTGTGCAAAAACAATTGTGTTTTTCCAATTTTTGGCACTGTCAGAACCACCACAAGGTAATTTTACGTAGTCCTGTGAAGTTTTGTTGAAATCGGTTGAAAAATGTAAGAAATCCGATCTAATGTATAAACGAACAGACACACACATGCACACAACCTGGGTTTTATAATAACTATGATTACAACACCTTTTATTTATTTTATTTTTTTTACAACACCTTTTATTTTTCAACATGTCTCCACTTCTGGTTGTATTTTTCTATATAACTAAACATTCATTGAATGATTTTTTTTCTTACTTCAAACAATTTGATGTTTTATCTCTGAAGATTTGTTTTGAATTCTGCTTTGTCAATTATTTCTTTCCAAAAAAAAAAAAACTGGTTACAAATTTTTTTTTTTTTATCTTTTTTGTAATTCTTGATTCTTTTATTTTATTGAAATGAGAGCGGGATATTTTTATTTATTCATTAGAAAGGGCTCTCAATGCCGGTGTATCCTTAGAAAACAACTTGAAGGCAACGTTCAAGGTTTCCTTTTTGAATACTTAAGAAATGTGACTCCATTTACATTTGATAACTAGCAGACCTACTTGTCTTCGCTTGGGGTAAAATAAATAGACTATGTATAACCTAATGTTTACTGCATAGACTATTCCGACTTTAATGTTTCAAATATAAATGTTTATGTATAAAAATGAAATTGCATATTTTATTTGTATAACAATATCATCAAAAGTGATATCAGTGGTATTGAATCCTTTCAGATGCAATTGCAGTTCAGATGGGCTGGTCATGTCATCAGAATGAATGATGATCAGATGCCAAAAATCCACATGTAGAGCCAACTACTTCATGGTAAGCGTAATGTAGGCCATTCTTGGTTACGCTTCAAGGACAAACTTAAATACAACTTAAATGTTGCAAACATCCCTATAGAGGAGTTCGAACTTGCTGTTGAAAACCGACAAACTGGAGAAACACCTGCCACCAAGATATAACTAACTTTGAAAAGAATCGTCTCAACTGAGAGAATTAAGAACCAACACTAAATCTTGGGCCAATATATCAGCCCATATAATGATCAACCCTTCAGCATGTCCCTCATGTGGACTTGTTTGCAAATCCCATGCAGGATTGTTGTCTCATACGAGACATAAATCTAAAATCTGAACTGAAAGATATCTGTCTATATTTCTGAGATGAGGTATTACATTATTCAGACTATTGTCCTCATCTTTGTTGCCATATTTATCACAATGTTTCAGCCGTTGTACGCTCCGGCCTTCTTCAGATGGTTGGAATGTCGAACTGATCCCTTTATTTTGCTCGCTGTTAATTCCCCTCCCTAAGTTCTCCACTGCGTTAAACAGGTATTGAACTCACATTCTTTGGGTCCTGTCACTGGATCTAACTAACCCTTTTATCCACTGTGCCATGTGTCCTTGAGGAAACATGAAGGAATCAACAGGAGATAACTGATAACTGACATCCATTAGACATGGCACATGGAACTAGAACAGTCTACTCCAGCGAGCAAAATAAAGGGTTCAGTTTGACATTCCAACCACCTGAAGCTGAAATGTTGTGATAAATATGGCAACAAAGATGAGGGCAATAATGTAAATAGTGAACTGAAAGACACTCATAGATTGAAAATAATGGGAGGCTCCATTATTATAATCATCAAAATGTTTCAGTGAAGAGAAACTGCTTGAGAACTAATTTTGGCAACATGAAAAATTAAATTTGACCATTCTTAAGATTTTATCGCAATATCACAAATCCTGTAACCACATAGGGTCAAGAGCACCCATAGCGGCAATGGTGTGTCTTAATGGAGCCCAACCCTCTCCAAGTTGGTTTCCAAGTTTTTTCTTCTCCTAGACTATTTGCCAACCAAGGCTATAAGACACTGTCCTGTTATTTACCCATAGTTGGGGGGGATAAGAAATAGATTTATACCTTTCCCAAGGGTATTAGCATGTAATTTAATAAACTGAACTGGAATTTGAACCCAATTCTTCAATCTGAGCCACTAATTTAACAAAAATCAATTTAATCCTTGATAGCTTTTTTTTATACACAGTGTTTTCAGTGAACACTTTATTTGGAGTGTATAGATAAAGATTTTTGTGGCTTTCTACACATGACCTTCAGAGTTAACCTACAACAAATCTGCATGCCTATTTTGGTTCCATTTCTCAAAATCTGTCCTTCTGTATGGCAGCGAATGCTGGACAATCTCCTCAAAGATGAAGAAGAGACTCAAAGCAACAGAAATGTGGTTCTACAGAAAGATGCTGAGGATACCATGGGCCAAACATGTAAGCAATAACAAGGTTTTGGAGAGAATAGAAATAAAAAGGAAATTTATACTTAACATCTGGAAGAGGCAGTTGAAATTTTTGGGACACGTATTGAGGAAGGAGGGCTTGGAAAATCTGATACTCACAGAACAGATAGAGGGGAAGAGGAAGAGAGGAAACCAATGTTTGACATACTTGATGGACTTGAGCAAATGGATGGCAGAACAGGGTTTGGGAGAAATAACAAAAAGATAAAACTTATTAAGAGCTACAGAGGACAGGAAGATGTGGAGGGCTATGATGTCCTATGTCCTGAAGGGACATGGCACATAAAAAAGAAGTTTCTGAGTTCATAGAAGACAAGCACACACTTAATTTTATTACGTTAGATATTTTTATTGTTGTTTGTTGTATGTTTATTCTTTTTCTATTTTTTTTTTTTTTTTTACTATTTAAATGTGTCATGTAATCTTTTTTCCCTGAATCAGATTGACTTTTAAACAACATATGGATTCTGTTGCTGTTCAAATAAATCAATATGAAACATTATAAATCAATAAATAAATGTATATTGGATATCAAAGCATGCTTAATATTCAACAAAGAAATTTAAGCCAAGTTAAATGGTTGATGGAAGGCGACTCTCCATTCTGCTTTGATATCATGCCCTGCCACTTCATTTCAGCTGATGCCCAAACTTTATACAGAATCAGTAAGTGACTGATGACTATCATTTTGTTGGGAGTGCTGTTGTTATTCAACAATAACAATAATATTAATGATGATGATAATTGTATTACATTGTTAAAAACTCTAGGTGATGGGCCTGACCTTTTTTAGCATTGTGTCTCTTCTATTTTGGGGGAGTAGGTAAATGGCTCACATGGGAAATAGCATACTTACCCCACAAAACAGAAGAGACACAGAACCCGAATAACTATAGGCCCATCACCTGCCTACCAACAATGTACAAGATCCTCTTGTCTATCATAATCAAGACTACATACAACTTCCTTGTGAAAAACAATTTACTCCCAGTAGAACAGAAGGAATATAAAAGAGAAGTTATAATTGCAAGGACCAACGAATTATCAATAAAATAATATTGGAAGAGGTGAAAACAAGGAAAAAAATTTATTGATAGAATGGATCAACTACAGAAAAGTATTCAACAGTGTACCGCACTCATGGATAGTAAAGAGCCTAAAAATATACAGAGTATGCTCCACAATGGTCAAATTCATAACAGAGAGCATGAAAAACTGGAAGACTACACTAAACCTAAACCATGCAAACAGGTCATTGACACTGAAACCAATCAACATCAAAAGTGGGATCTTCCAAGGAGATTCATTGTCACGACTACTCTTCTGCCTTGCATTAGCACCACTCAGCTGCCAACTGAACAACAGTAGTTATGGATACAAGTTTCAGAATGGCAAACTGAATCACCTCTTTTATCTTGATGATCTTAAAATTCAGCAGAAAAACCTACTCACCATTGTCAAAACCTTCAGCAAAGACATTAGGATAGAGTTTGGAATTGACAAATGTGCCAAAGCCACTTTCAAAGGTGGTAAACTAATGAAAACTACAAATTTAGACTTTGATATCAGCAACATTATTAAGGAACTAGACCAAGATGATACATACAAATACTTAGGAATTAATGAAAGAGATGGAATACAACATTCAATTATGAAGGAAAAGATCCGAAAAGAATATTATAGGAGAGTTTGTTTGATACTGGAAAGCAAACTAAATGAGGCCAATAAAATGAAGGCTATCAACACCTTAGCTATACCCGCAGTAACATACAACTTCAACATAATTAAATGGAAGTTGAATGACATTAAAAAATTGAACAGCAAGATCAGAAAAATGCTTACCCAAATGAGGATGCACCACCTGAAATCAGATATTGTTAGGCTGTATTTACCAAGAGCTTTAGGAGGCCGAGGTCTAATCCAACTTGAATTAATTCTAAAAACTACAATTGGATTAGAAGCCTACCTATCAAAAACCAATAATCCTTTTCTACAAAGAGTAAAACACCAAATCCACTCCATCAACAAAGAAGCTGTACTCTTCAAGAAATAGTTCAATATACCTGAAACCCTACCAATAAAAAACAAAGTGAATAGCATATATGCCAAACAAGTAAAACAGAAAGCAAAACAACTTGGTCAAATGAAATTACAAAAAAGCATGGAGGAAAAGGCATTGCATGGCAAATACTTAAAAAGAATGAAAGAAGCAGATGTGGACCAACAGAAAACACGTCAGTGGCTGAGGAGCACCGGGTTGAAAGGTGAGACAGAAGGTCTAATTATTGCAGCTCAGAACCAAAGTCTCACAACCATATTTTATCACTATCACATAATTAAGGATGGAATTAACCCAAAATGCAGGATCTGTAGAAAATATGATGAAACTGTCAGCAATAAAATGAATATACCCACAGGTAGTGACATATGTACATTGGAAGATATGCAAGGAGCACAAAATCAAAACCACTGAGAAATGGCAAAAGCACTAACCAGACACAGTTACCCAAAATAACAATGTAACTATTCTCTGGGACAAACCAATTCAAACTGACAGGGAAATAGCAACCAACAGACCTCATATTATCATAAAAGACAAGAAATTCAGTGTATGCTTCCTGACATAACAGTACCATCTGAGAGAAACACCTCCATGAAAATTATCAAGAAATTGTCTAAATACAAAGACATGGAAATTGAGATTAACAAGATGTGGTGAACAAAGTCTGAGACTGTACCAATAGTAATTGGAGCTCTGGGCTTTGTGAGAAAAGGAATGGACAATTTTACTAAAAATGTCCCAAGTAACATCAACATACAAGTCGCCCAGAAGATTGCCCTACTAAGAACATCCTATATACTAAAAAAAGTGCTATAGATTAAATGACAATTCTCCTATAGGGTCTAAAGGACTATAGTTTGGACCTGGCTCTACAGGATACAAAGCAGGAAATGATGATGATAATAAGAGTTATAATAATAATGATGATATTAATAATAAAGAGCTTTATCTATGTAAAATGTATGTCATTTTATTTTATTTTATATTTTTGTTATGACAAAATTGCTTAGTAGAAAATGTTGTGATGCCATTTCTGACCTTAGGTTTCTGGTTGGGACCCAGAAGGAAATGAGTATACAATAGAAATGAAAGGAAATAATAATAACAATAAGATTAATGATGATAATCATAATAATAATAATAGCCAAATTAAAATATGGTTTTAACTTTATTGCCAGGTTCATCTTTTATTTTATCATCAATCTTTGAAAGTCCCATGATAAAGAAATAGTGGAAATTAAAATTATTAACGAGGAATGAGACAGCAATTTTCTGAGCTTGACTTTTAAATAGAAATAATTCACATGAATAATTAATTTGATCGCAAAAGTTTTGAATGACTGAACACAATTTTCTGATGCAACAACATTCATGCCTTAGGCTTCGTATACTTTGGGATAAGCACACACACACACACACAGGTGATCAAATTGGGAGACAGGTAACACATATAGAATGACAGGTGTTATGATTCAAATAACCATAAGTCACCTATCTGAATATCAGATGAATACAAATGTATTCACTCACATAGAGTCCAAACCCAAAACAGTTTATTACAACCTTCAGCATATATAAAACAACTACTGACAACAATTGCTGACGTTTTAATACACAAAATTAGTGAAGTACTCAACAGTAACTTCATCATGAGTGTGATTGCACTACATATCTTAAAAGCTTTTGACAGGATGCAAATATATTCCCTGGTGACCAGTCCATACCAAAAACATATCCATATATTTTAGAATGGATTTTTTTTATTTATCTGAGAGATTTTTATCACTTTAAACATTATTTTTAGTGGATACTCATAATTGAGTAGGCAGAAAAGAGCCCAAACTATAGTTTTTAATAAACAAAGCATCTATTCAAATATAGGCATCTACAAAAAATAATATTTAAAGTGATATTATATATATACCCAACATGTAAGCTTACATCAAATGCCTTGAGGTAGTAGAGCTGCCCTGATTCAAGAGGGTAGCTGCTGGAAGACTATATGTTTGACAACAGGACTCTGCACCACGCCACACAAACAGGAGAACCCAGTCATAGCTGTCGCACAATTTCAGCTGCCACATCACAACTTATATCTGGCCACCTAACTGAATGTGTTGGACACAGTTGAGCAAGAAACCAACAAAATTTCTTGTAACACGAAAGATGAACTGAAGGAAAGGATTATGGCAGCATTCAAAAACAAGGAGACTGTCCAGAAGAGTTGCAGGAGACTCCAAAGTCAACTGGAGGTCATGGTTGAAGCCAATATTTTTGTGTAATTTTGGTAAATATATCTGTTAAAATGAGATGTCAGTATTATTTTTATTTTGTGTAATTTAGACGACAATTTATCCATCGCACAATGTATAATATATATATATATATATATATATATATTTTATTTATTTAAAATATGATTCCAACACGCAACTAAATAAATAAATAATTATATTTATGCTCTACTTTTGTATTGAGCACTATTTTTTAAAAATAATAACAAAAATACTAAAGAACTTTTGATTATTTACCTAACGAAAGTTATTTCCTATTTTCTATATATTTTCACACACACACATATATATATATATATATATATATATAGATAGATAGATAGATAGATTCTGGCAAGAAATATCTTACATATTTATAAGTCAATTATTCATTCTGGCTTTGAGTATTGCTGACACATCTGGTCTGGTGCTCCTGCTATATATTTAGAGATTCTTAATAAAATCCAAAGAAGAATCTGCAATGTTTTTGGTCCTGATCTTGTATCTCAGTTTCAGTCACTTCCCCACTACTATAATGTAGCTTCCCTATGTCTTTTGCATAAATAATTTCATGGTTAATGTTCTGATGTTCTTTCCCCTATGATACTTAGATTTTATGAATTTAAATGCAGTACGAGATTTTCAACGAGGTCTTATCATTTTACAGTCAAAATGGCTAGATGTAATCATAAGCTCTATGATGAGTTTTTTTTTCCACCATGTTTGTGCTTCTTGTTTTCCATTCTAGTTTAATCTTCAAAAATTTAAATCCAATATCAGTCATTATCTATTATCTTCTTAATTTTTTGTTCTTTTATTCTCCTCTTTCCTTAATAGTATTTTTTTTTTCATATTCACTGACACTAAATTACCCCTTCCATAGGAGAAAAGAAAAAGAGAGAGGCAGAAAAAGAAAGAATGAAGAAAGAAAAAAGAGGAAGCAGCAGAAAGGAAAAAAATATTATGAGAATTGGAATAAAAAAGGAGAAAGGAAAAAGAAGAGAGAAAAATAAAAAATAGAATGAGCGAACCGGTTATTGCTCCTCACTCATCAGAGCTCGATCAAGGAAGATAGAATTATTTTGCACCCCAAATAAAAGAAAACATGAAAAAAAATATGCAACACATCAATAATTAAAGATACATGTGAATTTTATTTTTTATATCTTGAAATTCCAGCCAAGGCTATTGTGCTTGCTTTTTGCACAAATACCCTTGGAAAGGTATGGATCCATCTCTTCTCCTCCCAGTTAGGGGTTAAATAGCAGAACAAACTCGGCCCTCTAGCTTGATCAAGCATAAGTGCTAGTAAAACCCACCCTTTGATTGAAGGAAAAGAAGATTATGAGGAGAATATCATTTCCAGGAATGAAAATATTTTTTTCATTTAATTCTACACGAGTTTAAACATTAAAACAATTTAAATGTTATTTCCTAAATTTCTGAGTATTATTTGGAATGTTTACACATCTGATCAATAACATGAAGGAAATGTCTGTTGAAAATGTCTCAAAGACTTGAATATTTCTCCTCATTTTTTTTCTTTATCTTGAATATGTACACTTTATATTTTTCTTTCTTTCTTAATATATCCTCTTTACTTATTTCTTAACCACACTTTCTTTTTCTTTCTATAAAATTTCCTCCTTGTCTTTTTTCCACTCTTTCCTCCTTAATATTTCTTCCTTTTTCTCTTTCCTTCTCAATATTTTTCTTTTTCTACTCTTTCCTTCTTAATATTTATTTCTTTTTCCACTCTTTCTTTCCTTCTTAATATTTTTCTTTTTCCACTCTTTCTTTCCTTCTTAATATTTTTCTTTTTCCACTCTTTCTTTTCTTTTTAATATTTCTTTCTTTTTCCACTATTTCTTTTCTTCTTAATATTTCTTTCTTTTTCTCTTTCCTTCTTAATATTTTTCTTTTTCTCTTTCCTTCTTAATATTTCTTTCTTTTTCTCTTTCTTTCTTAATATTTCTTTCTTTTTCACTTTCTTTCTTAATATTTCTTTCTTTTTCTCTTTTTTTCTTAATATTTCTTTCTTTTTCCACTCTTTCCTTCTTAGTATTTCTTTCTTTTTCCACTCTTCTTTAATATTTCCTTTTTCCCTCTTTCTTTTTTTAATTTCCTCTTTTCCTTTTTCCACTCTTTATTTCTTACTTTCATTCTTTATATTTCCCCTTTCTTATTTTCTTTTTGTTAATATCCCCTCTCTCTTTATATTTCCCCTTATTTTCTTTTTGTTAATATCCCCCCTCTCTTTATATTTCCCCTTATTTTCTTTTTGTTAATATCCCCCCTCTCTTTATATTTATCCGTCATAGTGTATAGCTACTGATAAAGACAACAAAGATAAGGAAATTGGTTTGAATGAGTCAATGAATAGTAGTAAAAATATTTCATCTAAAAAATAAGACAAAAATTGGTTGGTTCTCAATGAGGAGATTGAAAAGGAAGTAAAAAGCAATTATTAAAGACTCAATACAGCATACACTTGATGACAGCCAAAGAATTTGTTGACTGAAGCATAGTGTTAAAAACGCCAGTAGTTTAAAAAAAAAAAAAAATTGTGAAATACTTTTAAAATAAACGTTTTAAAAAACACACATACAATAAATATACTCAAAATGTCAGCCACACCATTGTTTATCCTTAATTAGCTATCAATTCATGTGTTTGTCAAAGTGGTTTTACTTAAGTAGAAAATTATTGGCAGTATGACTATCACTGCAACCAGAATCAACACGTCTGTGTCAGTGTCAGATTCAACTTCTTTTCAAGCCTCAAGCACGCAAGATAAATGATTGTGTTTCTTATGGAAGATAAAATAAAGTGACAGTCTCTTATCAAGTAAACTGTATGGTGTTAAAATAATTTGGGAAAAAAAAGGTTATATCCAATTTAAGCTAAAATGGTAAATACAAATCTTCACATTTCACATCATTCCTGACCTATTACAATTGGGCTTGTCCCTCCCTTCGTTAGTTTGCACGACCATTATGCCCTGCCAATACCTCATAAATAATGGACTATTCCGCTTTATGTGGAAAGAGGGGAAAAGACACTTTGGTTTCAATAATGTTCTCTGTCTATTATTTCAACCCCATCCCACATGGGGGCAGTGATCTCCCTTTCCCTACATATGTGGTCAGCTATGACTGATTTTTCTATTTCACCTTGTGTTATGGTTTCACAGTGTCCTTGTAGTTTTATCTTAAGTGGGGTGGCCTGTTTCTCCTTTTTATTTCTTGCCACAGCTGCAGGGGATGGTGTACACACAGTTCTTAATCATGTTCTTCTCTATAGGTGGTCTTACTCGGAAGAGATGTCTGTATAGTGTTACTAAAGTGAATTAACTGAAACCAAGATATCCAAAAAGGCATGACACATGGAATTAGAACAATCTACCCCCGTGGACTAAATAAAGGGTTTGGCTCAAAATTCCAATATATATCACCTGAAGAAGGCCGGCATGTACAACAGCCAAAACATTGTGAATATGGCAATAAAGATAAAAACAGTCTGAATGATGTAAATAGTTACAATACCTCATTTCAAAAATATAGACAGATAATTTATAATTCTATTATAATTGTGTTTGTTTGAACTTTGCCAATACCTCATGAATAATGGACTATTCCATGAAAAGACAAAACACTTAGAGATGCTACTTGATATCAGTGGAAAGAAAGACAGACACAAGTGTTTACTGAACCTGCTAATACCTAAAAAATAATGAACTATTCCATTTTGATTACATGAGAAAGCAAAAGACATATCAAAGGTGCTACTTGATTTTAGTGAGAAAATGAAAGAAAGGAAAAAACATAGAAGTGTTTAACATCTGTTTCAGTGAAATGGAAAAAGTTGTCATTTTCAAATCTTTTCATTTGTACCCCCTTACTTCTTTAAATAATGACTAACATTCATATTTATGATTATTATTGCAATATTCTGTTAAATGCGTAAAGCTCAAATAATTAACAATGCGATAGGGGAATTTCTATGGATATTTCATTGTTATAGAACTCGCCATGAGCTTATTCTATTATTAACTGAAGAATTAAGATTCATCAGAAATTTCAGATAGGAAAATCATGAAATTTTTTACAGGTTAAAACTAGTTCTTTAGGACACTTTTTATATGTGTGTGATAGGATAAAGAAGAAAAAGGAAACTTTCAGAAATCTAAAATGTTTCATCAGAGAATGTGTTATGGAGTGGTTTCACAGTGGAGGCTTGTATTTGTACTAAGTCGGTCCTAAAATAGGTTCGATGTACAAAACGTTAGGAACTTGATATAATAGGTAATGACACAGAGAAATCTAGTTGTGGTCGTTGATACTTTAGTATCCGACTAACGGTCGTCCGGCATCAACTGACTGACCGACTCACTGAGCGACTCCTACTACTACTACTTATTATAGGTGGGAGAGTCTATTAGCTAAAGAATAGGTGTGGTTCCACTATAGAATGCAATATAGGAAAAATTTTCTAGTGTTTTTATTTATATGTTGCCTGATTTTCACTGGTTAAGCAAACTTCATATGTATTTGATTTCTCAAGCAGCAGTCATGTATATAATTTCAGTTGGAGATCCCATGCAACACTTGACACAATTTATGAAGAACTGAGACCAATCTCAACTAAGCTCAAACAAAAAATGATTACTGTTTGCCAGCTACTACCACCAAGTGGATATGGAAATCATTCTATCCTTACTCCTATAGCATCCTTCTAGAAGTGTCTTCTCACAAAAATCAATTTTCCTCAGACACCACAGCTGAGGACATAGTTAGACATTGGGGATCTGGGAACAGCAATGCAGAGACAAACAGTGTGGAAAGGGATTGTTAATTGACTTCCGACCAACCATAGGGAGGTCGAAGGATGATGATGACATAATTTATGTGTGTAAGTGTATCATATTTCTAGATTTTCTATCTGGGATTTGGATGATAATTGTTTGTGTGTCTAGACAGCATTATTTTTATATATATATATATATTTCCAAACATATTTGAGTAAAAACAAAACTGACAAGGTCTGTTTCATTTTTTTTTTTTTTTAATATTTTACCAACCTTCAAATAAGATGATGAGTATTGTTCTCAAAGTTGTGTATAAACTGCCTAAATTTCATTTTTTTTTTTTTGGTTTTGTTTTGTTCAATTACTTTTGACCATCATGGTCATTATCAAGAACCAATATAGCATCTGTGTCATAATTAGAATTCCATTGTCTAAATCCTGTTTGGTTTGGTTTGTTTTATGGCATATCAATATCAATGGGCTATTTAATGCCGACAAAATTTTGCTAATAATATTTTGTTTTTGTCAAAAATCTATTTCTGGTAATATTTTTTTTTTCAAAAAAGTATATTGCTGGTAATAGTTTTTTTTTTTTTTACAAAAAATTTATTGCTGGTAATAATTTTTTTTTACAAAAGTATTTCTGGTATTAAAACCTATTTTTTGTTTTCATAGTGTTTTTTTATCACAGTTTTTTTTTTTAACTGTTTGCCCATAGCTGGAATCCTAACAGATGCTACCACCCCAGGTCAGCGTGAACCTGGGAACACCAGCAATTAAGAGGTGGTTCGACGCTCCTCAAAACCTCCAGATCAGAGGCCTTGCTGTTGGACATAGTTTATCGTCTTACCCAGGACACAGATGTAGTTTATCATCATACCCAGGCTGGTATCTACATCCTGGTATTCTTTGAAAAACTGGAAGTTTGAAATAGTCTAACATTACATCATGAGTATGCTTATCAGGAATGAGGCTGTACAAAAAGAATGCAATTTATTTATTTATATTTTTCTCATATTAATATATACATGCATTAAAAATATGATATACAATTCAAGATATCATCTCATGTAGTGAATGTTTATTTTGTATAATAACAGCTTCTCAAGTTTTGAGTCTTTCTTTGCATTGGATGCTGTGGAGTACTTTATCCATTAATATTTATCTGATGTTGATAGTTGTATTTTGGTCATTCATAATGTACTGGTTCATATGTGTATGGATTGCACTGCGTTTTGACAGGTGACAGGTCAATCTGATGTAAGTATCTCCAGCATTAATAGGTGAAAAACAGCATTAAATACATCAGTTACACATGTATGACACACTTGTTTTCCAAGCACATTATAGTCAGTTTTGTTGTGCTTGAATTAAAATTCCATTTCAGTAATTGATGTCACAGATTACTTACACAACGAAGAAAACAAATTGCAAGTTCAAACTCAAATATCAGGGACAGAAAGAAATGTTGAAATCTCGATTCGCAGGTCAAATATCACAAATCACAATGAACATAACCAGTCAGAAAAATAACACACTTATCGACAAACGCAGTAGCCAAATACACAAATTTCTCCCAATTTCAAGAACACCAACTGCTTTTATCAACAGAGCATTTTTCTGACTAGGAGAAGGAAAACACTGAATTCAAAACCTGCGGAGGGTTGTTTGGGAACCTTGTGGCATGTAGTGCACCAGGTCTCTATATTCGTCCCTTCAAAAAGTATGGTTGGTTCTGCCCAAAGCCTTCACCACTCTAATCAAATCACATGTGCTGGTGTCTAGGCTGTTGTTTCCTAGGAACCGAGCTGCTTGACCCTCCTACGGCAATTCCAATGGAAGTCTCCACTATATATATATATATATATATATATATATATACACACACGCACACACACTATAATATATATATATACATATGTTATAATACACACATATATATATATATATATATATATATATATATATATGCTATATTAGATAAATGAGTAAAATTTTGACAGCTGTGAGCGGACGCACAATATTAGCATATCCAAAATGCTATTATAGCGACTCCTGTAACTGACTTTCTAATTTGGACATTCTGTCTTCAGCATATCACGCAGAATACATGCACTTTTTCTCCATAAGTAACTTACTTTTTTGCCACATTTTCCTTCATAGAATACATGCGACAATGTCGCTTGGTTTGACAAGGTAATTCACCATTTTCTTCACTACACATACCCATTTATGTTTCCTCAACACCCATAGAGTCTGCCTGTGGTTTGTGCTGCAACTATGCTGAGAAGACCTTTGTTACAGCTTCTATATCATGAACAGCAATTAGAACAATGACAGTATGCTCTCAGTCATGCTGACTTGTGACTTCATGCTAGCACAACCATTGATGACTTCTGAACAGTTCAATTTCATTCACAAGGCTTGAGCCAACCCTTGGTATGATTTTTAGGCACTTTTCAAAAGGTACCACACAGAATGGGACATTTCAGATCTGGGTTTCAGTCAGAAAGAAAATGTTCTAACCACTCACCCATTTATTCTCTTACTCACTCATCGTTTACATCTGCTTGAAGTGGTCCACATCAAGTTACATCAGCCGGATCTGTGCAAACAGAAGGCGTATTTCATTAATTCCTTTTATCTTTTAGGAGGTTCATAAGTATTATTTTTTCCCATTTTCTCACTTGGAAGTATTTATATTTTAATCATGTTCCATAATTTTCCCTCATTGTTATATAGGAATAAAGTGTTGCTGTTGGAGTTTGAACACAGACCACCAGAGAGCAAACATAGGTGATCCCATTTTGAATAAGTGTAGATCATCAATTAATAAATATATATATATATATATATATATATATATATATATATATATATACACACACACATACACTGCATGCCAAATTATTATCGAGATAAATTTTTTTTACAATATTTCAAAAACTGTCCAATCAATTCACACAAAATTTTCACAAAATGTTGGCAACACTGACCTGCGTAGTCCCTGAAATTTTCGTACTGATCTGCACAATGTAAACAAACTGGCACCATATTTGTTATCAGCACAGTGATTTGAGTGTGCCAAATTATTAGAAAGGTTTAGTAAAATTCCCAGAATTGAGCAAACAAAATGTTCATTAATGTTGCACGTAAATGTTTATGATCAAAAGATGCTAATAACTAAGATAATCAAACAAATAATAACAAATACAAACAAAGGCACAGTTTTAAACAAATTAATAGGGAATGTGCTTTCCCTGTTTTGAAATTACTTGAAAAAGTTGACTTTGTTAGTTGTAGGATGTCATCTGCTGTAACGCCGTGAGATATGTCAAGAATTGCTTCCCACAACTCAGTGTTACTCCTGAATTGTCGTCCATTGGCGTACAGTCTTCGCTTCATAATGCTCCAAAGGTTTTCGATTGTGTTCAAATCTGGAGAATTTGCTGGCCACTTCATTTTTCAAGGTCCATAGAAGCCTAACTGTTTCAAATATTCAGTAGTCTTGTGAGCAGCATGTGAGGGAGCATTATCTTGCATAAAAACAATGGTCCTTCTGAAGGCAACTCTTTGCCTTTTCATCCATGGTTCAAGATGCTCCTTCATAAACACTATGTATGCATCAGCAGTCATTTTGACGCCATCTGGTACTCTCCATGGGCCCACTAATGTGTTTCCAATAATACCACCCCAGATCATTATGCCTTCACAGCCTTGTTGGCATCTCAAACACTGATGGCGATTCTGTCCGTTCATTGCCCAGCCTTTGCACCATTTATCTGGCCCATCAAGTGTTGCTCGAGTTTCGTCTGTGAACAAAACTTTAGAGAAGTCAATCTTCATATTTTCCTTGGCCCATTTCAATCGATTTTGAATGTGATTTCTCGTCAACAGAGGCTTCAATACAGGTTTGACTATTGTTGCTATTTCCCTCAGATACCAACACCGAGTACTTTTAGACACAGTAGGATCCCCAATACGACTGAAAAGCTCTTGATTGGTAAGTCCTGGGTTCTTCGTGGCCTCTCATTTAAGTCGTGACATGAGACGATGTAAAATAACCCTTGGCTTGCCTTTATATGCCCTTTTGCGTACTTGTGTAGGGTCAGCGGTGAATTTTTCACTATTAGATGATACTTCCCTATCATTTTAAAAATTTCTAGTGTAGATTTACCTTTTGAGAGTTCTGAGGTAAAACTGTTCTTTTCAGCATCACTTAAACTGCTTTTACGGCCCATCTTTTCACTAAATTCTTGTACTTTTATAATAATTTGGCACGCTCAAATCACCGTGCTGATAACAAATATGGCACCAGTTTGTTTACATTGCGCAGATCAGTACAAAAATTTCAGTGATTACACAGATCAGTGTTGCCAACATTGTGTGAAAATTTTGTGTGAATTGATTGGACGGTTTTTGAAATATTAGAAAAAAGTTATCTTGATAATAATTTGGCATGCAGTGTATAAAATGTGTGTGCATGTGTAAAAATTTTACAGAATTAACTTGCAGAAAAAGACTATGTATAAAGGTAAAAGACAATAGGAAAACTGTAGTTTAAGCCAACACATTTTATCCATTGTGAACTTTTTCAAGGCAAAATACGAAATGAATTTATTGAAACAAAGTTTCTATAAAACAACAAACAAAATATCATTAGCAATTAAAAGAATTTACAAATGCTATTGAATATTCATATGGTCAACTGAAAAATTACTTCTATTTTTCTAATGATATAAAATGTTTATATTATCATTTTTGAATAAATAATATTTGCTCTACTCTGTATCGAGCACTCTTTTAAGAATAGCATTTTCGGTTACTGGAATTTTATTCCATCTATACCAATCCTATACTTAGATATATATATATATATATATATATATATATGAAGAAAATATAGATTTAAGGTATCCTGTATTGACAGGATAAAGTGTACAATATCAGAGATAGAGCATGCATAAATATAAAATATAAAAGTGGACATTGAAGCCAACACTCAGAGGTGTCAGGCCTGATGATTGCATTTAGCATGAAACAGTCTGTTGCCTCTGAGTATTGGCTTCAATGTCCATTTTTATCTTTTATAGATATATTATTTTCTGTTTATACATTTTTTATGAATACATTCAGCCACAGAAAAATTCCAGTTAGCAAAGCTCAAATTACTGCTTTTAAACACACACCTTTGCTGATTTTTCTTGATCTATCATATCTGCTCTAAAATTGTAGATTAATGTAAACAATGACAACATATTATATAAAATGGATTAAATCCGACAAATATTTTAAGCTATTTTTTGCTTATACATTTTTTATGGACACATTTATTTGAGTAAATGCTCTTTTTTTTTAATTAAACAGTATTAATTACATTTACTGGCTTGAATGTTCAAGAAATTTGCTTTTAAATCGGTGAAAGAGTGTGTTTAAAAACAGTAATTCGAACTTTGCTAACCAGAAGTTATCTGTGGCTAAACAGTTATAGCACATCACGCTTAATGACTGTTCCATATAGGACACAGGTTTGATTCCTGTTAAAGAATACTTATTTTCTGCAAAATTTCTTAAAAATACAGGCCGGTAAATGTAATTAATATTTTTTAATTAAAAAAAATAGAGTATTTGCTCAAATAAGTGTGTCCATAAAAAAAATGCATAAACAGTAAATATATTAAATTTATCAGATTTAATCCATTTCATATATATCTTACTTCAAATTTTTATTTATTTATGGAGTCAATTACAAAGATTTCCATTAACACTACATTTCTAGTCAAAAGTTAGATGTACGTTCTTGAATCCTTAAATTTTCTCAGTCAACCAAATACAAAACTGACACCATTCATAAAATCATTAATAGTCTGAGGATGAGTCTTCTTCAAAAGAAATACATTACTACAAAATTTTTCCCATTTTGTCATACTCATTTATCTAATATATATATATATGTGTGTGTGTGTGTGTGTATGTATAATGTGTGGATATATAGATATATATATATATATATTATAGCATGTGTGTGTGTGTATATATATATTATAGCATGTGTGTGTGTGTGTATATATATATATTATAGCATATCTGTGTGTGTGTGTGTGTGTGTGTGTGTATATATATATATATATATATATTATAGCATATGTGTGTGTGTGTATATATATATATATATATATATATATGGTGGACTCTCCTGTCGGAATTGAGGTAGGAGGATCAAGCAGCTCGGTTCCTAGGAAACAACAGCCCAGACACCAGCACATGTGATTTGATTAGAGTGGTGAAGGCTTTGTGCAGAACCAACCACACTTTTTGAAGGGACGAATATAGAGACCTGGTACACTACATGCCACAAGGTCCCCAAACAACCCTCCACAGATTTTTAATTCAGAGTTTTCCTTCTCCTAGACCAGTTGACATCCAAGGCTATAGAACAAAGTCTCTCTTGATATTTACCCATAGCAGGCGGGAGAAGAGGATTAATACCTTTCCCAAGTTTATTAGCACATAAGCGAATGTAAAGGATTCGACTGGAATTTGAACTTGGCTTTCCAATTTCTCAATCTGAGCTGCTATCCACTACTCCAATGTCCTCTCTCTCTCTCTATATATATATATATATATATATATATATATATATATATATATATAAGAGAGAGATAGAGATCAAAATGATGAAAGATCACACACAGTGATATGACTGCCTAAATAGCAGTATAGGTAGAGCAGTTCTTGATATGCAAGAGAAATGACTAGAACTGGACTGATAAAAGTGGTAGAATATTCTAATTTTGTATTTCCTGTCCTTTAACACTTCAGTTAGGTTTTCATTATGTAGTTTAGAATATATTTTTTTTAAATTTATACAGCCTATGGGTTTTGTCAGTAAATTAGCATATTTCTCTTGGAATATGAAATGCACAGATAAATAATGAACACTTTTTTCTAAATATGTTTTAAACAGCTGTCTATGGCTTGAGCATATTCTAGGCTTTCTTCTTCTTTGTCATGATATGTAAATGACTACTTAATTATTACAGGCAAGGTGTAAATTATATAAGTGCTCAAGCAGTAAGGGTGGAGTAGCTCTCGGTATAGAAGAGAAACAACTTCTCTTACCTCTTACTACATACAAAAACTCCTTCTGTAACCCTCTATCTTGGGTGACTCTTGCCTTGTATATAGTGAACATTAGTAAAAAAAAAATATCGATAATATATCATGAAGTTAAATGATCTTCTCTAATTAAACATTTTAAGCCTCGTTTGAATAATTCTTTTCTATCTGGGTCAAATTAACACCATTCATTCGTTTAATTTCTTTACATGTCAGATAGCCTTGTTTATTTTTTTTAGCATTAAGAGGAATCAAAGTTTATTATTGATTAGGATTGATCGAGATTTAGCATTGCTGATGGTGTCACTGGCAGCTGAGATTCAAATGTGAGGTTTTAAAATATGTGTAGCAAGTGCTTCCTACTCTGAGAGAAGATTATTGTTACACAATATTTGGGCTTCTGAAAAAGGTAGATAAGAATTTGCAATATCCATTCTTGTTACATGAATAACATGATATGGGGATTTGATGGTAAATAGGAAGGGAAAAAAACATTTTAAAAATGATATGTTTATGAATAAAAGAGCTGATAAAATAAAAAAAAATGCATGTATCTAAACAAAATAACACATACATAATATATATATATGTTTTTTTGTGTGTGTGTAACAATTGATGGGTAGTGTGCAAAATATTGATGGCCCACCCAGTCCCGTACTTCACAATGTCTACGCCTTCATCTTCAACAAGCCCTGATGAATGAATATATTCTATACATTTGTGAAACTTCAAAGTCAGCATGATGGGGTGACACTGACCACTTAAGTGATAATTTCTCTATTAATTAAATATATATATATATATATATATATATATATATATATATATATATATATATATATATATAAAACTTATAGTCTTAAGGTTATATATTTATGAGATAAAATAGACAATATCAGAGATAGAGCATGTGTAAAATATATAAAAGTGAACATAGAAGTCAACACTTAGAGGCGGCATGAAACAGACTGTCACCTCTATGTTGACTTATGTTTACTTTTATATATATATATATATATATATTTTTTCAGGCCAGTAGACAAAAATAAACATATTGTTTAGTAGATAAATGGTACATCTACTCAAATATGGGTATACATTAAAAATAAGACTTACATTATATATATATATATATATATATATATATAATTAAAACAAATATAGAATTTGTCACTTAACTGATTGATGTTATATTCAGTACTCCGACTCCAGAGTTTTGTAGATGAAACTTTTTGTAATCGTTCAGTCTACTCATCAGGAGGTTTCAACAATTGTCTGCTGATTTCCTCACTTTTGTTATTTTTATATTAAGTTAAAAAAAAAAAATCATTTATTGGTGGTATGTTTTTTTTTTTTTCTTTTTTGTGTGTGAGTGTATGTGTGTGTACACATGTGTAGAATGTGTGTGTGTTAATAAGATATAGAATCCAAGATGAAGTAGAAAATTCTAGCCTGAAGATGCCTTCCTATGGTGAAACACACTGCATTGTCAATAAAAAGCATTTACACTTTTTTCTAATATATATATATATATATATATAACAATGAATCATTCATACAAAAAGTAGTTTAGTAAAGTTAATGATATAAAATGGCAAAATCCCTTCGCTAACAAAATTTTAAAGATGCATTAACCTACAAATCATTCAATGAATATGATAATCCTTGTTTTTAAAAATTATAAGCTCTATAAGGTCTTTCTTTAATACGCAAGTACTTTCGACTGTACATTCAATCATCTTCAGGCATGGAAATTATTGTTTTTGGTAGAATTCAGGTAGCATCTGAGATAAAAAAATATAATGCAAATCAAAATATGTCTTTTTTAAATGTGTTATTGTTAATGGATACAAACTTTTGTAACATGCAGTCACAATGCTAAGATTGAATTTTTTTGAAAATTTAAGAGTGCGTTTTTTTAGTAATATGGCAATTTGAAAAAGAATTAAAGAAAGACCTTATACAGCTTATAATTTTTAAAAACAGTCTTCAAGTGATTCGTGGGTTAATGCACCTTTAAAATTTTATTAGTGAAGGGATTTCACCATTTTATATCATTATCTTTACTAATCTAATTTTTATATGAATGATTCATTATAATATAAATTGAACTGCACCACATATTTGATTTAATATGTGATATATATATATATATATATATATATATATATATATATATATATGAGACAATGTATATGTAAAAAATCCATACATTCAGTTAAAAGTAAAAATAAAATTATCCTTGATAATGGGTAAAAGAATAGTGTAAAGTGCTCGAACATACAAAACATTTGGACAATTTCTACAGAATTTATGCCCAGAAAAGAAAATTAAAAGAACACAAGAAAAATTAAATAAAATACTCAACCACAGTACCTTGTCAGTCATTTTTAACAAAAACTTTTTCTCTATGACCTATCATATTACAAATACCTACATCAGTATACTATCTATCAAAAACCCTCAATGACATAGTTTCTCCATACACACCCAACAATTACATCAACAAATGAATCCCTCCATATCTTAAAAGCAACAAATCTCACAGATTGTGCACTAGCTTAGTTTCATATTGAAAGTCTTTTTCCAATGTCACAGTTGAAGAAAATCAACATAATTAGTGACTACATCTACAAACAAAATTCGACCAGCAACTCTTCAAAAACTACTCCTCATCTGTACCGTGATAGCTCAATTCTATAATCATGATGGCAACACCTTCATTCAAACAAATGATATCAGCATGGGAAACCCATTAGGCCCTGCTTTCTCTTTTACATGTCACATACTGAAAAGAAAATGTTTAAAACAACTGAGAAACCAAATTTTTGTTTTGATAAAAAATAATGACAAAATTATAAATCTAAAAATCAACTTTTGAAAAAAAAAACTCATTGTTAAAACTTACATACAAACTCATGCTTAATAACAAAATTCCATTCCTTGATGTTCATATAGAACTAAAATCCAAAGTATTTACCACCTCTAAACTATGATAGCCAGTGTCCAGAAAGATATAAAATAGCAGTGATAATATACTTCTTAAATGGAGCGTACCAAAATTCCTCTCCCAAAGAATATTTCTTAATGAACTAAAACACATAAAACAAACATTAGTCAACAAGAATTTTCCCAACTATCAGACATACTACCACCTCCTTGAGAAGAAGCCTCACATGTCACTTGTCAGATTAATGTGCTATAAAAAACATCTATCAACACACAATTTACAAGAATGCTGAAGAAAAATTCTGGTTGAAAACACGAAAATTCTATATAAGTCACATTACCAGAAACATCTTGTTATTAGAGAGGCCCTGTATATTAAACATCTCTCTCATGCTATCAACCTCATCTAATTTAACAGTGGAAATGGAGTGTTAAAAATTTTTTTTACAAAGATATTCATACAAATTCCAGCCACAAAAATTAAATAAAACTTAAACAGTCAAAAACATGGGGATAAACTAACACCAAAAACAAAACACCCTTGAAAATAGCTAAAGAAGTGGCCAAAAGCATTTGGGACAAAGAAAGTTATGTAAAATGTTGATACTCCCTTACTCCTACAAATGATAGATGTCAGGCTGTACTGCTGTATCAGATTGTGTTTCCATCCCAAGGGCAGCCAATTCATCCAACATTTTGTCCTTGTTTTGGCATGAGAAAACCACCCCCAAAGGTTGTAAAAGTATTTTTCGATACACCGTATATAAATGTTATACTCTGCTGCAGTTTCTCTTTCTGATTCACCCTACATATTGGCCAAATGTGAGCATTAAGAAAGCAAAACCCAAAATAAAAAAGTTATTTTCTGCACAAAAGCTCTGAACATCAAATCCAGTCTACAAAATAAATCTAAAATACAATAGTCAATCATAAACATTGCCATCAAAATACAGATGAGCCTGGGAGCCACCAGATTTCCTTAAAAGAAAGCCCCTCATAAACAACCAACACAGTACAAGGCCAACAGGCCAGCTTTCGTCATCACCATCATGACCACATCTCCCATCATCACTACTGTGACCTCGGTCAACCAATCTGTCAATACATCTCACCAGGGTTTACCATGGATCAGCCCTTCCATCAACACCCATTCATACTACCACAGATTTTTAGCTTCACGAATATACTCCAGGCCTCTCTCACCATCACCACTGACTCACACAGGGCCTTATCAACAACATCCTTACACCTAACAACTTCCCCAACCAACAGCAACAAAAGAACTATATATTAACACTTTTGTCACTTTTTACACAACTATATATATATATTTTGAAAATTGATCAAACACACTGTTGAAACTTTAATACATATTTCTTCTTTCTTTTGCAAGCATACACTTCTTATAACATTATATATATATATATATATATATATATATATATATATATATATATAGTATATTGGGGCAGTAGATCATTATTTCAACATATATTGTTAAATATAACAGACAAATGTCTATTATGTTTGATCATGAGCTGTTCTAAGCTTTATATAATGGCTTTAGTTTTGAAAGAAAATTCAGATAACTGTCCAACATTTGAATATTTTTTATTATGCTGTTCCTCAATCTAAGGTGAATATTTTTGTCGAAATGGCGATATAACTTCTATGATGATGGCTCATGTGAGCCAAACAATTAGATCGACAAACAGCATAATAAAAAAAATATCCAAATTTTTCTCCTGAAACTAAAGCCACTGTACAAAGCTTAGAATGGCTCATGATCAAACACAGATATTCGTTGTCTATATATCAATATATGTTTGAATATATATATGTATGTATATATATATATAAAGACATGTTTCATTTAGTCTACTTATTTTTGATAGGATCCTTTCATACTCACAGATAAGTTTTTTGGTGTCATTATTGAAGGACAAGAGAAAATCGCTGTGTTGATACATATTTCTTTTATTTCTGAGTACTTTTGACATACCAATGTCATCATCAGGGTATTGTTTATTACAAAATAAATATTCTAGTATTCATTATTGTCTAAACTATTCAATGAAACATGTCTTAAAGAAAACATGCTGCTGAAATATATATATATATATATATATTTGCAAATACTTTTTTAAATTATCTTGTCTTTGATTGGGATGAATGCCTATTGTTTATCATTCTATCACCTATATTTAACTTATCTACTATGATTTTATTTTCCATATTCATTTTTTTTTTAATTAAAAAAAACAAAAACAAAAAAAAACTAAAAAAAAAAAACAAAAAACAAACAAACAAACATGCATTGAATATTACTGCCACATCTGGGCTGGTTCTTCTATGTATTTAGAAATTCTTGATAAAATACAAAAAAGAATCTGCAATGTTATTGGTCCTGACCTGGCATCTCAGTTTCAGTCATTTTCCCACGACTGTAACATAGTTTCCCTGTAATTTTTCTATAAATAATTTCATGATAATTGTTCTGATGAACTTTATGACTTCAAATGCATTACTAGACTGGTGACAAGTTCACCAATCTACTAATGCACTTGGTGACAAGGTCTCATTTTTATACATTTAAAATTACTAGATGTAACCATGTTGTATGCTAACAGTTTCTTCTCTCACTTTACAGTCAACTTAATTGGCCAAAAATTAAAAACAATGTCAATCGTTATCTTTTTAATTCTTTTATTTTTCCTTAATAATGTTTTCTTTTCTCTCATTTTCTAACATTCAGTAACCTCTTGCATCTTAGTGGCTTTATTGCTTTTCTTGGGGTGAAATGACTAAAAAGAAAAAAAGATACAGAAAATAAAAAGTGAATGAATCTTGCCCATATTTAAATATCTGACCATGCATGTCACATGTCCATTATTAACAGCCGCCATCATTTTCCTTGTGCAGCAATATTTATATACAAACTAGCATTAGAGCCAAGTGTTGCCCGGGGATGTAACAGTGGGAGATAGATCAAGTATCAACCATCATAAAGACTGAAAAATAAAATTGACAAAGATTATTGTTTAAGGTTGATGGACACACATGCCTTAATTAGTTTTTTTTGTTTTGTTTTTTTACGAATTGGTCAAACCCAAACTCAAACAAAAACATTGTTTTCAATCGTTATGAGTCTACCGATTGAATAGAATTTTATTATAAACAATTGTCTTGTAAATAGAATTTTTCAAGCATTCTGAATGTAAAAATAAAGAAAAAAGTGTGCAAGACAATAAGAAACACTACCTGCCAAAAAAAAGTGAAGTTTTGTTGAAATCGGTTGAAAAATGTAGGAAATCCGATCTCATATATAAATGAACACACACACAATCTGGGTTTTAAGTATAACTCGATATGAGTTGTTCCCCTTTCATTCTCGTGATGCCTCTTAATTGTGTTTTCAAATTGATTTTGTGCAAAAACAATTGTGTTTTTATAATTTTTGGTGCTGTCAGAACCACCGCAAGGTAATTTTACGTAGTCCTGTGAAATTTTGTTGAAATTGGTTGAAAAATGTAGGAAATCCGATTCAATATATAAATGTAAAGACACACACACACACACAACCTGGGTTTTATAATAAGTATGATACTTAGACCACACAGATACTACACTGATCCTAGACTGTGGGCAAGAGAGGAAAAATCTGATCTAAAGCAGAGGGCAAAGGAATGACAATTGGACCTGAAGCAATATACAGATATGGCACTGACTCCAGCTTAAGAGCAAAAATTTGATCTCAGGCAGTGTACAGATACTACACAGATAGAGGAAAAGAGAAGAACAATTTAACCTCAGACAGACTAAACATATACTACACTGATCCTAGACAGAGGGCAAAGAGTAACAATTGGACATGAAGCTGTACACAGATACTACACTAATAAGAAAGCAAAAATTTGATCACAAGTAGTGCACAGATACTGAGAGAGTGCAACAGAGCAGAAATTTGATCTCAGGCAGGCTTCACAGATACTACTTATTGTAGAGAGGTTAAGAGAGTGACAATTGAACCTGAAGCAGTACACAGATACTACACTAATGCTAGAAAGAGCAAGAGAGTAAAATTTATCTTGAAGCAGAGTGCACAGATAATACATAGATCTTTATCAGAAGTAGTAGTCCTATGTTTATTTAAATATCAAAACTTAATGACTTAACAAATGTGAGTAAACTATGATGGTCACTCTGAAAGCAATGGCTCTTATTATATTTGAAATGTCTCAGGAAGATGTTGGCAGTAGAAGTTGAACCTTCCTGCTAATAACCCATATTTTATTTTTTTTGCCTTGTTACAGATAGCAGTTTGATTAAATGATGTTGGAGATGAAAGTGTGTACAAAGCAATGGTGTATCATTGAATAGATACATACTGGCACCCATCAACATTCATCAATGCTTGCTGAATGAATGTGAGCACAGTTAGGCAAGCAGGTAATGCATAGGACAAATCATGTTTTCCATGATCCTGCACAGCTGCCAACCTATGAAATGAAAATGGTCTCAAAAATGTATCAAAAAAGATAAAAAAGAGCTTGCTCTATCCAACAGTGTTAAAGTGCTCGCCAGTATTTATTGTAGTTTCTGTGGAAATAAATAGGAAACTTAACTTTCAAAGTATTTTAGTACATAAATAAACAGCTAATACAAAAAAGATTTTCTAAACTGAAATCAGAAGAATTTTAAAAAATTAAGAATAAGAGATTCCTGTAATACTTTCAAAAATTATTATTAAAACTAAAAAAATACTATTTTCAAAAATTATTAGTAAAACTGAAAAATACTATTTTTAAAAATTATTAGTAAAACTGAAAAATACTATTTTAAAAAATTATTAGTAAAACAACTAAAAAAAAAAAAAAATAAAAAAAAAATAAAAAATCAATACTGGCATTAATTTTTTTTCTTCTTTTGCAAAAAAAATTAAAAAAAAAAAAACAACTTAAAAATGTTTTTGAGGTGAATAATACATTATTTCCTCACTGCCTATTTTAAAACAAAAGACATTTTCTAATAAAAAAAAAATCAAATAACTTTGACAGGTGGCCATCAACAGAGAATAACACTTGTAAGAATTTAAAAACATTTGCTACTTTCTTATCTCTAAAAAGCAGAGAGTTACACTGTATGTGGATATTAATCACTTCTTGGGTTGGTCTGATTATTTTCTCATTATTTTCTTTTGTATTCATCCAAAGGTGAAGTATGTTTTGTCTTAGTTTTTAAATAAAAGGAAAAAAAATACACAATAGGCTGAAGGTTTGAGCCCACCCTCTAGATTTAATTATGAGTAATTAGGATGTGTAGTGTGGGGGTGTAATGGATATTGACCCTCAATGAGAAATCAGAGCTGAGACTGAATTCCAGTTTGGTTCATCACATTCTTCATTCATCATCATTTATTCAGTTAATGCATTTAGCACTCCTGCTATGGTCACCACTCCCTCTGTTATAATCGTGGTTCATGGTGACATTTGAGGCAAAATAGTGTAATGGCTTGCTAGCTCCTTTTGCACCATGGATGTTGAGGTTACTCCATCAGAAGTTCCTCTGCCTATTGGTAAAGCCATTGAGCTCTGAGATGGTTCCTGTACCCAGATCCGTAACTGGCTGATGGCTACTTGGCACAGGTGGAATGGGGAGGGGTATTCCCTATCACCAGTCCAGTCAAAAAAACCCTTCTAACTACTTTCACACAGTTTAGCCAGCAGATCGATGCTGTTGACTAGGGTGTTACTGATGTGATGAGAGCTGATATTTACTGGGAGGGCTGAATGCTAAAGAGCTAAACCTTTAAGACTAGAAGCATCTAAATTCACTTACAAGCTTCACATGCTTCCAGTCCAAGAGTGTCTGCAATTAGGTAACACTATTTTCAAATTCCTCATGATCAACTAGAAGTTGTAGATTTCCCAAACCATATCTCATGAACATTGAAACAAAGAAAAGAGTACTGAATTATTACATAAAGTCAGTCCTCCTCTATAGCAGTGAATGCTGGACAATCTCCTCAAAAATGAAGAAGAGACTTGAAGCAAAAGAAATGTTCTGCAGAAGGATGCTGAGAATACCATGGACCAAACTGTTAACCATGTTCACCATAGTCTATGAATATACAATACAGCGCAGTACGTAATCTGTTCAATAAAACAATGTTAAAGATTAATACTCACAAGTCACACACTACTGAATCCGCCTATATCGCCAATACCACCAGCAGCTGTTCTGTAATTCTTCAGTCTTCAATATCAAAGGCTACCAGTGAATATTCAGAAAAAAACATGGCTGCCTTTATACACGTTGCATTGAATATTTTGAGCCTTCTGATTGGTTAACCCTTCTATTGGTGAACTATAAAATGAGTTGGCTCATTTTGGCTGGCTTACTAGTACCAAGGTACCCAAAAATTCTAACACAAACATGTGAGCAACAATGGAGTTCTAGAGACAATGGCTACAAAAAGGACACATATTTAATATCAGGAAGCAGCAGTTGAAAATGAGGAAAGAGGGCTTGGAAAATTTTATACTCACAGATTGAAGGTAAGAGGGCCAAAGCAATGCACAACCTATCTATCAAGATTAAGCAAATGGATGGCAGAGTAGAGTTTGAGAGAGATGGCAAAAAGACAAACATTATTAAGAGCTACAAAGAACAAGAAATTGTGGAGACCCATGATAGCTAATGTACAGAATAGACATGGCATATAGAAGAAGATAGAAAGAATGAATATTTATTGATTAGAGAACATATAAATAAATATATAAATAAAGTAATCCATTGAATAACATTTGACTGTTGCCAGTTAGATTACATATTCACAGGGATTTTTATTCGATTTGGGCAGGGGGTATTTTTCGTTAAATATAGAGAAGGAAAAATATCATTAATTAATCCAGATTACAGCTTTTGGAATTGTTTCAGAGTTTGTGCTCATTAGATAAAGCATGGTTTTCTAAAATAAGCTATTTTTGATTATTTTTAAAAACATTAAAAGAAAAAAAAATACTGATATCAAATATGGAAGCCCATTACATATATTTGATGAATGGAGGCATTTACACACATACATAATGTACACAAGTGAATTAAAAAGACCACATTCTGACACAGAGTGATGATCTGAAACTTTCTATTGCATGTTTGATCAATATAATTAATATTCATCAGTGAATTAAGTGCACGGACCAGGTATATGATAATGTCAAAAAGTAAATATTATCTTCATATGTCTGTAAAACTGGAAGTCAAAATGGATACAATTAAAAAAAAAAAAAGAGGAAAAAGAGAGAAAAGGTTAAAAAAAAAAGAAAAAAAGCAATAAAGAAGGAGTGTAAAGCAAAACAAATGACATAAAGGACAAATAACTATAAAATTCTACACATATTCACATACAGACACACAAATACATTATGAAAAATAATGCACCAATGAAAAGTGCATATAAAACAAAAAACAAAATTGAGATGTATAAGCAGTCAGATGCTGATACACCCTGACGAGTGGATTGAGTGATTCCTGGAGGATTTGTTTACATTCTCCAGTACCTCAGTGATTTTCTACTTAAGTCCCTCTAAGCTTGTAAGAAGAGGGGACCTGTCCTTTCATATAGCCCCCTAGAAAAGTTGTCAAGTGAATGTAGTGGCCATTTCAACAGTAGATTGTTATTATCACTGGCACACCAGATCCATCTTCCTGGTAGATCCTAATTAAGATGGGTTCACACTGAGCTCTGAAGAATGTTACGCAAGACATGCTGCAGCTTGTTTGGCAGGAGCTGGACTACTGACTTGATATGTATCACAGATGTCATAGGTGATACGTATATTAAACATTTGTGAAGCTTTATGAAATCTACATCCCTTTGAATACCTTGTTCAAATTTTGATAAATAAATCTTTCATTGTTCAACTTGAAGGCTATTTAATATAGACTGGCCGGTACGTTATATAAATTTTAAAAAATATATCTGGTTATCGCAATGTTGGCATCATGAGAGATTATACTGGGATTACAGATTGTTGAAGGGAGATTACTTGTTATTTTTATATCAATAAAACAAAAACAAACCATAATTTACCTTAAAAATAAAACATGATTTGTATTAAAAATTAATCTTGAGCATATTTAAGCAGATATTCATCTTAATGCCTACATGTAGCCATCAATTCATTACTCTTGTTTAATAAGTTAGGGTTATTTACGTGTTTTCAGATAACCAGTCTTTCAACAAGACATAAGTTACAACTATTTCCTTACTTGTTATGAGATTCGGCTCTTCTGATAATATCCTAGTTGATGGAAGGGGAGTTGCCATCATTCTTTAACTGCCAGAAATATTTAGAAAGAGCAGTACTGTTTTTGTATTTTATATTAACTGAAGTCATTCGATGACTGTTTTTGTATTACCTAAAGTGATTTTATGATTATATATATATATATATATATATATATATATATATATATATATATATATTATAATGAATTATTCATACAAAAAGTAGATTAGTAAAGTTAATGATATAAAATGGTGAAATCCCTTCAAAAAAAAATTTTAAAAGGTGCATTAACCTACAAATCACTCACTCAATGAATGTTATGATATTTGTTTTTAAAAATTATAAGCTATATAATATCTTTCTTTAATATGCAAGTACTTTCAACTATACATTCAGTCATCTTCAGGCATGGAAATTATTTTGTTTTTGGTAAAATTCAGGTAGCATTCGAGATGAAAAAATTAAATGAGAATTGATATATGTTTGTTTTTCAATGTGTTATTGTTAATGGATACAAATTTTTTGGAGCATGCAATCACAATGCTAAGGTTGAATTTTTTGAAAATTTAAGAGTGCATTTTTTACTAATATGGCAATTTTAGAATTTTTTTTTCTAGTTCATAAGTCAATGTGACAAACTAAATTGTATGAATGATACTTTTTGTATGAATGATTCATTGTAATATAAATTGAACTGCACCACATATTTTATATATATATATATATATATATATATATATATATATATATATATATATATATATACACACACAGTGAGTGAAACAGAACATAAATTTCAAAATTGAAACCTAAAATTATATATCATTAGACTTTCAAAACTTTTTGATGAAGCTAAATAGCAAAACATGTTAAATTTATGAAGAGTTTTCTTTTGTCTTTATTTAATCACTTCAACACTTTCCTATATACACTACAGTTCAAAAGTTTTAGACAACTTTTATATATATAATAAACATCAACGCTACTTTGGCCCAACTGTGGCACCATTTAGTTGTTGACTAACAAACCACTGAGGTGTATTCAGTCCAATAGTGGACTCTCCCATCATATTTGACATATAAGGGTCAAGCAGCTCAGTTCGTAAGAACTGACAGCCAGACACCTGCACATATGATTTAATTATAGTGGTGAAGGCTTTGTGCAGAACCAACCACACTTTTTGAGGGACTGAATACAGAGACCTGGTACACTACGTATCACAAGGTGCCCAAAACAATCATCTGCAGTATCTGTCTATATGTCTAAGATGAGGTATTATGTACACTATTTACATTATTCAGACTATTGTCCTCATCTTTGTCGCAATATTTATTACAACATTTCAGCCGTTGTACGCTCCAGCCTTCTTCAGGTGGTTGGAATGTCGAACTGAACCCTTTATTTCATTCACTGGACACATAACACAGTGGATAAAGGCATTAGTTAGGTCCAGTGACAGAACTCAAAGAGTGTGAGTTCAATACCTGGTTAAGGTGGTGGAGAACTTGGAGAGGGAATTAAGCAGGAGATAACTGATAACTGACATCCATTAGGCATGGCACGTGGAACTAGAACAGTCTACCCTAGTGAGTAAAATAAAGGGTTCAGTTTGACATTCCAACCATCTGAAGAAGGCTGGAGCATACAACGGCTGAAACATTGTAATAAATATGGTGACAAAGATGAGGTCAATAGACCGAATAATGTAAATAATCCTCCGCATGTTTTGAATTCAGAGTTATACTTCTCCTAGACCAGTTGCCGTCTAAGGTTATAGAACCCAGTCTATCCTGCTAATTACTCTATATCTGGAGGGAGAAGAGGAGGATAAATACCTTTCCCAAGGTATTAATCCCAAGTTTCAACATGGAATTACAATTAATCCCATTCTTCACCATTTAGAATTACTATTACTTCTACACAATACAATTTAAAACAGAAACACTGAAAAGTATACTATTTATTAACCCCTTGAAAGTGGCTAATGAATTACCTGAAAGCGCTTGGGAAAATACACACAGTTTCTATGCTCTCTTAGTCCCCAGAAAAGGAAAAACAGTAAGAACATTAGAAAAACTGAATAAAACAACAAATTCATAAAAAAAATCTTACTTGTCTGTCACATTCAATGAAATGTGTTATATATACAGTGGGGGGAAATAAATATTCGTACACATGAAAAATTGTATTTTTATAAATGTAAAAGCCTTAACTAAAAATAAATTTTGATACATTTTATGTGTAAAGATACATTTTATTAAAAAATAGTAATAAACTTAATTAATTATTCTTCTAACAGAAATTAATTCATTTTTTTTTCATTTTAACTGATGAAAAAAGTATTCGTACAAAACAAAAAATGCATATTAACTTAATTTAATACTTTGTGGAATATCCTTTATTGAGTTCAACAGCTACCAGTCTATTCCTGTACGTCTCAACTAATGATTTGCACATATCGAGTGGTATTGTGTCCCATTCTTCTTGGCATATTGTCTTCAAATTCTTGATATTTGTTGGTGCTCTTTTCCCAATTTGAATTTTCAAATATCGCCATAAATTTCTCAATTGGGTTCAAGTCTGGGGACTGACTTGGCCATTGCAAGACATCAACTTTACTTTCAGCTAACCATTTCCTTGTAGATCTAGCAGTATGCTTAGGATCATTATCCAGTTGGAAAACCCAATCCGGAGGTAGCCGAAGTCTCTCAACAGAATGCATTAAATTGTCTTGCAGGATTTTCTGGTAGCTTTCGATATTCATCTTGCCATCTATTATTGATATTCTGCCAATACCTTTTGCTGAAAAACAGCCCCAGATCATGATACTGCCACCAACAAACTTTACAGTTGGCAATGTGTTCTTTGGTAAGTAGGCTTCACTGTCCTTTCTCCACACATGATTTCAATAATTATGACCAAACAACTCTATTTTAGTTTCATCTGTCCATAGTACTTGTTCCCAAAATGAATATTCTTTATCCTTATGCTCTCTAACGAATTTTAGCCTAGCATCTCTGTGTCATTTCAAGAGGAGTGGAGTCTTCCTTGGGATGCATGATTTCAGACTGTTTTTGTGTAGTTCATTACTTATTGTAAGCTTGGTTACTTTAATCCCTAATGTACACAGATGTTCCTGTAGCTTTTCTCGGGTAACCTGTAGATTTTGTTGGATCTGGCGTCCTAATATTCTTGCTGATCTTAGAGAAATCTTCCTCGGAGCAATTTTTCATCTTTGGTTTTCGACGCTGTTATGAGTTTTAAACCTTGCAATGAATGAAGCAATTGTAGTAAAAGGAATATTCAGGTTGTTAGAAATCATTCTGTAACTGTTCCCATCTTTCTAAAGAGACAAAATGTGTTGTTTTTGTGAAATAGTCAATTTTTTATCTTTAGGCATTATTAGAACCTTCTCATAAGACTAGAAATTGCAGAATGCTCTGATAATGGCTAATAGCGTTAACTATAATTGCTGATAACATTACTGGAACATTCTAGAATATACTTTTTTCATAGTTAATTGATTATTTTATTCTAATAATTGATTTGTACGAATACTTTTTTCACCAGTTAGAATTAAAAAAAATGCATTAATTTCTGTTAGAATAAAAATTAATTAAGTTTATTATTATTTTTTAATAGTATGTGTCTTTATACATAAAATGTGTCCAAGATTTGTTTATATTTAAGGCTTTTACATTTATAAAAATACAATTTTTCAAGTGTACGAATATTTATTTCCCCTATATATATATATATATATATATATATATATATATATATATCAAAATTCAGTTAAATCTGACATATTTTTTTATTTATTTGTTTAAATGTTATTTTTTAAAATGGATATATCTACTCAATATTTTTTAAAAAGAGCATCTACTCAAATATGAGTATCCATTTAAAAAAATAACCTATAAACAAATTATATACATATATAGAGAGCGAGAGAGAGGTATGGTGGAGTAATGGATAGTGGCTCAAATTGAGGAATCAGAGAGCTGAGTTTGAATTCCAGTTGAATCCATTACAGTCACTTACATGCTAATACCCTTGGGAAAAGCATGAATCCTCTTCTCCCTCCAGCTATGGGTAAATAGCAGGACAAACTGGGTTCTATAGCCTTGGATGGCAACTAGTCTAAGAGAAGGACAAACTAAAATTTTATAGCCTTTATGACAACTAGTCTAAGAGAAGGACAAACTGGGTTCTATAGTCTTGGATGGCAACTAGTCTAAGAGAAGGACAAACTGGGTTCTATAGCCTTGGATGGCAACTAGTCTAAGAGAAGGACAACGATGAATTCAAAACTTGCAGAGTAAAATTTATGGGTCCTTGTGGCACGTATATATCTCTCTGTATATATATTTATTTCAAATATGTGGCTGGTTCTGCACAAATTAAATATATATAATCAAATCATATGTGCTGGTGTCTAGCTGTCATATATTTCAAATACTGAGTTATATTGACCCTCATACAATAATATATGATGAGAGTCCTGCATATTACTTATTATAAAACACAGATTGTGTGTGTGTGTGTATGTCTGTACATTATATATTGGATTGGATTTCGTACATTTTTCAACCGATTTCAACAAAACTTCACAGGATTGCGTAAAATTATCATGCGGTGGTTCTGACAGTGCCAAATATGGGAAAAACAATTGTTTTTGCACAAAATCAATTTGAAAACACAATAAAACACGATTCTGTCACCAGAATGAAAGGGGGACAACTCATATCGAGTTATACTTATAAAACCCAGGTTGTTTGTGTGTGTTGTGTGTGTGTTTATATATATGGGATCGAATTTCCTACATTTTTCAACTGATTTCAACAAAACTTCACTTTTTTTTTTTTTAGGTAGTGTTTCTTATTGTCTTGCACTTTTTTTTTTTTATTTTTACATTCAGAATGCTTTAAAAATTCCATTTACAAGACAATTTTTATAATAAAAATTCTATTCAATCGATAGACTCATAACGATTGAAAACAATGTTTTTTTTTTGAGTTTGATTTGAATTATTTGTAAAAAAAAAAAAAAAAAAAAAAAAACAAATTAAGACATGCATGTCCGTCAACCTTAAACAATAATCTTTGTCAATTTTATCTTTCAGTCTTTTATGATGGTCGATACTTGATCTATCTCTTACTGTTACATCCCCATTTTACACCTGGCTCTACTGCTAGTAGATATATATATATATTATTTTTTTACAATGAATTAGTTTGTTTCATTTTTTTATAAATTGACAAATAAAAGAAATAACAACCCAGGGGGAAAACTGTGATTAGCTCATACTGAAGGTCATAAGTGTCATATTTTACATGTCAAATTTTTGACTGGCCAACCATAGTGCAGGCAGGGGAAGGGGATCTTAAGTCAAAAAAAGTCGAATATTTTCCATCCTTTTTAATAGCTATATATATATATGCCTTGCCAGGGCTACATACAGTTTTGAATTTAGAGTTGTCTTTCTCCCAGACCAGTTGCCACCCAAGGCTATATGACCCACTATGTCCTGCTATTTTACCCATAGCTGGGGCAGAGAAGAGATGGTTTCATGCCTTTGCCAACTGAATAAAAAAAATTATAAAAAAAAACAAGAAAAAAAAATTCTGCAGAACATGTATAAAAAAATAAATTCATTGCCTTGAATATATATATATATATATATATTTTAAAATTATAAATTTTTTTTGTTCTTTTTTTTTATATATATATATATATATATATATATATATATATATATATATATAAAATAAATATTTTCCCATTTTTTTTATTCAACATTTGAGGGTCGTCAAGCAGATCATAAATAATCTTAATTTTGACCTTATAATTGACACTGGCACATTGAGATTTGATTATAGATGGTATATAAAATATCCACACTTTTTTAAGGGCCTGAATACAGAGACCTTTAATCACAATGCCACAAGGTTCCCCAAAAAAATTTTTCAGGTTTTTTAATTCAGAGTTGTCCTTCTCCTAGACCAGTTGCCATCCAAGGCTATAGAACCCAGTCTGTCCTGCTATTTTACCCATAGCTGGAGGGAGAAGAAGATTCATACCTTTCCCAAGGGTATTTCATATATGGATAGGAAGAACATAATGGATTCGACTGGAATTATTAATCATTTCTCCATTCCTCAATCCAATATGCTATCCATTACTCCACTGTGCCTGAAAATATATATATATATTAGATGTATTTAATTAAAAATGAAATGGCCAGATTTAATAAAGGAATATGTACATGTGCTATATGTGTGTATACAGGCAATAAAAATAAATAATTATCATTAAATTAAACCCATGTATAATTTGACAGTGCTTGATGCATATTATTTACAGATAAAAAATATCTATATATTAATTTTATACATATTTCATTTTGTCATTTTGGTAACATACTATTTAATTTTTTAAGACAGGTGGTTATTCCAAATCATTCTGGGCACATCTCTTAAAAAAATTTTTATTTCTTGTTCTAATTTTCAATCCTGTGTCCAAAAGCTGGGAAAATTTTTTCTATTTTTTTATTTTTCAAATTCGAATAAATATGTATAACATGTATATATATATATATATATATATATATATATATATATATATATATATATATATATATTAATTTGTTTCAAAAAACTAATAAAAATTATTACTGTTAAATTTTGTTCTGAAAATTTTCAATATATTATGTTAGATATATGTAATTAATAAAATTTCACTATTGAATTTCAAGTGCATTAACAAGGAGGAAATTATGTTGAAAATAATTTGTTATATAAATGAAATGCTTTTTTTCACTATTTGGCTGTGGATTTAAAGAAAAATATACATGTTTTATTGTGTATATATATATATGTTTTATTAATTTATAATAGAAATTAAATATAAATATATTTAATTTTAAATTATAATTATTTGATCCATATATTTACTACTTGTTTCATTGAACAATGTAATTAAATTAGGTTCTATTTTTTTCCTTTTTCAACCTTGCTTGCTGTATTTGCTCCATGGCCAAAATTAGCACACCAGATCAAAATTTTGGTTTCCCATGTCAAACAGAGGATATATATGGGTTCTTCATTGTCGTCTATTTTAAATATGATGTTGTCCATAATAAAATTTTTAAATTAAAATAATGTTAGATTAAAAATAATTCTATAAATTATTTAGAATTTGATGTGTATGCCTGGATATTTAAAAAAAAAAAAAAAAGTTACTTACAAAAGAATTTGATCTGATTATTATTTTTTCTGATTAATCATTTTGAAATTGATTTGATGACATTTACCCACTGTATTAGTATAGAAGTTATAACATAATAGTGATAATATAAAATGTATCAATTTGGAGAGTTTATTTAAAATCACAATAAGATATAATAAAATAATAGCAATAATGAAGAGGTAAGAGAGAAAACAATAAAAAGCAACACTAATAAGATGGAATAAAACTAGTAATAAAATAATTTTTATAAATGAAGAATGTATATATGCCAATAACAACTTGGGATAAAAAGCAATAATAATAAGATGGAATAAAAACTAATTAATAAAATAATAGTAATAATGAAAAATTAATACCAAATGAAATAGTGTTGGGATAAAAAGCAACAAAATTTCTAATAAGATGGAATAAAACTAGTAATAAAATAATATAGTAATAATGAAAAGTTTATAGAGCCTGTTTTTTTGATAAAATTTATAACAATAATAAGATGGAATAAAACTAGTAATAAAATAATAGTAATAATGAAGATTTATAGAGCCATTGTTGGGATAAAAAAAAAATAATAAAATGGAATAAAAATAGTAATAAAATTAATTATTAAAAATAAAATTATAGAGCCAAGTGTTTTGACTAAAAAACAACAATAATAAGATGGAATAAAACTAGTAATAAAATAATAGTAATAATGAAAAAAATTTATAGAGCCAGAGTGTTGGGATAAAAAGAACAATAATAAGATGGAATAAAACTAGTAATAAAAAAATAAATAATGAAGAATATTTGTTTCTTCAAATATAAATAGAGTGTTGGGATGAAAAGAATCAAATTAAGATGGAATAAAACTAGTAATAAAATAATATATAATAATGAAAAAGTTTATATTCTTTTATATAAATTAGGATAAAAATTTAACAATAATAAGATGGAATAAAACTTTGAAAAAAAAATAATAGTAATAATGAAGATTTCTTGTATTAGAGCCAACAGTCTTTGGCATAAAAAGCAAAATTTAGTAAATATATTCAAAAATAATGTTAATGAAAATAATATTTTTTTTTTTTACTGAAAAAAAAGATTAAAATCAAATCTATATATTTATGCTATGCATTTTGTTTTATTTTATGTTTTTTTTATATCTTGTACTCATAGAGGCACAGTGGAGTAATGGATAGCGACTCAGATTGAGGAATCAGAGATCTGAGTTTGAATTCATATTAAATCCATTATATTCACTTATGTGCTTTATATATTTAAAAATTTATGATCTTCTTCTCCCCCCAGCTGTGGGTAAATAGCAGGACAGACTGTGTTCTATATATATTGATATATACTGGTAAATATAAAGAAATGGCAAACTACTGAGGGGAAAAAAATCTGCCTCATCAGTCATGTATGGAAAGACACATGATCACCTAAGCATGTATCACATATGGCACATACATATTCCATCAATTAACACATTGCTGAAAGTCTAAACCTGTTTGAAGATTCCACATGATTGAAAGTCTCAAAATAATTTCCAGTACTGTGACAATATCAGCCCAAATAATTTTTTCTCCTTTTAAACAATTTATGACAAAATTCATGAGATGAGAGAATATATATATATATATATATATACATATACACATACATACAGGGTATCCAAAAAGTTTGTGTGTGCTTTAAAAAATTTATAACTTTATTTGTATTTGTGATAGAAATAATTTGTAAAAAGGATTAGAAAGAAGCAAATCTATTTTTTAAGGTTTTATTGAAATTTTATTTAAGTTTCCACATGTCCTCCATCATTAGAAATACAAAGGGTAATACGATTTTGCAGTTCACGGAAAACATTTGCCAACTGATTTACAGTAATGCCTGAAATCACATTAGTTATTTTAGCTATACTTAAAACTAGGTACATTAAACTTTATAACATTTTTTACAGATTACTTCTATCGCAAATACAAATAAAGTTATAAAATTTTTAAAGTGCACACGAACTTTATGGACAGAATGTATATAAATAAATATACATATCGCACACCATTTGCTCTACTCAGAGTTTCATGCTAAATGCAATCTTCAGCAGCTGAGTGTATACCAGCACTTTGTGTTTTGTGACATATGGTGGCCGTTAATAGTTAAGTATAACTCAAGACTTCAGTGTTAAGATAAAACAGTATTTAATTTTAAAAACGAAAATCAATACTTAACAAGAACAAAGAAGTAAAAGTTGACCAAAGATAATTAACCATTTCAGTGAATACCTTGTTAGTAGCGTGACTCGGCTTAACGTCCGGTAAATCCTAAATCAAAACCCAAAACATCGATGCACAATAATTCACACTAATTCAACTGGATAGTTCCATTCAGTAGTCACTGAATACTCACTCAATAACCTCAGTAGTTTCTCATTTTCTTCCTTTATGATAATGTGCAATTCATATATTTGCATATATATTTATGTAAGCAAATATATGGATATAGATCCGACAGTATAAAGAAAAACATATTGAAAAAACAAACAAAAATCCTAATATGCAATTATGCTGTTTTAATGTTTAATGTCAATGTCGGACGTTTCGGTCTAATAGACCATCTTCAGGACATATTCATAAAACATAATTAACATAGACCATATACAATTCAACATGAAAAAGACGATGGACATAAAAGCAATCCCAATCCAAACAGATAACTGAAATCTTTTATAAGATCAGCGTTCCATTTAAATATGATCATGTCGTCGTCATGTGGGCAACGTTGTGAAAACGTATTCCTAAAATTTGAGTATTTTGAATGAAAAACGAAAAGAATTTTATTTTGATATAAAACTTATATGTATGTTTGTCGAGCATTAATCTTGCTAGAAAAGGAGAAATATTAAAGAATCCAGGTCTAGTGTTCACCGTGCGTGAGATAGATATTATGCCTGCTTCATAAATTATTTAAATGGAACGCTGATCTTATAAAAGATTTCAGTTATCTGTTTGGATTGGTATTGCTTTTATGTCCGTCTTTTTCATGTTGAATTATATATGGTCTATGTTAATTATGTTTTATGAATATGTCCTGAAGATGGTCTATTAGGCCGAAACGTCATAATTGAATATTAGGACTTTTGTTTGTTTTTTCAGTATATTTTTCTTCATATATATTTATATATATCTCAGAAGAAAATTAGGCAAATGAATGACAAAGTTGAAAAAAAAATCTGTATATACATTTCATCCATCTAGAAGAACTTCTTCAGTGAATTTTTTCCACTTCAACTGTGTGGGCAATTTATGCATTATATTTATTTGACAGGCTTACGGCCACATAGTGCTGAAACACTGGTTCTCATATGATCACCAAAGTTAAGCAACATCAAGCCTGGTCAGTACCTAGATGGGTGACTGTTTGAGAATACCAAGTGCTTTAACCTTGGATATGTAGGTAGTGCAATAGATAAGGCAAATAATCGTTAATTGGGGAGCTGAGTTTCATTTCCCGTTGGCTTCATTATATTCACTTACATGCAAATACCCTTGGGAAGGGTATGAATCCACCTCTTCTCCCACCAGCAATGTGTTAATTATTAAGACTTGTATCACTAAACCATTATCTACAAAAAAAGAATTCTTACAATCTAAAAATATTTTCTGGCTTTAAATAACCTGCAAAGGGTTGATAAGCCATAAAAATGAATCAATCAATGGAATATTGATTAGCTATGCCTTTTAGATTTATTTACATTCTCTGGAATATTATTCACTTGAAGATGAAATGGAACTAATACTTTTAATTTAATTATATGATTTAAAGTTTTTTAGCTTCCATTTTTTAAAACATGGTTACTGTGTAGCTTTAAAACCATATTTTAAATCAGTTAATTTATAATATATATATATATATATATATATATATATATATAATATATATTTAGAATACTGCCACAACAGTGTGAGGAATCTGTTCATATATTGATTGTAATATAGAATTGATCCCCACTTTATGTCAAGATAATAATTTCTTGTTTATCAAATTCCAATTAGGTATGAATACACTTTTTCTCCAACAAGATATAGGTTAATTAGTAAGATTTATAACTGAACCATGATTATCTCAAAAACAAAAAAAATTCTTACAATCTCAAAATATTGGCTTTAAATAACTTGCAAAGTTTATTTAATAATAAGACATAAAAAATGAGTCAATAAATCAATCGTTATTTTAGATGTCTACTTGAATCTTTTTTTTTTATCTCCATATGATTTCACCAATTTATGAGTCAGCCATTTTGTTGATTTTGAACAATTCACACATTTATTTGCTGTTTCTTCTCTCATCTGTAAATGAATGTGGTTTTGGTCTGATGAAATTCACTGAAATGTTAACAAACTTTCAGGCTCTACTTTATGTGTGTCTTTTCAAATCACTGATGATTCAGAACGTGTACAATGGCATAATTTAAAATTAATTTAAACTGGGACATAGGGGAGATAAAATGAGTAAAAATTATAAGGAGGGGCTTCTTTTTTTTTTTTTTAACAGAAGCACCTAATATTGCTAGGAATAATTTATGCACAAATATAAGGGGAAATTTCCAAAGTGTTAAAAAGCCCTTAGAATTGTGTTAATTGTTACATGAGTAGAGCTATGCTGAATGGGTCAGGGTTTGTTAAATGACAAAAACTTTGCAAAGAAAAAATTTCTGTGGTGAAGTGAACCATGAAATGAAGGCTTGATGGAATATAGGGATAATCTTGGGATACAGAGATTGGTTTAGTTTGCTTTGCTTTACAGCATATCAGCCTAAATGGCTTATTTAATTAATGCTGACAATATTTTTATTGCTGGTAATATTTTTTTTCCCTTCAAAAATGTATTGTAACATTTTATTTTTCAAAAATGTATTGCTAGTATTAAAACTTATTTTTACACTTTCATAGTGTTTTGACCACTATTTGGAGTGTAACTATTTGCCCATAGCTGTGACCCTAACAGGTGCTACCACCCTGGCTCAGGGTGGACCTGGGAACACCAGCAATTAAGAGGTGGTTCCATGCTCCTCAAAACCTTCTGATCAGAGGCCTTGCTGTTGGACATAATTTATCATTTTACCCAGGACACAGATGTAGTTTATTGTCTTACCCAGGATGGAGATTATTGAGATTATTAAAGAATTGTAGTTAAAAGAACATTATGAAAAAAAAAGTAACAAAAATTAAGTTGGAAAACATGGATAAACATGCCCACAATAAGATGGAGTGTCAAAATATATATTTTTTTTCCCATGACACTATTTTTTAAACTATTTTCAGCAATATTTGTTTTAAAAAGTGATGATTAGAATTGGAATAAAACCTAAACATACAGAAGTGAATTTATACATTTTCTTTGTTCTCAAGAACTGACAACAAACTGAAGAGAAAAATATAGTCTGTATACTAATAAACAAATTAATAGTAAAAGTGCCAATAAACATCCTAAAAGAAACATGTCAAATAGATAAGGATTGTATGGATTGTAGAGCCACCATGTAGACACTATTGTACAGTATATGGTCCCAATCTCACCGTGTATTCTCTCCTGTGGAATATAGGGCCACAGCCTCACTACACTAGATGTTGCTGTAACAAAAAGGCTTTTATGGGATGAAATTGTTAACTCCAAACCAAAACAGTTTTGAATTCAGAATTGTCCTTCTCATAAACTGGTTACTATCCAAAGCTAAAGAGGCAATATTATGTTGAAACATTGGTTCCCATACAATCACATTTTTAGGTTAATGTTTTCATTTTGAGGCAATTTGCGGTGTTGGAGGAAAATACCCCTAGCACAGCCTATATATTCAATTTCCATATTCCTGATTGGGTTTCTGGTTCCTTCTAAAGTCTTTTTTATTCTCTCTCACTTCCAGCACCCGCTGCACCTTAGTGGCATTATCACCTTGCTTGGGATGAATTGATTATAATAAAAAATTTGTTATAACATCCAAATACTGAGATATTTAAAGTGATTGGTATTTATGAATTCCATATCCTGAATTTTTACGATAGATTCATGGTAGGTGCTATCACTGCCTTATGTTACTAAATGTGATAGAAAATTGTGGAGAGCTATGATCGTCAATGTCTTGAAGTGGCATACCACACTGAAGGAAATTGAGAAAGTGTGCTAATATAATTTGAAAAAGAGATTTTGATCAAAAAATGTACCCATTTTGCACAACAAATACCCAAGAGAAGTTGCCTGAAGCCAGTGTTTGAGGCAAAAATATCCAAGTGATAAACAACGCTTGTACTGCAGTTTTTCAAAAGTCAGAAATCTTTCTTTAAATATTTAAAGTCAATTTGATGACCACTTAATCGGGTTTAATTATTATAAGAATCAGCAATATTAATGGTCCTGATCTGGTGGTTCGGCTTCAGTCACTTTCCCACTGCCATAAGGTTATCTCTCTGTGCCTTTTTTGTTGGGTCACACCCACCTTCTAACTAGTAATGGACTGGTCCCTCTTATATAAGTCAGCTCTGGAGAAAATGAGGGACAGAGACAGAGCTTCTGAAATATTAATTTAATACAGCAGTCCCACATAAGCTTACCAGTTACATACCGTTGGACTATAGACTTTGGATATTGTTTCGTACTAACCAACCTTCGTTCTACTAATCACTCTATTGTTAATTGTTTTCATGAATATACCAGTATTTTCCTCTACAACTGTATTTGTCTTGATTCATACACCAACACGCGGGAAACTCACAACATCTCAACACTTTTCTAAAAATACTTTCATGGTAATTGTTCAGATGAGCTCTTTGCTATGGTACCTAGACTTTTTGAATTTAATTGCAGTACTAGACTGAAGGTGAGATCTCATCAATTTACAGTTGAGCTAGCAAGATGTAGCCATAGCTTCTATGCTAACAGTTTCTAATCTTGCACTTCTCACTTGTGGAACTCCCCACTGGCTCCATGCTTTCCAACCAACTTTAATCTGCAAAAATTTTAATGTAATGTCAATCACTATCTTCTCTCCTCCTGACTGCTCTTTTCTCTTTCTATTTATTACTAATGTTTTAGATCCTAATTCCTCACCACCCTGAAACCCCTTGAATGCTAGTGGCTGTACTGCCTTGCTTGGGGGTGAACTTATTAAAAAAAAAAAAAAAAAATTATGCTTAATGAAAGAAGTTGTTAATGACTGTGGAGGAGAATGAACTTCAAGAAAATGATGGCATGAATGTATTCAAGTGAATTGGCAACCAAGCAAGATTTATAGAACTAAAGGATGAAACACATCACAAGAAAACTTTTTCCAGTTCCTCATACATTTTTCCTCTCTCTCTCTCTAAAGTATATATATATATATATATATATATGTGTGTGTGTGTGTGTGTGTGTGTGTGTGTGTGTGTGTGTGTGTAAAAAATAAGAAAGAACTCGTTAGGTAAATAATCCAAAGTTCTTTAGTATTTTTTGTTATTATTTGTAAAAAAATTGCTCGATACAAAAAAGAATATAAATATAATTATTTATTTAAAAAAATATTGGTTCCAACATCGCTAAGAAGGTTCTCATGTTTTAAAAAATAGAATATGAAAACTTCAATATAATTATTTGAATTAAAAATTAAATTGAATTAAAAAGTAAAGTCTGTTCCATCTTCAAGCAAAATTTTTTTTTTTTTCCAAAAAAAAAAAAAATTTTCGCTTGAAGATGGAACAGAGCTAATTACTTTTAATTCAAATAATTATTGAAGTTTTCGGCTCTTGTTTTGAAACATGAGACCCTTATGTAGCTGTTTAATCATATTTTAAATAAATAATTATATATATATATATATAACAACCAGGAATGTGTACAGAAAGATTGATTTAAATATAACTACTTGTGATCTTTTTAACTAATGTTCACCCAAGACGAGGCTAAGAGCCACTCAAGGTAGAGGGTTATTCTATGGTGTTGTATGAGCATAAGACAGAAAGTGAAGTTCATGAGGTTACACAGGAAAAACAACAGTTAAGCCTAGCCTTGCAGAGGTAAAGACTGTAGTGATTGGGAAAACATGCTGTCAGGAGTGTGTTCCACAAAGCAGCAGTTCCTGGCAAGATGGTGGATTTTGTTTAGGGGCATATCAACCTCTATGGGTTATTTAATGCCAAAATGTAAATATTTTGAACACAATTTTATGGCTTCAACTAAATATCTTTTTAACATAATTGTATTACTTCAACTGCAGATAAAATGTATTGTTAGTCATTTTGCTATAAAATGTATTGCTGAAAATTTTATTACAAATATATATTGTTGGCAATTTCTTTTTTTAAATAAAAATATATTGGTGGTATTTTTACTGCAAAAATAAATTTTTATACTTTCATAGGGTTTTGTTTTTGTTAGGGGATTCATTATTTTCCCATACCTGGGGCCCTAACAGGTGCTACTGCTCCAGGTCAGAGTGGACATGGAGACAAGAACAATTAAGTTGTTTCATGCTCCTCAAAACTTCCAATCTTCTGATCAGAGGCCTTGCTGCCAAATGTAGTTTATCGTCATATCCAAGACTAAGTTCCTGGGAATAAGTTGTCCAAATGGAACATACTCCTTACTAATGGAATACAAAGGGAATGAAGGATGATTCACCCTTGTATATATGGCATGGTGGGTTCCATTTTTAATGTTCACGGATGGTGGGACTCGGGGAATCTTCACATGAGATTATTTAGATGTATTCTTGGTGGTTGTTATTGTTACAGTTAATCTGTTTTGGTTTGGTTTTCCCATTTAGGGTTTCTTGATTCTATAGATTGAGCACTGTTGGTTTTTGTTTAGGTTTGTGTCTTTTTCTTTCTTTTATTTCTCTTCATTTTTGGTAGGGTTGGTTCTACCACTTTACTATTACTTAATTTATTCCATATAAGACAATTTGAAAAATCATCTTTGATATGTTTTGCTGATGATCCAGCATCATCAGAAAAATAATCAAAATTTACATAAGGAAGACAAAACCAACTTTAAAATTTGTCAATTGCTATCTATTGTCCTCCTGATGTCTCTTCTTTTGTTTTTGCTCCATAGCAATGTTCCTGTTCTAACCCAGTAATCTCTTGTGTCTTAGTGACTTTACTGCCTTGCTTGGGGTGAAAATTTAAAAAAAAAAAAAAATGCAAGATTCCCATTAAGTGACTGAATGCTTAATTTTTACTTTAACTAGAATTGTTTTTGCAACATGCTGATGTCTATCAAAATTCTCAAAGTATATAGTATTGTTGAAGTTATTGCTAACATCTTTTGTTGAGAGTTACAAACACTGTTTCATTCAATTTCATAAACCAATTGATGAAATTTGAACAAATTTTAGAAAAATACCCTTACAAAACCCTACTTAACAGCTTAATAATTTATTTTAATTTTATAGGACTTCATGGTAAACAATATTTTTTTCCTTTTTAATAATAAAGAATAAATTCTCAGGATTTCTTAAGCATTTGGCATTGTGATTTGTTTATAGTTCTCACAAATGAAGGACAAACTGGAAACTGGATTCTTGTATATAAAAACTTAAAGAAAAGACATGCAAAAAACAATATTGCATTTTATTAAATAAGTATTTGTTATTTTAATCATTAAATTGTTTTTAAAATAGTGGAAGTATTTGTATGTCAAATAATGAAACTTTTCATTTTTCCATAAAAAAATTAATATAAATTTATTGTACTCAGCCATGTACACTTGTAAAACCAACTGTACTTTGTACCCAACTTACTTCTTTGCACTTCTCCCCAAAATTTGGTTTTGATCGGTCAATGTATGGCTATTTTAGAGGGTGTGATGAATGAACTAACAGAAGTAACAGTTTTTTATATATAGACTAGCAGTAGAGCCCATCGTTCCCCAGGGATGTAGCAGTAAGAGATAGATCAAGTATCAACCATCATAAAGACTGAAAAATAAAATTGACAAAGATTATTGTTTAAGGTTGATGAACACGCATGTCTTAATTATTTTTTTTTGTTTTTTTACGAATTGGTCAAACCCAAACAAAAACATTGTTTTCAATCGTTATGAGTCTACCGATTGAATAGAATTTTATTATGAACAATTCTCTTGTAAATGGAATTTTTAAAGCATTCTGAATTTAAAAATAAAGAAAAAAGTGTGCAAGACAATAAGAAACACTACCTGCCAAAAAAAAAGTGAAGTTTTGTTGAAATCGGTTCAAAAATGTAGGAAATCCGATCCCATATATAAACAAACACACACAAAACAACCTGGGTTTATAAGTATAACTTGATATGAGTTGTCCCCCTTTCATTCTCGTGATGCCTCTTAATAATGTTTTCAAATTGATTTTGAGCAAAAAAAATTGTGTTTTTCTAATTTTTGGCACTGTCAGAACCACCGCAAGGTAATTTTACGTAGTCCTGTGAAGTTTTGTTGAAATCGGTTGAAAAATGTAGGAAATCTGATCCAATATATAAACGTACAGACACACACAATCTGTGTTTTATAATAAGTAAGATTTTATCATGACAGAAATAAGATTTTAAGTAACTTTTTAAAACAATAAAAATTGCTAAGGGAATATAGATTTGAGTAATAACAGTGTCAAGAGAAAATCCATCCTTTTTGTGGATCTGATTGTTAAAACTGTCAAATTTTTATACAAAAATTTTGAAGAGTAACTGCTTAAAAAAAATCCCGTTTTATATAAATCTGTCTTTTGAACAGGAGTAATGGTTTATCCCTTGTTTCCTGTTTAAGATTGGGTTTCTGGTTTCTTCTAAAGTCTACTTAAACTCTATAATTTTAACATCTCTGCCTAAACTCTGAATTTTTTCTTTTTTCTCTAGGAGTAAGTAGAAAGATTCACCTATGATCCGGTTCACACTCCTCCCCAGCCTTTTAAACAGGAGTAGAGGTTTAACCTTTGTTCACTGTTTAGCAGTGAGTTTCTGGTTCCTTGTAAATTCTACTTTAACTCTATACTCCTAATGTCTTCGCCTGAAATCTGAGATTTTATTTGCTAATTAAATCTTGACCTCTTCAAGTTTAGAATTACCTATCTTTCCTACTATCTTTCCTTTCTTACGCTAATATAACTCTACCTTGAGTGGCTCTTGGGCCTTATTTTGGGTGAAAATTAGTAAAAAAAATAAAATAGTCTCTCACCAAAATTTTATAGAAAAGAACTTGGCAAAGTTTAACATACATTAAAAAAAGAATGTAAATTCGGTTTCATAATTTCGAGTTTTATTAAAATTCTAAAAACAGCTTTTTAAAACTAGAAATTGCTCAGAGAATATACATTTGAGTAATAGCAGCATGAAGAGAAATATCCGTCCTTTTTGTGGGTAGGATGATTAAGCATTATTATTTTTTTTTCTATAAAATTTTGAAGAGAAACTGCTTAAAAAATATTTGGGTTTTATTAAAATTCTAAAAATATCTTTTTAAAACAATAAAAATTGCTGATGGAGAATAAAATCAATGTCAAGAGAATAAAATCGTCATTTTGAAATGTCAGTATGTTTGTTAAATACTGCAAAAATGTCTTCATTTCTATATCTAAGAAAAGTACTTTGTGCTTTACTCAAATGGTGGAGGAAAAAAATGAACAACTTCACCCACTGGAATCTGAGCAGAAAACCTGGCAGAAAAAAAAAAAAAATTGTGCATAATCCACTCTCATGTGAAATTGTCAGCTTGCATACTTGCCAGGTATCTGTTGCTTGAATATCACATTCACATACAGCCTGGCTTATTAACAATACTAGGTTTGAGTTGTCAGCACAGCTGCACTGCTTTGAGTAGAATTTAAAACAAAAACGTTCTTGCAGGATTTTAAAAAAGACAGGAAAAAGAAAATAATCATTTCATACTCAAGCATTTCATTCTTATTTTTTCTGCTTAGAACGACATAATTATGTCAGATTTTACAACTTACTTGGCTATTATTTATAGTCAAATTGATGTAATGGAATAACCTGTCACCCCCATGAGTGACTCCACTATAGGTAGTAACTGCCTATAAGTATCTGTAAGTCAACGGACTACAGAGACTAGCTGTGATCTGTTCCAGCTAGACAGTCGAACTCTGCCTTCGGGCAGAGAGGAACCTGGATGAGGCTCCGCTGAAGGGCAGAGTCTTGTTCGGGGAGGTGGACTGCCCCTGAACCCGTTTATGTGGGTTCGAAAGGGAATATTTTTGGTCAAGCCTATGGGCTCGGAGAACCCACATTAAACTGGCCTTGTGCCACATGCAACCCTTGTGGCAGAATAGCTAAATATACTAGCTGGGATCTGTTCCAGCTAGACGGTCGAACTCTCTGTCTTCGGGCAGAGAAGAACCCAGATGTGGCTCTGCCAAAGGGCAGAGTCTTGTTTAGGGGATTAGACCCTGAATCGGTTTATACAGGTTTGAAGGGAATATTTTTGGCCGAGCCTACGGACTTGGAGAACCCACGATAAATTCAGCCTTGTACCACATACGACCCACTGTTAAATATTCTAGCTGGAATCTGTTGAGTATGACAGACTTACACGAGAACTACTGACCTTCCAATAGTAGCACTAACTACTAGATTGACTTGCAATGACACTTGTGCATAACTGTTACCTTTATTCTTATTGTATTGGTTTTTTACAATAAACCTTTACTTATTTTATTCACTTTGTTTTCTAAGTATATATTCCTATTAGCACGGAATATAACACTAATATTCTTATTTTTCTTGTTACCATCACATGTCAACTATTATGCCTGCTCCTAGTCTTTGGGTGTCTTCAGGGAACTTCAAACGGAACATATATGTTGGTATGGCGCTCTGGTTATATAGCTTGATGGCAAAATGAAAAAAATGGTTTGTAATGTTATTCATCCTGACCTGGCATCTCGGCTTCAGTCACCATCCCACAACTGTGATATGGTTTCTCTTTATAAATATTTTCATAATCATTCTAATGGGGGCTCTCTTCCTTGGTAACTCAGCCACATGAATTTAAGCGAACTACTAGATTGGCAGATAGGTCTCATCATTTTAATGTTGAATTAACTGGATGTAACTGTAAGTTCTACTTTAATAGTTTCTTTTCTCACACTTCTTGCCTGTGTTAATCTCTTCTGATTTCTTGCTTCTCTGCTACCTACCATCTTCAAAAATTTAAAAACAATGTCAATTCCCATCTTCTGTCTTCTTGAAATCTGTTTTTTTATTGTCCTTTCTCATCACTAAAGTCTTCTCATTATCTTTCACTACCAGTAACCTCTTGTGTCCTTGGGGCATTTTTGCCTTGCTTGAGGTGAAGTGATTATAAAACAAAAGAAAACTTTAATCTATGGGGCTAGATTGTTCTAATTCCACTGACCATGTCTAGGGATATCTCATCATTTTTTTTATTTTTTAACTAAGTCTGAGGCTGTACTACCTGGCCCAGGGATTGAACTCCCAATTACTATGACATCATATTAAATAAGGAGAGAAAGATAGAGAGAGGAGTAATGAATATTAAAAATGTTCTTTATGGCACATACAAAATTTATTTTTTATATTAATGTTGCTTAATCAGAGCAAATGAAAAATAACAAGGGAGCTTTAGTTAATAAACAAATAATGCAGGATTTACACAATTTACAATCAGACTAATATCCTCATCATTCTTGTTATCCTCACAACATTTTAGCCAATGTGATTGCTAATCTTCTTTACAATTCATTTGTGAATTTTGAATTTAAAATATTTTATATTAAATGGTGGAAAATAAGATGGATTTTCACCATTTAATACTCTTTAAAAAATGTGATACAAACAGTAAAAAAATAAATAAATAAATAAAAACCATTTATGAAGAAGGTGCCATAGCTGAGAGTAGTTCAGAAGTGGAAATTTTGATCTGGAAGACCAAGAATGTTCTGGTAGGCTGGCAGTCACTGATGATTGCCAAATTGAAATGTTGATTAAGAAAAATGAGGGTTACACAGCATGGGATATTGCGGAGATAATCCACATATCTCATATGAGTGTTTTAAGGCATATAAAAACATTGGATATATGAATTGCCACAATGTTAGGGTTCTTCACAGTTTAACAACAAAAAAACAATTTTCCATTTGCTTAAATGCAACAAAAACAACTCATTTTTGAAAATAACAATTACTCGATGATGATTTTTTACAAAAATGTGGAGTGAAAAAGGTCTGGAAAACAAAAATATGGATGTCATGCATGGTGGTATCAAACTCATTCAGGAATAATCTAAACTGTCAGCTGTATACAGACACTTTCTAAGATCAACTGAAATGGATATCCCATGTAAGTGAAAGAGAGAGAATAATAATGACTTCAAATGAAAAGTTAGGAAGGAAACTCCCATCAATACTGTGAAAGGTAATAACAGCTACTAAACTTGAGAAACCTATTTTCCTGAAAAATAGTTTTAAGAGAAAGATGTTATAAATTTCAACTGAATGCAGCACTGGCTATTCTGTCAGTTAATGTGAAACGATTCCAGAAAATGGCTAGATGAGGAGAACAAAATACTACACTACACTAGGTCAATGAATGCCAAATGTTTCCTTATAAGGAAACAGCTAATATTACCATTAGAGATGAGGAAAACAAATACTACACTAGATCAATAAATGCCAAATGTTTCCATATAGGGAAACAGCTAATATTACCGTTCATGATAAGGAGAACAGATACTACACTTGATCCCAGCCTGATGGCCAGGGAGTGAAGAAAAGCATAATTTAAGTAGCACTGACTGTTAGGTCAATGAATGCCAAATGTTTCCTTATAAGGAAACTGATATTATTACCATTATCCACTTAAAAAGCCAGTTTGCAATCAAAGATGGTGATGCCGTGTATCTGATGGAATTGGAAGGGACATTTTTATTAAAAGTTCCTTCCACAGAATCAGACTGACTCCAGACAAGTACAATTCCCAGTTGAACCAATGAAAAGCAGCAATCAATGAAAAGTGTCTGTAATTGCTCAACTGACAGGTTTTTGTCTTCCATCAGGACAACATTAAACCATATATCTCTTTGCAGACCCAACAGAAATCAATAGAGTTTGGCTGATTTGTCCTACCACACCCACCTGATCCTGCACCTTTGGATTACCATTTATTTTGATCCCTACAATATTTCCCTAATAGGAAGAACTTCAATTCTCTGGAAACCTGTAGAAGCCACTTAGACCAGTTCATCACCCAGACAGATGCCATGTTCTGGGAGGATGGAATCATGAAACTGCCTCGAAGGAGGTAAAAGCAGTGAAACAAAATGGCATATATGTGGCTGAGTAAATCTATGTAGAAATATCTGTATATTGCCTTTTGTAGTGTTTATTGCAGAAAAACTTTACATATATATCAATTAAGATTTGATAAAATGAACAGCTTAAACAGATTCAAATTATAGCAGACATATAATTAGAATAGTCTATTAATATAGCAGACATATAATTAGAATAGTCTATTAATATAGCAGACATATAATTAGAATAGTCTATTAATATAGCAGACATATAATTAGAATAGTCTATTAATATAGCAGACATATAATTAGAATAGTCTATTAATATAGCAGACATATAATTAGAATAGTCTATTAATATAGCAGACATATAATTAGAATAGTCTATTAATCAGTTTTACACAAAAAATACTTTTTATTGAAAATTATTAATAAGATACAGTATACCTACTGAGTGGATGCCAGCTTAAAATTCTTTTTTTATTAATCATTTCAACCCAAGCAAGGCAACAAAGCCACTAAGATGCAGTTGAGGTTACTGAGTGTGAAAGAATATAAGAAAAAGAAAATTATTAAGTTAGTAAGAACAATGAAAGAACAGAAATTAAGAAGACACAAGATAATGACTGACATTGCATTTTGAAGAGGAGGATGGAACGTGTGACAATGAAATCTGAAGGCACATTGGGATAGTGAAAATCTTCAAAATCTAAGCAAAATATTGAAACAAAGAAGAGAGTTGTGAACTTATGTAATATCAGTCTTCCTATATAACAGGAAATGTTGAACACTCTCTTGACAAATGAAGAGACTTGAAGCAATAGAAATATTCCTCTACAGAAGAATAATGTAAATATCATGGAATGAACATGTGAGAAATGAAGAAGTTTTAGGGAAGATGAAAACAAAATGGGCACTTATAGTTCAAATCGGAAAGAGATAATTGAAATTTTTAGAGCACAAAATGAGGAATGGCGGCTTAGAAATTTGATACTCACAGAGAATACTAAAGACAAGAGGGACATAGGAAAATAACGCATAACCTACCTATAGAGCTTGAGTAAATAGATAGAAGAACAAAGTTTAGGAGAAATAACAAAAAGACAAAATTTATTAAGAGCTACAAAGGACAGGAAATTGTGGAGAGCCATGATCGCCAACATCCTGAACAGACACGGCATGTAGAAAACGAAGAATGAGCTTGAGTAAAAGGATAGCGGAACAGGGTTTAGGAGAAATAACAAAAAGACAAAATTTATTAAGAGCTACAAAGGACAGGAAATTGTGGAGAGCCATGATCGCCAACATCCTGAAGAGACACCCTTCATGTAGAAAACGAAGAATGAGCTCGAAAAAAGGATATTTTCAACAGGGTTTAGGAGAAATAACAAAAAGACAAAATTTATTAAGAGCTACAAAGGGTAGGAAATTGTGGAGAGCTATGATCACCAACTTCCTGAAGGAACACAGCATATAGAAGAAGAAAGTTTCCATTTTTAAGCATGTGTAGTTAGAAATTTTATACTCTTCAAGTAACACACTAGAATTTCGCTGAGCAATTTTTCTGTTGAATATTCAAATGCATTCTAGATCTACTACTACATCTGTGCACCAGGTGTAAATTAAAGACAATTTATCAAGTAGGCACTCTATGTGATAGTCAGAGTAGCAGACAAGTGTAACAGTCCGACAAAGTCAGTAAGAAACCTTACTGTGTCTATTTCCTGTCATAAGAAACAGGACTGGAAAAAGTGCAAGAGGGATGACAATTTTCAGAATATAAAAATTTTGCATTTACACTTTGTCTGCTTTCTTCTTTCCCTTTAATATTTTCTTTGTGGATGAGTTGAATATTTTTTACAAGGACAAATTTTACACCCTTAATTTTCCACACTTTGAAAGCATTTAAAAATGCTATGAATTTTGTTACAACCATATTTTTTTAAATCATTTAATTTCAAGCAAGGCAATAAAGCCACTAAGGTTACTGTGTTAGAGAATGAGAAAAATATACTATTAAGCAGAGAAAACAATAAAAAAAAACAGGAATTAGGAAGACTGTACTGTACTGATGCGGCATTCACCCTGGGCGGATTGAGCCGGCTTCTTCCTGTTATGAGAAGAAGATTCTTGGGATAAATTACAGAAGTAGGGTACCCAGGCCTACTCGAATAACGTTCTTGCTTGCTGCGGGGTTCCCACAGACGCAGAGACAGGAACGACCAGAAGCCGCTGGTTACCGATGCAGACGCTCCTTGGATTTTCACCAGAGCCCTTGTTAGCGGCATGTGTGTCAGACCTGTCCGCCTTGGTGGCCCTACCAGGAACGAAGTTCCGGCAAATAGCTCTGACACTACCGTTTACACCCCCACCGACTGTGAGGTAAGGGTTGGACTTTGGGGGCTTACAGTACCAGGTGTTCCCAAGCGGTCCCCCATCTAAGTACTGACCTGGCTCTACGATGCTTAACTTCGGTGATCGAACGAGAACCGGTGTTTCAGCGTGATTTAGCCGTAAGCCTAATTAGGAAGACAGATAATAACAATTGTCATTGCATTTAAATTTTTGAAGATTGAAGTTGACTGGGAAGCAAGATACCAGAAAAGAGTTCCACAAGTGAGAAGTGCGATAGAAGAAACTGTTAGCATATAAATTATAGTTACATTTAGCCATTTCAACTGTAAATTGATGAGACCTCACTGCCAATCTAGTATTGTGTTTAAGGTGCAATTGGAATATTCATTCTACCTCAATACAAATAACATATATGGTGGACTTCAAATACAGAGGTAGACCACATACTACAATAGCAATACAATTAAAATATCCCATAATAATTTACCATGAGTAGGTATATTTACAATAAATATAATGTAAGTTCCGATTCTATTTTCTTAAATACATCATATGTAGTATAGATACAATGAAAAACCATTTCAAAATTATACATTTTCTTTTTGTATATATGTATCGCCAGAGTCCATCCTTCAAATCTATAAAGCAACCATTCGCCCTTGCATGGAATACTGCTGCCATATATGGTCTGGTGTCCCCGCTGTTCATCTCAAGGTTCTTGACAAAATCCAGAGATGGATATGCAATGTGATTGGCCCTGATCTGGCATCTCATCTACAGTCACTCTCTCACAGACATGCCATCACCTCCCTCTGTCTTTTCTACAAATACTTTCACGGTAACTGCTCCAATGAGCTACTTTCACTGGTTCCCAGACTGCATAAATTTAAAGGCTACTAGGCTGGCATCTCAGTCCCACATATTCACTGTCAAAACAGTTAAATGTAGCTGTCTCTTCTACTCCATTAACTTCATGTCTCACACCTCTCACCTGTGGAATTCCCCTCCTATTACTGGTTTCCCTGATAGGTATAATTGCCAACTATTCAAATGTAATGTCAATCGACATCTCCAGATGCCTATCCTTCTCTTCATCCTTTCTTCTATCCCACCTCTTTACTCTTGCTCCCACTCTCTGTAACCCCTTGCGTACTAGTGGCATCCCATCTTGCTTGGGGTGAAATGCTTATATATATATGTATATACTACAGTAAAACAGATTCCTGAAATAGCCAAGTTGAAAAGAGATATATGTTGATAGAATGGAGGAATATGATATAAAATTTCTATATATCAGAATTGACAATTGATTGACACTAATTTTTCCACTTTGTCATTCAACTGCCTAAAAATGCTACCAGAATCAAAAACAAATAGAATAAATTGGATGGAATTGGAAATTCAAATTGTAACATTAATAGAACCTCTCATGATATTAGCAGATGAGATCATCCCAAGGAAAATTAGATCTTTTATTTTTAAAATCATTTCACCCCAAGCAAAGCAATAAAGCCACTAAGGCAAAAGGGATTACTGAATGTTAGAGAATATGAAAAAGAAAAAAAAACAATATTAAGGAGAAAGAACAATAAATGAACAAGAATCAAGACAAAAGAAAACAATTGATATTGCATTTAAATTTTTGAAGATCAAACTTGATAGAGAAGCATTATCTTGAAAAAGAGTTCCACAAGTGAGAAGTGCAATACAAGAAACTGTTAGCATAGAACTCATGGTTATATCTTTTGCTATTTCAACTGTAAAATGATGGGATCTTACTACCAATCTAGTACTATGATTAAATTCATAAAGTCTGGGTACCATGAAAGAAAGTTCATCAGAACAATTAATGATGAATTAGAAGTCATTGTCAAAATGCAAGATAAATAACACGACTATCCAACAAACAGAATTAATAGTTTGCAATAAAAAGAAACAGCAACAATCATGTAAGTAAACGATATATTTAAAGCAAATCAACAGGTAAGAAGGCAAAACAGTTTGCAAACTATGAGTTGGTGTTTGCACACAAAAGTAAGGTCGGACAAGTGAATGCAATAGGTCTAATAGATAAGGTAGATCTAGACTGAGTCATGTCAAAAAGCAAGCTATCCCATTTTATTGGCTAAGAAAAATATCCCAGCATGCATTTTGTGGACTTCTGACTATAAAAGGGGAGGGGAAAAAAGTTTTGCAATCATTCTCCCCCTTGTACCCTGAAATCAACAATTAATATCTTAATATCAAATTCATAACCTTATATTATTTCAAATATATATATGACAAATTAATCCCAAACTAAAATAATTTAAAGAACAATTTGCTTAAAATAAAAAATTCCAAGAACATCTTTTACTCACTTTCATTTATTAGACATTAAATTATGTCACTTAGTATCCTCCATAACTTACCCAGACTCTTCAGCTAATCTGATGAATAATTATGAGCGTTTCTTAAACTTAGAAAAAAGAAAAACTGTTTGCTCTTGTCTATAAATATTGGGTTGGTGCATAATTATCAGGCGTTTTTTAAACAATATTTATTATGAAAAAAAAACATAATTCAAGATAACATTTTTAAATGATTATTCCAAAGTGTATGATTATCAACACACATTTTTATAACCTGAAAATAAAGTAAATAAAAGAGCAATTTTTATTAACAAATAACTCGCCTAAAAAAACGCCTGATAATTATGCACCAACCTAATACTTGTTACAAAATAAAATCTTTGCATTTGCCTTGATGAAGTTTTTCAGAGGACAAAATATGTCAGTTAAGTTTTCCTTTCATCTTCATTTATATCTATTTTTATATAGATATAAATTTGGCAAAAAATTTAACTAATCTGTCGCAAAATTTAAGTTCTATTTTCTTATTTTAATTTATTGGATTATTCAATTAAATAAATAAAAAAAGATGCATTTTATTTCCTTATAATCTCTTTTTATATTTCAGGTTTGAAATGGATTTAAGATTATGGTGGTTTGCCTTAGTATCACTTTTTTGTGATTTCTTGCATGGACACTCATTTGTAAGTGACAATGAAGACTTAAACAGAATATTTGCCGACATGTCACCAAAAGTTGTTAATCCTCCAACCGAACCAATCCAGCTTAGTTCAGAGCCTGTACAAGGACTTCATCTTGCACTCAAAGGGTTAAACAAAGTTAGAATGATATGGCTTACTCCTGTAAAATTTAATAACAACACATTTTCACCAGAGTGTTTATATAGTAACATACACTCAAAGACTGCAACCCGAGTATTAGGAACTGCATACACTTATACAGCAGGAATGTTTGAGTTGACTTTAAATATGGCTGACCTTGATCTCCGGCATTTTAATAATCTATACGACACAGTTTATTATGTGTGTGGGGATATACGGTATGGATGGAGTACAATAAAGAGTTTTAATTTACAACCCCCAACGTTATTACCCGTGTCAAAAGAGGTTGAAAGTTGTTACGCTTCTAAAACATATGAAGAGCCAGCCGAAAAAACATGTCAGAAACGCAAACGAAATCTGATTGGAATTGTTGGAGATCTTGGAGTGACTAACAGCGATGAAACGATAGAGTCAATCTGGAACTTCACACGGAGAGCAGAAATGAAAGCCCTGATCCACATTGGGGACATCAGCTATGCGGATAACTTCAGCCGGCGTGAAGGAAACAACTCGTATATATGGGTGGAATACATGAACAAAATCCGAAGAATTATAAGCAGGATTCCTTACATGGTTTTGCCAGGGAACCATGAAATACAGTTTGAGTTTGGCGCTTACCTCAATTGGCTGAAAATGCCATACCAGGAGAGTGGTTCAAATTCACCATTCTGGTATTCATTTGATTATATGGGTGTTCATTTTAGCATGTTTTCAACTGAACATGATGTTCATCAGGGCTCCATACAATATCAGTGGTTGGTCAGGGATCTGGAGAAAGCCAATGCAAACCGGGACAAAGTGCCATGGGTTCTTGCTCTGGCACACCGACCATTGTATTGCAGTTCACATAATGCAAATATCAGCTGTAAATCAATGGCTGTGAAATTGCGGTCAGAACTTGAAAATCTATTGCTGAAACAAAAGGTGGACGTGTATGTAAGTGGCCATGTTCATCATTATGAGCGCAGTTATCCAGTTGTGGATCATGTTGTGAGTAGCTGGAATTACCACAACCCCAAGGCACCTGTTCATCTAATTAACGGAGCTGGAGGTAAGTAATTAAATATGATTTCATTAATTGGTGACATAGTGTGTTAAATAAGAGTAAGACTTTTATGCCACCTCATTTTGATGTTTTAATGTCTTTTGCTGATAAAGCAAAATGCTTTGCTTGTAAATTTTCTTTCAATTCTACTATTATCTAATTTGGAGTATCTTTGTCTGACTTTCTACTTTGAACTAAATCTCTATTGTGTGATCTAACTCATCCAGGGTTTCTGCTATCAGCTCTAAACTGGGTCCCACAAAGCATATTGATTTGATGGTATCACTGCAATATTCCTTAAGAATTCTGCTCCTGAACCATCTCCTGTTCTCTCAAAATGCTAGAATAAACATCTTGCTGCTTTTTGCTTTTCTGCTTGTTGAAAATCCTCTTTTGTAGTTCCAGTCTTTAAAAAACTCAGGGGAACCGTCCGATTCTTCTAACTATTGGCTTATTAGCCTTCTACCTCTTTTTGGTAATGTACTAGATGCTCTAATCAACTCTGGATTGATTAAGCATTGAACTTTGTAGGGTTTAGTTTCAGATGAGCAATATGGCTTTCACTTCTCTAGGTCAGCTGTTGATTTATTAATGACTAGCAGTAGAGCCCGGAGTTGCCTGGGGATGTAACAGTAAGAGATAGATCAAGTATCGTCCATCATAAAGACTGAAAAATGAAATTGACAAAGATTATTGTTTAAGGTTGGCGGACACGCATGTCTTAATTAGTTTTTTGTTTAGTTTTTTTGTTTTTTTTTAAGAATTGGTCAAACCCAAACTCAAACAAAAACATTGTTTTCAATCGTTATGAGTCTACCGATTGAATAGAATTTTATTATAAACAATTGTCTTGTAAATGAAATTTTTAAAGCATTCTGAATGTAAAAATAAAGAAAAAAGTGTGCAAAACAATAAGAAACACTACCTGCCAAAAAAAAAAAGAAAAAAAGTGAAGTTTTGTTGAAATCGGTTGAAAAGTGTAGAAAATCTGATCCCATATATAAACGAACACACACATACACACAAACAACCTGGGTTTTATAATAAGTATAACTCGATATGAGTTGTCCCCCTTTCATTCTCACGATGCCTCTTAATCGTGTTTTCAAATTGATTTTGTGTAAAAACAATTGTGTTTTTCCAATTTTGGGCACTGTCAGAACCACCGCAAGATAATTTTATGTAGTCCTGTGAAGTTTTGTTGAAATCGGTTGAAAAATGTAGGAAATCCGATTCAATATATAAACGTACAGACACACACACACAACCTGGGTTTTATAATAAGTATGATTATTGCTGAAAGTCTATCAATGGACTGTTGCTTCAGATATCTTGAAGGCATTTAACAGGGTTTGGCATGCTGGTTTTCTTCACAAGTTGAAAGATTATGGTATTACTGGACAAATTTTTGATCCAACTCAATATTTCTTATTAAATCATGAAATGAATGGCAAATCTCTAGGTCATTTTGCATGAATACAGATGACCCCCAGCATTTTATCCTTGGACTTACGTTAGTCCTTCATCGACATTCTTGATGTCATAAGCTCTCAACTTGTTATCTCTGTTGATGACAACTATTAACTCCTGTCTTAATGCTAAGTCTGATCAGTTCAATAAGGTTCAATTGGCAGCTAATATCAGAAATGATCTACAATCTTTTGTTAACTAGGGCAAGAAATGACTGGATAATTTTAACATTTCCAAAGTGAAACTGCTTCCTTTCAATCTTCTGAGAGACCCAGTTTTGTTTTTCATCAGCATGGCTGATGCTAACCTGCAAGAGAGTGACTCCTTCCACCTTCTCAGACTAACATTTTCCACTGACATGAAGTGGAATGATTATCTTGAATCAATTGCTAGGTCAACTGCTAAAAAAAGTTGGTTTACTGTCTCATGCTAGACAATTTTTTTTGTCAGAATCTATCTTACATATTTATAAGTTTACCATTTGTCCATACATTGAAAACTGCTGCCATATATGGTCTGGTGCTTCTACTATGTATTTAGTGATGCTTGATAAGATACAAAGAAGAATCTGCAATGATATTGGTTCTAACCTGGCATCTCACATACAGTCACTTTCCCATCACCGTAATGTATCTTCCATGTAATTTTTCTATATTTTATTTTCACGGTAATTGTTCTGATGAGCTTTCTTCTTTGGTACCTAAACATTATGAATTTAAGTGTACTACTAGATTGGCAGTTAGGTATCATCGTTTTACAGTTGAAATCATGAGATCTACCTGTAAGTTCTATGTTAACAATTTCTTATTGTGCCCTCCTCTCTTGTGGAACTCACTTCTGGCTTATTGCTTCCCAGTCAGCTTTGGCCTTCAAGAATTTCAATGCAATGTTAATCTTTATCTTCTGCCATTTTAACAGGGTGCAGAATTAATTTCAACTTCACTCACCATGACACGAATGAGTCCAAACTTTTATTGTTGATAACTCCAAAATGGTAGATTTTATCAAAATTTCTTTGTTATTTTCGAATTAAGCAATCTACATTTTCACCTAAATGAAAACTATTTGGGAAATTTTTATTAGAAACTGAGCGCAGGGCTTGAACTGCAAATTACGTCTTTGAGGTTCCGAGTTGAAATTAGTTCTGTCTTCCATTTTAACATCTTCCCTGGTGTAGATGTGTATAGATCTTGTTACTGAAAGTGTCCTTTTCAGACATGGATGAATAAACACATCCAAAACATAACATTGGAAAACCACTTTCTGTTCTTGAAACAAGTCCAACTGTCACCTCATATGTCTGGTAGAGGTATTAGCCACTGTTCAGTACTTCAAAGTGCCTCAGTTTCTTAGATACTATTTAAAAGCAAATAAAAAATTTGAAAATGAAACATTTTATCCAAGATGGGCAAGGGGTTAATTCATTGTTCTTTTGTTGTTCTCTCTTCTTAATATTTTCTTTTTCTCATATTATCTCACATTCAATAACACCTTGCATCTTAGTGGCTTTATTGCCTTATTTAGGGTGAAATGATTAAAAGAAAAAAAATGGATATATATATAATAAAATATAGGTTTATGGTAATGGTATATTTATAGGGTAAAAGTGCTCAAAATCTGGGATAATGGTAATGGTTCCCTATGAGGATACATTTGCTAAGCAGCCAGTTCTCGTTTCAGTTGAAATTTATAAAATCTTACTCTTAAAACAATTTTTCAGGAAAATATGCTTCCAAAGTCCAGCAGCTGTTATCACTCTTTCCAGTATCAATGGAAGTTTCCTTCCTAACCTTTTATTTGAAGTGGTGTGGAATGTCAACATCTTAATTATGTCATTATTTTTTCTTTGAGTTGAGTCACTGAAGTTAAGCAACCTTGAGCTTTATTAGTACCTAGCTGGGTGACTGCTTAGGAATATCAGGTTTGGTTTGGTTTGGTTTATGGCATATCAACCTCAATAGGTTATTTAATGCTGACAAAATTTTTATTGCTGGTAATATATTTTTCTTCAAAAATCTGTTTCTGGGAATATCTTTCCTTGAAGAAATCTATAGCTGGTCATATTTTTTTCAAAGAATGTATAGCTGTTTGTATTGCTAGTACTTTTTTTTTTTTTTTTAAAGTATTGCTGATGATAATTTTTCCTTCAAAAATTATTGCTGGTAATATTTTTTTTATTACAAATTATTTCTGGTATTAAAACCTATTTGTACACAAGTCTGGGTGTCAACTATTTGCTCATAGCTGGAACCCTAACAGGTGCTACCACCCTGGGTCAGGGTGAACATGGGAACACCAGCAATTAAGAGGTGGTTCCACATGCCTCAAAACCTCCTGATCAGAGGCCTTGCTGTTAGACATTCCATGATCCCCGCCTCTTTGCCTATTGCGCCTCTCCATGATCCCCGCCTCTTTGCCTATTTCGCCTCTCCATGATCCCCGCCTCTTTGACTATTGCGCCTTTCCATGATCCCCATCTATTTACCTATTGCGCCTTTCCTTGATCCCCACCTCTTCTAAAAGTTGTTGACTGCTTGTTGTCAGGTTCACCTGGCCAATGCATTTTAAAATATTGTAATCAATAATTGCATGCAATCATTAACAGTTTATTTAACAGCTCAGTAACTTGACAGGTCAAGGCAAGTTTATTTTCAGGTCATCTTTGCACTGCGCAAATACAAGTGATAACCAAAAAGAAATGATTAGGCTGTCACACATGAAATGACACTTTTAATTGTTCGTTGTTGATCCGGTTGTCTAATGAAGTAACTTTCTTAGTATATAAAAAAATCTTTATTCCTGACTTTTTCTTTCAACATATTGTTACTCATAATCCCAATGAAAATGATTACAATGTAACAATGTTGATTAATCTTACTGTATGAATACTAACTGGGAAAAAGAACCATTTATGCATCAAATCATTACATGTGATGCGAATGGTTACTCTTTGACACCACTAAGAGAGTAAGCCAGCAGTTTAATACCCAAAACCTTGACTATACCCTAAAAAGTTAATGGTTACTGTATGGTGGTCTTTCAAAGGGGTTATTCATTATTCATTCTTGCCTCAAGGGGAAACAATAACAGCAACCTTGTACTATGAAGAAACTGAGTGTATACTCAAAAAATTGAAAAAAATTTTCCTAAACTTGTGAAAAGACGTGGCCCAATTTTGCTACACAGCCACATGCTTCAACTGTTCAAAAGCTGCATAGCTTGAATTACCAAATGATATCTTATTATTACCAAATGATATCTTATTATTACCAAATGATATCTTATTATTACCAAATGATATCTTATTATTACCAAATGATATCTTATCTTCCATATTTGCCTGATATCTCTTCTACTGATTATCACTTGTTTAAGCATTTTGAGTTTTCCATACACAATAAAAGGAAGAGGTACTTGAAGCATTTAAACATCAAAATCACATCAAAGGAGGAGATGGGATCAAGAATTCAGAGGTACATTGGGGAAGAGTCATTCATCAACAGTGCCTATTTCAACTAAATAAATTAGTTATTTCATATTTCAGAAAAGTTTTATTAATTTCCTATAAAGTGCATCATTTAATGTGTGACAACCCAATATGTTCCAAATGTTGTCATAGCCTGAGCTATTAGTGAGGTTAATCACCCACTGTCTCTAAAAATGCATATTTCAAACAGCCTCTGACAACTAAGTCTAGTTCCAGGCTGGAGAATACTTGAAGGCAGACCACTGGCGCCTCATAAACAGCTGCTTCAGGTAGACAAAGCCTGTCAACCACAGACAGCAGCTGATTTAGGGGAATGAAAACCCTGAATTTAAAACTATGCTGGCTTGCAACTGTATTCAGACACAGAAAAGGCCATGGAAGTAAATCCTGACAGAAGATCTAGAATGCAGCCAGAAGGCGGTTGTTTATCAATGCTGAAAAAACTTCTGGCATCTCCTGCAGTTAATCCAGCCTCAAATGTAGTGCCATGTATTCCTTTGTGTTGTGGTCATATTAGGGCCAGAAATAAAGACATAAAGAGAGAAATTGAGTTAAACAAATATATTAACAGAAACAGTAATACAAACATACATTTGAACATCAAAATCACATCAAAGGATGAAAAGATGGGATCAAGAATTCAGGGGTACATTGGAGAACATTCATCAACATGGTACCTATTTCAACTAAATAAATTAGTTATTTCACATTTCAGAAAAGTTTTATTAATTTCCTATAAAGTGCATCATTTCATGTGTGACAACGTAATATAAACAATTACTAATTGATCATATTCTTTACTATGAAAATAAAACACTTATGTTTTTCCACATCATTGAATTGATTGATATGTGCAGAACTGACAACAGTGCAGTCGACGAGTGTGTGGGACCGACAACAGTGCAGTTGATGAGTGTGTGTGGGACCGACAACAGTGTAGTCGACTAGTGTGTGGGACTGACAACAGTGCAGTTGATGAGTATGTGTGGGACCGACAACAGTGTAGTCGACGAGTGTGTGAGACCGACAACAGTCCCACCCTTTTACTGTCAAAACAGTTAAATGTAACTGTCTCTTCTACACCAACAACTTCTTCTCTCACACTTCCTGGGAGTGGAACTCACTTCATCTTACTTGCCTCCCTATAATCTTCAAATATTCAAATGTAATGCCAATCGATATCTTCTGATGTCTTGATCACAGTCCTTCTCTATCCTTTTCCTAAGCCTTCCTCTTTACTCTTAATCTCACTCTATGTAACCCTTTGCATACTAGTGGCACTCCTGCCTTGCTTGAGGTGAATTGGTTAAAAAACACTTCTGGATGGTCTTCTTGTTTAAGTTGGTGAATGCTACCATAATCTTTACATTCATCTTTGGTGTTACAAGGAGTTTTGTTGCTCTCTTGCTCAGCTGCACCTGACATGTAATAATCAAGGTGGTTGTAGTCTGGGGAGTTATTTGGCGAGAGGTAAGGGGTGATGTGGTCGCAGAAATTATCTGACAGCCATGACTGGGTTCTCCTGCTTGTGTGGCATGATGCAGAGTCCTGTTACCAGACAGTCTTCCAGTAACTACTCTCTTTACCCAGAGCAGCACTACCTTATCAAGGTACTTGATGTAGGCCGCTGTATTGAGTCTGATGCCCTCACCAATAAATTTGTGAGTTCTTTCCTTATCAGAATGATCAGAATGAGTTTTGCAAGCTGTGTACCTTTGTAATCACCATTCATCATCATTCAACCCTACACAGGATCATTGAGCCAATACAAACAATCCTTCTTTAGCCGTATAGTATGTGCTATGCCAGGCTACATACCGTTTTGAATTCAGATTTACTTTTTCCTAGACCAGTTGCCATAGAACACAGTCTGTCCTGCTATTTACCCATAGCTGGGGGTAGAAGAAGAGGATTCATACCTTTTCCAAGGGTAATATTAGCATGAAAGTGAATGTAATGGACCTGACTGGAATGTGAACTCAGCTCTCGAATTCCTCAATATGAGCCATTATCCATTACTCCAACTCTTTACAAATCCTCTGCACTCTCCTCAAATTGACACCCAAACACTCTGAAATGTTTGTATTTGATCTTCTGGCATGAATGCCAAGCAGTTCAGCATACCATTTCCAAATTTCTGGTAGAGTGAATTGTGTCGTGGTGCTCTATTTTCTCACAGATAGTGCCCAACTGACCCTACTATAGTGTGCAGTCAACAAAAAAAAAGAAAACAAAAAAAAAACCCAACATGTATGCATGAAATTAAGATATAAAATAGCAACAATTTACCCATCACACCTCATGTGTGTGTGTGTGTGTGCATATGTATATATATATATATATATATATATATTAGTTAAATTCACAGATCAATTCTGTGGACTAGACAATTTGGTATAAGATGACAACTGGAACTTAATTTTGGCTGAAGCATTTTGTCTTGATAATATAAGATGAAAAGCGTCAACGAAAACTAAATTTTTTTCCAATTGTCAACTTATATAACATATATATATATATATATATATATATATATATATATATATATATATATATATATATATATATCCAGGTTTGGTTGAATAATCTAGACATATGTCTATTTATTTTATTTTAATCCTCTCAATTTCCTGGATCAATTTCTTAGTGCTGTTTCAAAACTGAGCAAGAAAGAAGCCATAGTTTTGGTCATTTCTTTTATTTTCCTAAGTACTTTCAATCTCATCCAAAATCATTTTCAGGGGTGAATTACTAAATTAATGTAATTGTTAGTTAAGTTTTTTGCAAATGCGCATGAAACATGCTCTGTTATAGTCAATTTATGTAAGGGGGTTAACTTGGTTTAAATTTTTTATTAATTTTTTAAAAATACTCAACCTGCAATTTACCAAAAAAAAAAAAAATTTTTTTTTTACAATTTGAGCATCGCAAAACATTGTTTTTATAGAAATTTTAAAACAATCTGGTATATAATTTTATGCTTTCAACTACAGATAGTTTTTACATAATTTGATACTTTCAGAGTAAAAGTATGTTTTTTAGATATAAACTTTGTAAATCATAAAATGTATTGTTGGTAATTTTACTATAAAAATGTGTTTTCATATTTTTCAGTGTTGCCTTGATTGTCATTTTGCTATAAAAATGTATCATTGCTCATTTTATTATAAAAATGTACTGTTGATTTTTATTTGGAGGTTTCCTATTTGGCCAGAGTTGGGACCCTAACATGTGCTACCACCACCGGGTCAGGGTGGACCAAGGAACAACCGGTTCTATGCTCCTCAAAACCTCCAATCTCCCAATCAGTGGCTTTGCTGCTGGATATTATTTTTTTATTATTTAATTTTTCTTATAAGAAAAAAGTAAGAACACAAGAAAAAAGAAGTAAATTAACTGCAGTACCATCTTAGCCGTTTTTAACAAAACTTGTGTATATATATGTGTGTGCGTGTGTGTGTGTGTGTGTGTGTGTGTGTGTGTGTGTGTGTGTGTGTGTGTGTGTGTATGATAAAAAATAATTGTAACTGCTTCATATTATTTCATTCTTTATTCAGCTGAATTCCTAATGGAGGATAGGGGCAGATAACTCCTACTTGGTAGAGTCAACAATGAAATCCTTTTAAGTGTGGGAGATAAGTGAAACACTAGTGTCTTTTTGGTTAATCAGTCAGAAGAAATTAGTGCAGAGTCTAAAAAGAACACTGAATCCGTAACAGTTTTTCTTTCAAGGTCATTAGCAATTCATAGAAAAATAAATATAAAGAAAGTCACTGATAAGACAAAAACGAAAGAAATTATGCATTTTATCTTGTTTCTGAAAGTTTTGTACAACTTCTGGTAAAGGGTAAATTTTTCTGTTAGGTGCTTTGTTAAGACATTAGCTTTACAAAAGATGCTGAATTACAATATCAGTATCTGACTACTTTAAACAGAGAAACCATTAAATTTTTCTGCATTGCTAGCAGGAAAAAAAAAAAATCTTTTCTTGCACTTAAGATGTGGAAAATAAATGTAGGTGGGACAAACCATAATTAAAAAGTAAAAAAAAAACTGTTCAGGTAACTAAAGAATGTATTCTTTAGTTGATTCTTTAGTTTAATATTATTTGGTTGTATCATTAAGTATTTCTTTATTGCAAGCAGAAAAAATAACTATAGAGTAAAAGAAATAATTATATTTCTATTTCACCAAAGATGGCTAATGCTAAACTCCAGGAGAGCAAAACCTTCCACCTTCTTAGTCTCCTGTTTTCTACTGACTGAATTAGTTGCTATATCTATTGCTAGAAAAGTTGGTTCATAGCATTGTTCCAGACAATTTTTCTAATCAGAATCCATTTTGCACATTTATATAAATCCACCATTCATCTGTGCATTGAATACTGCTGCCAGATCAGGTCTGGTGCACCTGCTATATATCTCAAGTTCCTTGACAAAATTAAAAGAAAGGGATGTAACATAATTGATCCTGACCTGAGACCTTGACTTCGGTCACTTCTCAGGTAAGCAGATGTGAGCAAAGATACAGTTAGTCAGAAACTCCACTGAATACGACTACATTCTTAGATACTAGGTACAGTCCATCACCAGCAATCAGACCCCAAACTAACACTAGTCATGATGAATGGTAAAGATGCAGGTAAAGTGATCAGCTCCCTGTATCATTTCAGTAAGTACCTGCCTCCTCATGCTATCCTCTACCTTTATAAGAGCCAGATCAGACCAAAAATGGAGAACTATTGTCATATTTGGACAGGAATTGCCCAGTTCCCACTTTCCAGTCTTAATAGACTTCTCCAACTCCTTGTGGGAGAAGAATTATTTTCTACCCTCTAACCTTTCTCTCACAGGTGGGATATGACGAGCCTCTTGCTGCTTTATTGTAACTAGCATGGAAAGTTCTTGGATGAACTACATTCCTTGGTTCTGCCAAGTCTAACCTTCACAGTGAAGACCTACCATGCCACTTCCATAGTAGAAAATCACTCACATTCTCTCTATATTCCATCAGCAAGAAATAAGTTCCACTAATAAAGTTGTTTTCCACGAACCATTACCCTATGGAACAGACTCCCAAGTAGATGTTTCCCTGATCACGACAATCTTAACCTGTTCAAGTTTAGAGTTAAATTATGTTGACTTCTTGTCTTGAGCAGCCCCCAGGCCTTGTATAGTATAAATGTTGGTGTAAAAAAAAAACTCCAAGAAAAATTCTGCTGCCTTATCCTGCTTCCATGAAGTTTGCTTATAATCAACATAAAAAGATTTATTTATTTTGGCCCCAAAATATTATAGTCTGGCAAAATTAATTATTGAGAGCAGATAAATGAATACTTGTGGTAAAAATGGAAAAAAGAAATTGATAAAATAATAATAACGAATAATAAAATAAAAAATCCATTTTCCCATGATGCTAAGATTGAAGGAATCAGAAATGATTACCCTATTTGGTTTTGTCAAACATCATTAGGTGGCACAGCTGAAGTCTATAAAAAGGCAAACATTTTCCTGCCTCACTCTTTCTTCACCTTGCTCCAAGTATCTTTCTGCTGGGAACATTATTTTCCCCCCATCCACTGACTAGTGACTCTCTGTGTTCCACTTTCCAGCATTTGGACAGGTTTTGGCAGCCCTACTCATGAAGTAAGTGAATTGGTTGTTCCAACTCAGCACAAAGCTGACTTGTGCTTGACCATTTTAGTCATCATTACTCTTACTTTCTGAACCAAAAAAAGTAAACAGACATACCGAAAAGACATTGATAACTTTGTTTTATTCCTGACACCATAAAAGGAAACATCCGTAGTAGAAACCCAAGTTTTTAGATGAATCTTTAATGATTTACATATGAACAAGCACCTCTTGTAAAATACGCACAAACACGGAACATTTTAAATTCAATACACTTGGACAATTCACTCTTTCATGGCTGCTTTAAAAGGAGTAGCAAGAAGTAGTTGTTTTGTTGCATTTGAGCTGATAATTGCAGATAAAAACACGGTCTATAAGACATCTTTCCATTAAATTGTAAGGCAGCAAAACATCATAGTGAGTCATGTATCCACGTCCTTTCAGATGTCTTACAACACACACCTAAAATACATCAAGTGCCCCTGTGATGTGCTGTGCCATGCCATGTTGTATGTGGGGTGGGGCTGGGGGCTGGAGTACCCTGCACATTTGATTTGATTATAATAAGGAATTCTTGTGCAGAAACATCAGCACTTTTCGGTAGCACAGAAAACTGATGCACTGCTTGTCAAAGTCTGCAAACAGTAACCCTTAGGTTTGGGATTCAGAGTTCTCCTCCAAGATTAGTGAAAAAACCCAGTCTACACAACTATTTAACACATAAATGGAGGGAGAAGATGGATTCATACCACTCCCAAGGATACTGGCATGAAAGTGAATGTACTTTTAAATGGTCATTGAATACCTGGCTGACACTTTCCAGTCTTGATAGAGTTCTCCAAGTCCTTGTGAGAGAAGAATTATTTTCTACCCTCCAACCTCTCTCTCACAGGCGGGATGTGATGAGCCTCCCGCTGCTTTATTGCAACTACCATGGAAAGGGCTCAGATGAGCACAATAATTTCACAATGACAAAGAGACTCTCACAAGAAATTTTCAAACAGTCAATGAATGGATTATTGAAAGATCTCCAATGAGCTAAATGCCCACGTCATTACAATTAGAAACAACATTTGAAAATGGAAGGAACATAATGGGGTTACCAAACTGACTTGAAAATGATATTCTTGAAAAATAAGCAAATACACCATTAGATTAATTTGATAGAAAATAATGCACAGACCATTGAAGACTCATGAAGAAATTTTAAAAGCAAAAATAGAATTAGTCAGAAACTCTAGTGAGTAGGACTATATTCTTAAATTCCAAGAAAGATTGCTTACAGCCACATAAATTTGAAACACTGGTGACCATACGATAATGGAAGTTAAGCAATGTTGAGCATGGTCAGTGCCTAGATGGGTGACTGCTTGGGAATACCAGGTGCTGTAAGCTTAGATATTTCAGTTGATGTAATGGATAATGACTCTTGAATTTTTAATTGCAGAGCCAAGTTCCAATTCTCATTGGGTTTGTTATATTCATTTACATGCAAATACCATTGTGAAAGATATGAATCCACTTTGTCTCCCACCAGCAATGGGTTAATTATTAAGACTTGTATCACTATTATTGACAAAAAAGAATTCTTACAATCTAAAAATATGTTCTAACTTTAAATAACATAGAAACTGTAGAAAACAAATCAACTAATGAAAAAATCCAAGAAAGACTCCTCTGCAGAAGCTCACTTTCACAAAGGTAGGCAGATGTGAGCAAAGATACAGAAACTACATTCTTAGATTCCAAGAAAGACTCCTCTGTTAAAGCTCTCTTACACGAAGACTATTGGCCAGTTTGACTATAAACAATTCAAAGAAATTGCTTCATTTTGAAAACTGTTCAATCATTGTTTGAAGAAACAGCTTCCTTTTGGAAATTTTTCAATCATGAAGGAGAGTAGATTAGTAAAAACTTTTACAAATCACTGTCCCATGATTGTTTCAGCAGGATTAGCAAGAAGCTGACAGAGACTAGTCACAAAAAAAAAAAGAAAAAAATTACATAGGAGCCACAGAAACAATCTTTAAAGATTTAACAATCACAAAATGTCATTCTCAACAAAGAAACTCAAACAACAGAACTCTACCAAAATATATATGGAACCAAAAAGAAAACAACATTCCCACCAAAATTAAATGGGAAATCATAAAAAGAGCAGCCCCACACTATGTCAATAGCAGAAATTGCAAATTATTTTTAGAGGAAAAATTAGCAATAATCACTTTTAAAAATCAAAGCAAACTACAGAACAAGAAAAATGAGCTGATTCATAAATGCAGACACTGAAATAAGTACTTACACTGCCCCATAAATACTAATACAAATGAAGCAAACAATCAATATAAAATGCAATTCTATTACAATCACAACTCCCCATACCCAAGACTTTATCCCCACAGAAACCAGAAAAAAAAATAATCAAAAAAAGAGAGTAACTGCAATATCAAATGTGCTAACAAAAAAAAAGAACAAGCACAACCAACACCTATACTTACTGCAACATAAAGACCAACACATACACATGTGAGTACACACTTATGTACATATGCACATATACTTGAGCACACATGCGCACATACACACACATCAACAAAAAAAATGAAAACAGAGCTGCACACAAAGAAATACAAAAAACAATTACACAAGTTATCAACTAAAACACATTAATTTACATTAAATAAACACATACAACACCAGTAATCATATGAATGCATGCATGCAAGTGTGTATACGCATGTACATAAACACACAGCTAAATATACATATGTGTGCGCATGAATGCACGCAAACACACACAACACATGCACACATAAAAACATTCAACTGGTCATCATCAAAGCCATTAAGTAGCCAACACACCATAAAATAATAAAACATCCCAATTAATGAAAACCTCACACCAATCCTAAAAGTCAACAGGCAGCCAGAAATAAAAAAAACAAAACAAAGATAACAGAAGAAATCAAAGAAAAAAGAAAAAGATAACCAAAAGACAAACACCATTTATCAAAAGAAAAAAAATACAGACTCGTGTAATTCACTATTTTTTATCCATAAGGTTGACAGCATTAAATTATTTAACTTTTTAACAAGATAGATCTCAAGTTGCTGCAAAACATTGTTGATTTATTTAAAATGGAATGATCTATTATGACATGTCTCTAATTTGTATCGAGATACATTGTATTTATTTAAAATTTTTCTAATTGAATTGTTCATCTATATTGCATCCATTTTTGTACATAATTAGATTACAATAAAATTTGTATTTTACATGTATACTTTACTTATTTATTGCCTAAAAAAAATCCTTTGTTGCCTGTCACATCAACCATTGCCAATGGTCAACCAGAGCTGAGAATCGTTATGCCTGGCCTCTCACCACCAACCACCAACCATGCTGTCTCCTTTGAAAATACCTGCAGGGCTGCTCAGGGACAAGGGGCAGAGATAGAAGTACTGCAATGCCATGTCATTGATCCCAGGCTGGACTTTCAGCTGCAACCGAGTATGCCTGTTTGCATTGGACTTATCAGTCACAAATGTACTTGCAATTGACGTGAACAGACACCCTGTTGATCTTCGTCTTACAAAGCCAAGCCATGAAGATACTTATAAAATACTTACAAAAATTGAGATGTAGTAGAGTGAGGGGGCCCCATATCACAAATTGGGGGGTTGGGGGTTACGAGACCCTTGCACTCATAAAAATAGGTTTTGGGGGGGTATGCCTCTTTTATTAAACAATGAAAAGTTGGATGGATAAATTTATGATAAAAATTTGGGTGCTTGAACTTTTGTAAAATCCGTTGCTTCTAGATATTTAAAATCAACATTATCCAAGACGATTTTTAAATATGATTGGAGCATGTACAGGAAGTACCAAATCCTGTGACAAAGTTATTTCCCCTGATTAAAGATTTTTAGTGAACTTAGTGACAGGATTATCTCCCAGGAGAAGACAGATTATAAGGGACACTCATGCTTTGTTGCATTCAATGAGTAGTCATAGTCTTCTAAAGTAGCAATATATCTTAGTAAGCTACTTTAACTCAAACATGTTAATGAGACTTAACTAATGACTTCCAAGTACTTGCTTGTCATTACAAAGATATGATTCAATAAATACATTGTTAAAATTCATGATTAGAGTACAAATGTCCTATTCAGACCTTCTGCACGAACTTGTAAGGTAGTTTTTTTCAACTACAGCCTTCTCTGAAGTTGTGCCAGTCACCTGAATTTCAATAACTTCAAAATACCAGAACCAATCTTTGTCAAGTTTAAACTTGTTCATTTCCACACTTATTAAAAATCTCTTATTAAGTGTTTAGCCACTTTTTATGGCTATTATTTGAGATGTCGAGCATTTACAAAAATGGACTGTCTGAAGTTATTAGGCAAGTTAAAATAATATCAGTTTAAGGCCTTGGGAACCTAATAAATACAATTTTTTTCTTAGAATTTATTTTTCCTTTCACCCCAAGCAAGGCAATAATGCCACTAAGATGCAAAGGGTTACAGGGATTGGAAGTAACTGAGAAGAATTTAGCAGAGAGAAATGAGGAGAGAGGACAATAAAGAAATGTTATTCAGGAAAACAGAAGGCAGCGATTGGTGTTGCATTTGAACTTTTGAAGCTTTGGAAAGCAAGAAATTGGAAGGGAGTTCCACAAGCAAGAACTGCAAGATGATATAAGAATAGAACTTACAGTTCCATCTAACTAGTTTAAGAGTAAAATGGTGAGACCTAATTGCCAGTCTAGTAGGACAATTAAATTCAACTTCCTGTCTTTTGGAGCTCTTAATAAATTTTGTCTTTTTTCTTATTTTTCTTGAACCCTTTTCTGCCATCCATTCACTCAAGCTCATTATGTTAAGCATTGCTTTCCTCTGTCCCTCTTTCCATAAATCTGTCCTGTGAGTACCAAATTTTCTAAGCCCTCTTACCTCATTATGTGCCCTAGAAACCTCAACTGTCTCCTCCTGATGTTAAGTATAAGTTTCCTTTTTGTTTCCATTTTCTTTAAAACCTTGACATTGCTCATGTGTTCAGGTCCATGGTATTCTCAGCATCCTTTTTGTAGAACCACATTTCTGTTGAAGTCTCTTCTTCATCTTTGAGGAGATTATCCAACATTCACTGTCATATAGGACAACTGATATCACATAACTGTTCAGTACTCTTTTCTTTGTTTCTAACAAAGTTTCTAGCTAAAATACACAAGAGAAAGATGTAATTTATACCAAAATGCAATTACCAAATTTATCAGCTGTGCAGCTCTGATTTAACATAAATCTTTTTATTCTCCTAATAAGTTTATGATTAATGTTTTTCTCTTTTGTAACATGAGATGTTGAACTTAGGACCTGATGAGTTCCAATCCAGTGAACTAACCATTCTGCCTTCACCAAACTCTCTTTTGCTGAACAAAGAAAATCAATTTTCGCAGATGTTAATGATTCATTATTAACCATTACAAAAGCCACTTTTGTAAGTGGGAAAATTAAGAGTCTTATACGAAATCATTTCACGGAAATACAACAAAAAAAAATATTCACCAAATCTCTAGTCTCTGAATTATTAACTGATGTGCTTTCGTACAAATTAAAATATTTATTAAAAGATGTTCATATTCTATTAATGTTTCTAAAGACTATTGTGTAAAATATCATGTCAGAAAATTAAAAGTGCCAAATGTTTTAAAAGACGGAAACAAAGAAATCAGAGACAATTATTCTTACCTCAGTTTTCAATGGAACAAATGCTCTTTGATGAATGAATATGCTTCTTGCTTGCCAAAAGCTGTTCCGTCTTGTTTTCCAGCCAACTTTGATCTTGAAAAATTTAAATACAATGTCAATCATTATCTTGTCTTCTTGATTACATTTCTTTTATTGTTCTCACTCCTTAATAAAGTTTTTTTTTTCTTTTTTTTTATATTCTTTCCCACTCAGTAACTCCCTGCATCTTAGTGGCTTTGTTGCCTTCCTTGGGATGAAATGATTAAAAGAAAATGTCAATATGTATTCCCTGTGATTTCGGTTGTCAGGTTACTCAACCAGTACTGAGCAACTAAGTGCTAAGAATGTTAACATTCTGACTATGAGATCACTTAACTACTGCTGAGTAACCTCCAGAGAGAGTGTCAGTAGACATGTGTAATAATGTCACCTTCTTGCCAAATCATATCAAGTCTGCAGAACGAATTATTCAAAATATTTTTGTCTAAATTTCAGGAATGAGGAGTTCTCATTATTTACATTAATTACACTTGAACTATTGTCTACATCTTTGTTGTTATCAGAATATTTCAGCCATTGTGATCTCTGATTTTCATCAGATCACTGATCCTTTTATCAAATCTCTGAGAGGAGATTTTTATTGTTCCATTGACCATGTCTAGGGATAGCTGAACCTTTTCTTTGTTTAGGGATTGAACTCACAACTATTATGTTGCCAAATTCACAAACCATAGCTTTAATCCACAAAAATTGTCTATTCATAAGATCTTTTTTGCTTTTTTTTTTTTTTTTGGGGGTTAAAATATTTTAGCATTGCTATTGAAACAGATATACTCCAGTGGAAAATGAAAATGTATGGGTATAGCCATACATATATACATACATAGATGAAGATCTGGATTGAATCAATAGCTGCATCTACTGCAAGGAATGTTGGTTCTCTGTGTCACACCAGAAGGTTTTTCTCACCTGAATCCATCCTTCAAATCTACCATTCATCCTTGCATTGAATACTGCTGCCATATATGGCCTGGTCCTCCTACTGTTCATCTTAAGGTTCTTAAAAAAATCCAAAGATGGATATGCAATATGATAGGTCCTGACCTGGCATCTTGACCCCAGTTACTTTCTCAGACATGATGTGGCTTCCCTCTGTCTTTTCTACAAATATTTTCACGGCAACTGCTCTGATAAGCTACTTTCACTGGTGCCCCAACTGCATGAATTTAAGTGTGCTACTAGGCTGGCATCTTGGTCCCACCCTTTTACTGTCGAAACGGTTAAATGTAACTGTCTCTTCTACACCAACAGCTTCTTCTCTTGCACTTCCTGACAGTGGAACTCACTTCCTCTTACTTGCTTCCTTGATAACTATAATTTTCAAAAACTTAAATGTAATGTCAATCGACATCTTCTGGTGCCTTGATCTTGATCCCTGTTCTTCTCTTTATCCTTTCCTCAAACACACCTCTTTACTCTTACTTTCATTCTTTGTAACCCCTTGCATGCTAGTGGCACAATGCTTAAATTAAAATATCCTGCACATGGCAAGATGGGTCCCACCTGACATAGGACCACTTGACATAATGATTTGAGACAAAATTTTACAAGGCTGAATGCTCTTCCTGTCAATTAACTCAAACATTCTTTTTAAACTCCAAAACATTGAATAATTCATAAGTAAAATAAAATGTTATCATCATAAAAAATTATAATATAAACAAACCAAAATTTGTTTTCCTACTTTTATATTTATTTATATTATATTATATTTTGTCAGATTTCTGTTGCATTTGTTGAGCTCAACCTGGATTATATCCTCTTGGATATATATATATATATATATGTATATACATACAAGTGAATATACATTTTATCTGAATTGATAATATGCACTAAGAACATAGTATATCAACATTGAATATTATGTATATTCACTAATGTATACTTTTATAGCTCTGTTTCATAACCTTGAGCACTGTATTTAAAACACCTGTGAATAAATTATTTATATGCACATTCAAATATATGTGCATGTATGTATAATTTTATCCTATTTGCAAATTCTAATTATATTTTTTTCTATATTATATAAGTATTTATATTTAACATTGGTTTTTCTTACATAAATTTCAAAAAATTTGATATCAATTTTAACCTCTTTATAGGAAATATTTGAACAAAAAATTGTCTTTCAAAACATAGAAGGAAAATTTTAAAAAATTTAATGTTTGTTTAAATATTTCAGATAAGTTTCATTAAAATTGATCTGTTATTTTTTCATATTAATAAATAATGTTTAAAATATTTTTTTATACCTATTATATATATATATATATATATATATATATATCTATTATTAACAAATGACAGAGATCTAGACATATCTTAGGAACCTTTTTTAACACGTTTTCAAAATGTATTCATTATAAATATAATACAAATGAATAAATTTATAAATAATTTAAAATAAATGAGGAAAATTATGGAACGTTCATTAAAAAGAAATTTAATTATTTAAAAAACATTCATTTAATAAAATAAATGTAAAAATAATATATTTATATATAAATGGAGTATAAATATTAAAAATATTTTTTTAACAAATATCCAACAAATGCAAGGAACATAAAATGTTCCTTTTTGTCTTAAAATGTCATTTTTTTGCTGATTTTTTGAGTCTTATAAAACAGCTTAAAAAATAAGATTTCTATACTGATAAAAATTATAACAAAATCTTAATACTTCTCCATGGATTCATATTCAGAGGCAAAAGCATGGTTGTCAAAAAATGTTGACCGATGGAATTTATTCATGGACCGTCTGGATCAATTAAAATCTTCTTATTTGACTGACTAAGACTACCAGAACACAAATAGGCAGGAACATGCTGTTTAACCTGCATATCCAATATTAGATTGGTTCATCCTATTTATACATGCATCACAACAGCATTTGAACTTGTACAAATGAACTTTTTTCTGAAAATAGGACAACCTATCTTTAGTTAAAAATCTAACATAAGGTCTAAATTTGAAAAACTGTTTAATCGCATTTGTGAATTCAGATGAAATAAATGCTTTTATTCTGTCATTAATAATTTTCATTTTTAAACTCATTCAAGGTAATTTCAAATAGATAAGGCAATGGCTTTTATTCAAAAATTTTAAGATCCAAAACTGCCTGATTTTTGCTATCAATAACACATGTCTGATAACATTGATTTGATATCAATTAATTTTAAAATATCTGAATAGTAGAAAGTTCCATTTTAACAATTCAAAAAATCATGAACAGCATGATGAACCAAGTATACCATCTCAGAGTTTTGGAAGCTGTTTTTAATTAAAATCATCAGCCTACCCTGTGTTTAAACCAGAAGAAACATTTTTTACGTTCCATGTGTTTGTTTTAAAATTTGTCCTGTCTTTTTCCATTTTATACTCTTTGTGAAAAAAATTTTTATCTCCCTTTGTTCAAACTTAATTGTAAATTCAAAATTTATCTTCAATTTCATGTAAATCCCAAATTCCTTCATCATTTACTTTTATTGAGGTTTCTTTTTATTTATTCCAATTTATACGAATACCTTTTGAAAAAATTGAAATTTCAAATTTAATTTCTGTGTTGTTTGAATATGTTTTTCATTTCTTGAACAATTTTAAAAACTTTTATATCACATTTTTTTGAAACGCAAAAATTTTCTATTATTCCTAAAAACGGCAATTTTTATTTTTTTTTAAATCATGAATGTTAAAGAATTCGTCTCAATTTTTTTATTTCCATAATAGTTTTAATATATATATAATTATATACACAAAACAAGATAAAGAAATTTTTAATATTTTATTGTTAAATGGAAGTGCAAATTTTAAAATTTTTTTTTATATTTTGATTTTACAAGCTATTTAAATGACAATATTATAAATCAAATAGAATTTTGAATGGAACTCAAACATTGATATCCCTTTACATTTCATATTTAAACAGTTTATGCAAATACCCTGAAGATAGTTTTATATAAATAAATATATATATGTATTTGTATTTTCTGTATATTTATAAAAAAATATCATTATAAATAAAAAATATATAAATGCAGGTTGTTCAAAACATTTTAAATAATTACTTTAGCACAAAAATATATGGTATGTAATTCACAAAAACGGACTTTTTGCTGTGATGATCTGTAACAATAAAATTTTGGAGCCAATAAAAAGCAATGTGGCTATATCCTATATTATTTTCCATTTGTTGGCTAAATCATGTTGAGCAATTATTTTTAAAATTAAATATTTTGAATACATTTAAACTGTTATATAATTGTATGTGTATATATATATATATATATATATATATATATATATATATGTGTGTGTGTGTATATATATATATATATATATATAATTAATTTTATTTAAAATATGATTCCAAATCGCGACATAAGAAGTCCCATGTTTCAAAAATAAGAATCAAAAAAACTTCAATATAATTATTTAAATTAAATTGAGTTAAAATAAATATTAATATCCATCTTCAATATATAAAATTTTTTTTTAATAACGTGTTTGGTAAATCTGAAATTTACATGTTTTAAAAAATTGAAATCAAAATTTCCATGGTAATAAATATTTTTTAAGTTGGGTATGGCGGGTGTTGGTGTAAATAATAAAATATCAGTATAGAAATTACTTTTATAGATGTCAAATCATATAAAGGTTATATAATTGTCTAAATTAAAAATAAGTCTGAAAAACCGGCAACTTCTATTAAAAATTGGTTGTTTATAATGACTAATTTTAATAACTTAATTTAAAAAAAAACTTAACCAGGACTTATAAAAAAACTTTAACAACAACAACATTAAATATGGTCGATAGTATAAACAGAACTAGTAAAAAAAATAACTGATAAATTAAAATTTAGCGATAGAGTAGGTAAACTTGCTGAAAAGGAATGTTACATAACTCTTAAGGATCCATAAACCTGACTTTTTAGAAAACCCAGCAACCAGAATAATTAACCCTACCCAACCCGACATAGGAAAAAGATCAGCAAAAAAATTTCCTGGAAAAAATTACCTGCCAAATAAAAAAAAAAAACACTGGAATTAAAATTATGGATCAATACTAAAGATGTCATCAATTGGTTTCACTATATTGATGATAAACCGAATTGCACCCTAATACAGTTCGATATAGTGGATTACTACCCATCAATTTCGAAGGATCTATTTACAACTGCCCTGGACTTTGCTGCTGTGTATTCTAACCTGACAAAGGAAGAAACAGATATAATCCTCAGCGCAAAAAAATCAGGTCACATTCATAATGGGGACCAATAGATAAAAAACAATAACGACCTATTTTACATCACTATGGGATCATTAGACTCTGCAGAGTCTTCTGACCTTGTTGGTCTTCTAATACTGTACAACAACGGCACACCGCGAAATTGATATTAAGGACATCGGACTGTATAGAGATGATGACAGGCTCATGGTGGTGAGGAGTTCTACTAGTTTTAAGATTGAAAAAAATCAGAAAAATTATATTTAGTGAATTTAAAAAAACTAAACTTAAAGATAATTGTCTCTTCTAATTTGAAAAGGGTTAACTTCCTCGACGTAACTCTAGACTTACCAGGCAACACATACCAACCTTATAGAAAACCAAATGCTAACCCTTTATATATACACATGAAGTCAAACGACCCTCCATCCATAATTAAACATATACCCTTATCAATAGAAAATAGAATTAGCATTAACTTCGCTAACAAGGAAATATTCCAACAATACAATGGCTTCTATAACACTGCCCTAAAAAATAGTGGTTATAAAAATGCTAACATTAACTATAGAGACAATTGCACTGGCCATAGGAAAAAAAAAAAGGAAAAAAAAATCATTTGGTACACCCTCCGTTCAACCAAATGGTTAGTATTAAACTAGGACAGAAATTCTTAGCCCTAATTGATAAACACTTCCCCACCAATAGTAAGCTTAGTAATATATTCAATAAGAACACCCTAAAATTGAGTTACAGCTGTTCTGAAAATCTTGAACGTATAATAAAAAAAAACAATAATAAGATCTTGAACAAACCCCCATGCCTAAACAGTATTAATAAAAACCCTGCACTTAAATCAGACAATAAAAGGGAAAGATTATGTAACTGTAGAAACCTAGAAGACTGCCCATTAGAAAATAAATGCTGCATTAAATCTGTGGTATACCAATGTACTATATCATCCACTGAGAGCCCTAGCACTAATAAGATATACATTGGGTCCACGAAGAATGATTTTAAAAGATAGATGGAGGCAGCATAAGTGCTCTTTCAATAATATAAACAAAAAGAAATCAGACTTCCCTATCTAAATATTTTTGGCATCTGAAGGAAACAAATAGGACACCTAAAGTTAAATGGAAAATTATAAACAAGGCTAGAACATGTAAAACTTGGGATGACCCATGCCCTTTATGCCTCCATGAGAAATTGCACATTATTAAATTCTAAATAATAATAATCTATTAAACAATAGACACGAGTTAACGGTTTTTTGTAGGCATCATCAGATTTTTGGTTTGAATAATTAGCTAAAAACAAGCATACAATATAATAACTTTTTTAATCCATAGCCCAATCATCAGATTCATGGTTTGAATAATTAACTAAAACATGCATACAATATAACATTCATAATCCATAGCCCAAATAAATAGTTTAAATACCCTAAAAAAAAAGATAACCCTTTATGAAGTCGTCAAAAAAAAAACAAACGTTACGACAGTTTTTTTTATGCACAAATCCCTTTCATAAAAAAATAAAATAAAAAAATAAATAAATCTCCATAGACATACGCAACTAGACGAGGGTTAATACATCTTCCGTTTCAAATTTAGACACCCCCACCTTTCCCTGACTTGACATCTACGAAAGTAACTCTATACTGATACTTATTATTAACACCCAACACCGCCTACCCAATTTAAACAATTCGCCCTAGCTGTTACCATGGAAATTTTGATTTCAATTTTTAAAACACGTAAATTTCAGAAACACGTTATTCCAAAAAAAATTTCGCTTGAAGATGGAACAGAGCGTATTTTAACTCAATTTAATTTAAATAATTATATTGAAGTTTTCGGCTCTTGTTTTGAAACATGAGACCTCTTATGTCGCGATTTGGAATCATATTTTTAAATAAATAATTATATTTATGCTCTACTTTTTTATCGAGCACTATTTTTTAAAAAAATAACTAAAATACTAAGGGACTTTGGATTATTTACCTAACCAGTTCCTTCCTATTTTCTATATATTTTCATATATATATATATATATATATATATATATATATATATATATATATATGTGTGTGTATATATATATGTATGTGTATATATATATATATATATATAATAAATGTATATATATTTGTGTGTATATTTATTTCCTATACAATATATATTTTTGTGTTTTTTGTTGTTTTGTGTATATATATATATATATATATATATATATATATACACACATATGTGTGTTATTTGTGTGTATATGTGTGTATAGAGAGAGAGAGAGAGAGAGATATGTAGATGTATATATATTTGTGTATATATGTATGTGTGTGCGTTTATATACATATATATATGCATGTGTGTTTGTGTGTGCACACACACATGTATATATGTATCTGTGTGTTTATATATATATATATATAGTGGTACCTTGACCTACAAATTTAATTCATTTCAAAAGTGGATTCATAACTGTAAATTTCATGTCGAAACAATTTTCCCAATTTAAAATAATAGAAATTGAATTAATTCATTAATATATGTCCCAAAAATAGCGATATAAAAAATCAATAAAAATCATATTTTATGCAAAATTGAAGTACTTTTTTAAACATTATACACAATGTAAATAAATATATCACTGTAACTCCATCCCAGGCTTTTTTAATGAGATTTAAGCAATTTAGGATATTGAAGTGATCCTTCCAAAATTCTCTTAGGGTCAGGTTTGTATTTTGAGTCACCTCTAAGAAAAAGGCAGCTTTATCAGAGCACACAGCCTCTACATGTCTCACTACATTGTAGATGCTATTTCTCTTTTTAAATGTTTCAAACCATCCTTGGCTTACCTTAAATGGATTTTCATCTTCAGAAGACATGCCTATTATTATTTTTTTTTTATAAGATCCACATACAGGACATTTGCCTTTACACATATAGTAATATCTTCAGACACAGAATCACCTCATGGCTGCCTCTCTCATTCATCCACACCAACAACAGCTTCTCAACATCTTCTTGGGCTTTTAGACAATGCTTGGTAATTATGCTTACTCCTTTGCCTACATCAAGCTTTTTCATTTCTATCTTGTTCTTTAGGATAATGCAAATTGTTGATGCTGAACGTCCATATTGATTGGCAAGGTCAGAAACACGAGTACCTTCTTCATGTTTCTGAATGATCTCCTTCATTTGCACGGATATTTTTTCCCTTCTTAGTAGCAACCAGCTTCTTGGATCACATTGGAGGCTACAAAAACTATAAAAAAATTACCCACTAAATTTAAAATTTATTGTACATAACACATTAAACTGTACAGTAACTGTATGGAAAAATGTAAAGAACTGTACTGCACTGATGAAATGTACCGTACAAATCAACCTGAACTGGATGTATAGTTTATTTTACTGCATAGTTTACATGTTGTACCTGCATTTCATACATTTTATTTTACTCTAATTAAACTTCATAAATTTTTAAAATTTTTCTACTGTAATGTATTAATATCAATTTAAAGTAGTAAATACTGTATGTTGGTCTGCAGTTGGAGATTCATTGTGGAATTCACTTGACGCATTTCTAGCAGTTGACTACTACTTCTATGCATCGCTGGTGAATCTTATATGTGTTGTTCCTATCCTCAGTATTATCATTCATTACCAACCTTCATGTGATTATTCTATTCACTAACATTTCCTAGGTTACAACAATTAGACTAAAACTCACTTTGAAATTACATAGAGATCAAACAAAACAAACTCAGCATTGTTACATTTTACCTACTTTTAATTCAATAAATTTAAATAAAATTCACATGTGGCTTTATGCTAATGTACATGTACTGTATACATTACTCTACATAAACGTTTGCACATTATTAATTTTTTTTTATACTTATACTAATATGGTAACAAATATGCGTACACTACAAATGTTTATTCTAGGAGGTGACAAAAAGGACTGAACGGGATGATGCAATGGTTGTATCATCACACTACATCTAATATGATGGAACTCTATAGAAATATGTACTGTATCATAATATGATATAGTACAGCATATAAAATACATTGTAATAATGTACACTGTATATAAAAATATAATAAAAAATACAGTATAAAATATATCTGTAAATATTTAGTAGAGTACAGTATAAAAATACAGTATAAGAAAGTATTCTAAATTGTAATACTATGATATTATATTATTATATATAAAATGTATATATAAAACAAAAAAATAAAATACAGTATGTTTAGATAAGATTAAAAAGTATTTTTGGTACATTTATATCAAATGTGCAGTTTGAAATGCACTGGTGGGAAACCCATTTTTAATTTCTTAAGTCAAAGTTAAGTTTCTTTAGTGGAAATGAATTTTTGACAAATTTTTGTTCATATGACAAGTTTTTCAAGGTGTCCCTGAATCAAAGTTCCACAGTATATATACATGTGTGTGTGTGTGTGTCTGTCTGTGTGTATATATGTGCATGTGTGTGTGTGTGAGTGTGTATATGCTGGCTCCTCTAAGAAACCAAACGGTAATTTGGAAAAAAAAAAAAGGAAAATTTACAGTTGAAATGGTGAGATGCAACCATAAGTTCTATGCTAGAAGTTTCTTTCTTTCACTTCTTACTTGAGAGACTCTCTTTCAGCTCCATGCTTTTCCATAAACTTTAATCCTCAAAAATTTAAATGCAATGTCAATCACTATCTACTGTCTTCCAGAATACACCTTCTAGCATTCTCACTCCTCACATTTTCTAATTCTCTCACAACCAGTAAAGTAACTCCTTTTGTCTTAGTACCTTTGCTGCCTTTCTTGGGGGTGAAACTGATTAAAAAAAAAGCAAAAAAAAATAAACAAACAGGTGACCATTTTTCATACGTCTCTCCTCAGTAATATGCCAAAGAATTAAAATAACAGTAAATAAAATCTCAAAGTGTAAGCAAAAGGGGGGTCAAATATGGAGTTAAACTCAGAGCATGTAGGATTTGAGTGCACGAATTTAGGTAGTAATGGTTAATCATGTATCCACTGCTACTTTTTGAGTTTTAACTTCGTATAAGTTGCACATAACAAAAAAGAAATTAAGAAAGAAACTAAATTATCTTTATTACGTGTAATTTATTTTATTTCTTAAACATGAAAAACCAGCACACATGTAACAATGTACAGAGGAATATTCTAGTTGGTTAAATTATTCAACTTTTTATAAGTAGGCATTGCTTAAGAAGAAGAATTATGTAAAAATTTCAGATATACTATCAGTAAAAGTACAATATGAATAAATTATCTTAGCCAACGTGTTTCAAGGCAAATGCAAGAATTTCATTTTGTAACAAGTATTTATAGAGGATCCACTGGCTTAGTAGGTGTGGCAGACGGGATGAGACAGAACATGGGACGAGCACAACTGGTTGCAACTTGCCTTGTCCCCAATTTTATAAAAAAAAAAATTTATTTGCTTGGCATGTAAAGCTATTGCAGTTGAAATGAGGGAAAAAAAAGCACTTACCATTCTGCCGTAATCCGTTGGGGCCAGATAAAGTAAAAAAATGATTTTTGACTTGCATTGCATTTTTAAAATGCAATAAAGATGCAATGCATTATGGGACAGGGACGCAATGAATTATGTGATGATTAATGAAGATGCAAGGATTATGGGTATATGGACAAATATAAAAGCAACTAATTTTTTCCAGCGTGGGGTTGCTTGGATTCTGACGTTCATGGTTGGCGGCTAGAAAAGTCTGTTAGTGCAATTTTGAGACAGAACTCAAGAAGGAATGACTCGAGGTTGGAATACCAGTTGGGAGAGCTTGAATTTACTTGCTGGCTGCTGTTTTCTTTTTATTCTCCACAGTAGGCAATGAGAGGAAGGGTCAAGTGGATAGCTGATGTAATGAATATGCATACACCTGTGTTCCGCCTTACAGGAATATGATTGGCTGGTGTCAGCCATAAATACAGGCTGATGTAGAGGTACAGGATGATGCCCATTGGACTACGCCATTAGCTATCCTATTGGTCTACGCCTATTGCCTACACCTATTGACTGCAACGAGTACCAGTTCCCTTGCTGCTACCTGCTAGATTGTTCTACTCAGTTACAGTAGCCTAAACCACTTAGCTACTTCACTCAAATATATCCCTTTCCGGGACATATCAATAGCAAAAGAAAGTGTATATTTTTTGTTCATATCCAGGCCAATTGACAAAGTAAGTTTCAAATTTTCTTTCATCTTTGATACTTAAGATTCAAAATGCATATAGAGAATACCATTCTTTACAAAACTCCACACAATACTAAATTAACCAGTCAGAAAGTTTGGTTGGTTGGTTGGGTTTTATGGCATATCAACCACTGTGGGTCATTTAATGCCAAATTAAGGTGTGTGTGTGTGTGTGTGTATATATATATATATATATATATATATATATACACACACACATATACCTATACATATATTAAATATACAGTACTATTAAACATATAGCTGGCAACATTATTTTTTCAAAATCATATAGCTGGCAACATTATTTTTTTCAAAAACGCATAGCTGGCAACATTATTTTTACCAAAAAACGTATAGCTTGCAACATTATTTTTTCCAAAAAACGTATAGCTTGCAACATTATTGTTTCAAAAAAACGTATAGCTGGCAACATTATTTTTCCGAAAACATTATCTGAAGCCTTGTTGTTGGATGTAGTTTATCGCCATACCCAGGATGCGGATGTAGTTTATCGTCATACCCAGGATGCAGAAAGTTTGGATTCAGATATATGTATGTGGGCTGGGCATCACAACTGAAAGGGGAGAATATTTTAAGCATATGCAAAACTCATTGAGCAAACAGAGTTATATATGCAGGTGGAGTGAATAATGAGAAGAGTATAGAACTCATATTAAACCAAAATATGAAGGAATATGTTCTGAGATACAGTCAAATATCTGGTGCCAGTGAAAAGTAGGAAAACATGATAAAAGCTTTAAGGGGTGATTGCAACTTATAGGAAGAATAATTGTAGAATGTGATAGAAATTTTAACATATAAAGTCGCAAGATAATATGAAGAAGATATCACCTATACAATAAATAAGGGGTCGAGGTTAATTTGTCAGGAAGTTGCTGAAATAATGAGCACCTTAAGCAAGGTCTATATTATAAAACTCTTTATTAAACATTTGAAAAGTAAGCCAAATCATTCAAAAAGTTTTTCAGACTCTCACTATATTGCTTATACTACCAGAATGTTTTGGCCGATCCATTCTACAGCCTTCTTCATGTGAACAATTCAGACACTGAGAAAATAAGAGATACCTCCCCATCTCAATGATTTAGGTTGTTTAATATGTAGCCAAGGTCATTAGTTTATTGCAAACAACTGCTCTCAGTACAGATTACATCTACAGCACCACTTCCAAAAACAACCTCGCAATATGAGCAAGGAAAAGTATGTAAAATTGTTTTATTTGATAGTTTGTACAGTTTAACATACCATTGGCCATTTGCATGCTGTTTTAGTATCTGTCTATATTTCTGAGATGAGGTATTATGTACACTATTTACATTATTCGGACTATTGTCCTCACACTCTTTAGGTTCTGTCACTGGATCTAACCAATGCCTATATCCACTCAAGGACACATGGCACAGTGGATAAAGGTGTTAGTTAGATCCAGTGACAGGACCCAAAGAGTGAGAGTTCAATACCTGGTTAAGGCAGTGGAGAACTTTCAGAGGGAAAATTAACAGGAGATATCTGATAACTGACATCCATTAAACATGGCACGTGGAACTAGAACAGTCTACCCCAGTGAGTGAAATAAAGGGTTCAGTTCGACATTCCAACCTCCTGAAGAAGGCCGGAATGTGCAACGGCCAAAACATTGTAATAAATATGGTGACAAAGATTAGGACAATAGTCTGAATAATGTAAATAATGTATGCTGTTTTAGATTTAACATAACAATATTCATTAAGTTGTTATTACTGGTTATTGAACTAATTCTTTTTGGTGTTGCTTTTTTTTTATTTTTCAACTTCACTTTTTCAAAAACTTCAAAATGTTAAAAACAATATTATCTGTAATAGTTTGAACAATTTATTATAAGAAATCTCCGACCTTCAGATTTTCATAGAGCCACTTATAATAAGTCATTAAAGAGACAAGTTGGAAAATCTTGATAAATTTAACATGTTTCACTAATTAGCTTTACTTCATTTCCAAAATTTCCAATAATGTGGAATTAGGTTTCAATTTTTAAATTTTGTCTTGCTCAAGACACACACACTGATGATATAACTGCTATATATATATATATATATATATATATATATATATATATATATATATATAGTATCCTTTGTAACCCTATAGTTAAATTCAAACAAATGTCCTTTAACATATCTATGGTGGCTGCATATGCAGTAACAATTCAAAGTATGGAAAAAGAAATGGAAAAGTTTTACCATATGCTAGATAACTCAAAGGCTTAATATAACTCACAGGAGATGAAAATTGTTATGGAAGGCCTGAAAATCAAAATATGTAAGGACAGAGATGGTGAAATAGTTAGTAAATTTGAACTATTAATTCATAACAAACATGGAGAAAAATGATCAATCAATAGTAGTGAACACCTGGCTAGAATAAAGCTACATTAATTGAAGAGGAAAATGCAGCACTTCAATTGCAATACAACAGATTGCTGAATGATCTATAGTGAAGGAGAAATATATAGACAGTGTTAAAAGCAGGTGGAAAGCTTTAGTAACATCAGCAACCGAGATCATCTCAACGAAAACTAGACTAAGAAAAAAAGAAATGGATGACAGATGAAATTCTTGACATGTGTTGTCACGTTGTCTTTTTCAAAATAACCAAGCATTAAGAAGGCCATAGAAAGAGCACCAAAGGAAAAGAAGACTAGGTAGAGGTATCAAAGTAGAAGAGGTTTATTAAATACTCATAGAGAGAACAAAAATATGTGCATAAATCAAGTACCACTCAAATCCTCTTCTAATGTGACTACTTGCCATATTTATAAGTAGGTGCAGTCTATTGTCACAGTAATAGAAAAGAACAGGAAGTATGCAGAGTCCTACTCTACAACATGATGAAAGGGAGACAGCAAACAATGCCAAGACATGGCACAGAATATAGGACATTGCACAAAGAAATTAGGAACAAATGCAGGCAGGCAAGCAAAAGAGGAATGACTCAATGAAAATTGTACACTAATAGAAAAAAAGCAGATATATATAAAAGAATAAGAAAACTAATAGGACAAAAGACTTGCTTGGAAACAGCATGCGTAAAATCCAAGAACAGGACATGTATAATAGAAAAAAGAAAAATACTTCAGGGATGGAATAAATACATTGGAGAACTCTTACATGATGAAAATGGCCATCCTGCAATACAAAAATATGGAAAGACCAGAAATATTAAAGTCTGAAATGAAATCAACACAAGAAAAATCAGCAGGACCTGATGGAATTGTAATAAAGATACTTACTGGCAACTTTAAATGATTTGGCATTGAACAATTTTGACAATGGTAATATACTGGAAGTGAATTGTTAAAAGCACTAAAATCAATAATACAATTTCTGCATATTCTTGAATCAATTTATTCCTTTAATGAAAAGAAGTGAAATTGCATAAAAAAAATTAACCTACTATTCCTTTGTATTCGTTAATATCTGTCTAGGTTCGACTTGTGTATATATCAGAATAGTATCTTTTCAAAAACTAAACAAAGTACAGTGGAACCTCAGGTCACCAATTCCTCTCATCATGAACCAATTTTCCAAGCAAAAAAAATCACTGGTAATGAATGTGCAAGCTGGTGACAATGCCAGAAGTATGAGTGGTGGTGCATCAAATTTGCAAATAGTTTCATCTTTAGAACACCCTAAAAAAAAATTTGCCCTATATTTCTTAATTTCATTGTTTTGTGATTTTTTTTTTGATCAACTTTATTGATTACTGATTTTTATATAATTACCCATCTCTTTATTTTATAATGTATGTGTGTTTTTGGTCAAAATCAGATGGCTGGACCTTGTATGAAAAAATTCAAAAAAAAAGACAGACATCCTAAATGTTTTAATATAAAGATTAAGTATAATTATTTTTAATGTATAAATAAATTTTGATTTTGCAATAAATTTGAAAAAAAAAAAAAATTACCAAACCATTATAGAATTTTTCTGAAAGAAATCATAGTCAAAAAATAAAAAATAGTGTTCATTGAATTTTTTTAAAATTTGGGGATTTGATGTTCATGAGCTGACATGAAATGGAAAGAATTATTTAATCCAAAATAGGTCAGCTGTTCTAAAAATGAAAAGTTTAAATTTCATGTCATACATATTTATATTTTTTTCTCAGAATCTATCATACATATTGTTTCTATAAGTCCACCATTTGTCCATGCTTATAATATTTGTTTATCAATTATGAGGTCTGGTTTTTCCTTTTTTTTTTAGTGAACTGATTGATAAAATCCAAAACAAGAATCAATGCAATATTATTTTTCTTGATCTGAGATCTCAAAGCTTCAGTCACAGTCCCAATTTAAAAAAAAAAGCCTCTCTGTACCTTTTCTAATAAATAGAATAATGGTAATTGTTCATATTTTGTCTTTATTTTTGGTACCTATTATTCTTTTGGATTTTTTCTATTTAAACTTTTGGCATCAAATGTAATCTCATCAATTTTGAATATCATTGAAATATATATAAAAATAAATTCTAAATTTACAAAATTTTCACATTCAAATTCATTTTGGATTCCCTTCCATCTCCATACTTTCTAGCCAACTTTTAAATAAACAAAAATTTTTTTTGCAATGGTAATAAAAATTTAAAATATCTTAAATCCTAATTAATTTTTTTTTTTTCAAACTCATTATTAATGTTTATTAATCATTTGTTCTTCCATTTCCCAATAAAATTTTTTTTGATTGGGTGATACCAATTGAAAAAAAAAAATATCTTACTACTTGTTGAATCATATTTTCTGTACAAAATTCATTCAAAAAAAGAAAATATATAGGAATAAATGTTGCAAAATGAGTTTTCAATTCTTACTAAACAAAGATCAAAAAGATTGAAGAATTAATCAAATTTCTGTTGATTTGGATACACAAGAAACTGTTAGCTATTGAAATAATTATTTGATGGGTAGGTATTTTAAACCAAAAAGTTAGGTGATTGCAATCATTTGGGATCCATTGAATTAATCCATTTTATATTATTCCTATAAAAATATAGCTTTGGTTTACAGACATTTCAGGTCACAAACAAATAGTTTTAAGAACTAATTAAATTTTTGAACTGAGGTCCCATTGTTATTTTATTCTTGCTATTAGAAACAAATTTTGATTTAAATGAATTGAAATATAATATCAATCATCTGTATGGCAGTAAATGCTGGAAATTTGCTCATTTTTGAAAGAGACCTGAGAGAAAAAAGTGATGTGATTATAAAAAGGATGCTGAGAATACCAAATTAAAATGAACATGAGCAATGAGGAATTGTTAAAAAAAAAAAAAAGAATATTTATAATTGGAGTTAGTTATTATTTTTGGGACACATAATGATAAAAGAAGGCATGGAGAATTTGACATTCACATTAAGAATATTTTGGAAATTAAGAAAGAAACCTAATTTTATTACACACATAAAAATATCTAATTAAAACTTTTTATAAAGGTTTAAGATAATATTTCTTCATTTTTATATTTTCTTTAATCATCAATTATAATACATGTCTGATTTTTATTTAATATAAAAATAAAAAAAAATGATAAATTTTTTGAAAAATATTGTAAGAAAAAGATTTTATTAATGAATTTTATAGATTTAAAATCCTTTTTTTAAAGAAATTTTTCATTTTTTTTAATTCATTGGAAATTTTTTCTCTAAAATAAAGAAATGAAATTAGAAACAAAATTGAAATTAAAATTTTTAAGGAGAAAGTTCAAAAAAAACAAAGAGAGGAATTAAAAAATTTTATTTAAATTGATGCATAGAATTTTTCATTTAGAGAAAGAGAAAATTTAGGAAAAAAAAAAAAGAAAGAAAAAGAATTTTGAAAGAGAAATAGATTATAGAAAAAAAAAAGATATTTTTTATAAGAAAGAAATATTTAAAATTGAAAGAAAAAAAATTTAAGAGAAAAAAATAATTTTTGAAAAAACCAGTTTTTTTAATTTTTATTTAATAAGAAAAGAGTTTGATAGAGAAAACTGAATTTGCATCATGAAAAAATATTCTCAAAGAATAAAATGAATAAGAAAAAATATAAAAAAAATTTAAGAAAAAATGAAAAAAAAGCAACCTTTACCTTTTTTAAAAAAAATTTGACTTATTGAAGAAATAAAAAAAAATCCATTTTAATGATCTTTGAAATTTATTTTATTCTTCTGATATTTGGGTAAATTGTCGCCATTTTATGTTTAATTTCACTCATGCACATTGTTTGTTTTTTTTATTTTGTTGAGTGCACAGTAGAGTAAGGTCAGTTGAGCACCATCCATGAGAAAAAGAGACCATGATGCAATTCACTCCATCAGACATTTGGAAATGGCATACTGTACTGTTTGACATTTGTACTGGAAGCTCCAATACAAACAGTTCAGTGTTTGGGTGTCAATCTGAGGACAGTGCAGAGGATTCGGAAAGAGTTGGATGAGTCTAATGGTCATTATGAGGTGTTTGGAGTAATCACTAGTGATGTTGACGTTATGCCTCCATTCATCTTCCCACAGGGCCTCAGACTCAACATGGAGACCTACATCAAATGCCTTGAGGAGGTAGTACTGCCTGGAGGGTGGCTATTGGAAGACCATATGTCTGGCAACAGGACTCTGCACCATGCCACACATGAAGGAAAACCTAGTTATGGCTGTCAGACAATTTCTGCAACCACATCACCCCTTACATCTGGCCACCTAACTCCCCAGACTGCAACTCTCTTGATTATTATGTGTGGGGTGCAGTTGAGCAAGAGACCAACAATACTCCTTGTAACACCAAAGATGAACTGATGGCAAGGATTATGGCAGCATTCATCAACTTAAACAAGGAGGCCATCCAGAAGAGTTGCAGGAGATTCCGAAGTCATCTGGAGGCCATGGTTGAAGCCAATGGTGATTTTTATTGAATCAATTTACTTTTTGTGTAATTTTGGAAAATCTGTTAAAATGAGATGACAGTGTTATTTTCATTTTTGTGTAATTTAGATGCCAATTTATCCATCCATCGCACCCTATATATATTATAGATATATAAATATATATATTTATATATATATTGATTTTTAAAAAATTATATTTTTTTGACAAATAAATAATTTATTTAAAATTTTTTTTACCAAAATTTTAAAATCTTTATATTGGCTTTTAATTTACTCTTTTTTTGGGTTTTATCATTATAATAATTTTTTTTTTTAAATAAAATTCATTTTTATTAAAATAAAAAGTAATATTGTAATTTTGACAAGGTGAACTTTTGAAAAATTAATAAAAAGAATTGAAAATAATCCTTTTCAAGATAAAAATTTAAATATATCAATTATATAATTTTTTTTAAAAATTTTTTCCATGATATCATTTGAATATCTACTTATATTCATTTAAAAATTTTTTTTTAAATTTAAATTTTAGATTTTTTTTTTTTTTGTAAAATAAAAAAAAAAAAATTAAATTTAAAATTTTCAAATATTTTTTTTAAATTTTTTAAATAAAAAAAGATAAAATTTAAATTTAAAGAAATATTTTAAAAAATGAACCTTTAAAATTTTAAATAAAAGGGATGAATTTTTCTTTGTTAAAATAAAACTATTTTTATGTTTAAATTTTTGGATGAACCTTTAAATAATTTATAATTGATTTTCAAATTTCATGTTAAAAATTGGGATTTTTGAATTTCATATTAAAAATCAATAAACAAAATAATTTTAAATAAAAAAATGAACCTTTACTTGTAACCAATACAATTTTCATAAACCTTTATTCATTTTATGTTATATTATGAAATAATGATTTAATATTTTAATTATTTTTAAAATTTAAAATTTTAAAAAAGGATGAACAGGTTTAAAATTTTTTATAAAATTATGAACCTTTTTTATTTAGAATTTGAACAATAATAGAAATTAATCCATTACTGTTTACAATTTTTTAAAATTTTAATTTTTGATGTTAATCTAAATTTTCAAAAATGGTAAAAAACTATAAATGAAATATATAAGCTTTTAATAAAAAAAAAATTGGACAAAATTATAATAGTTTTAATAAATTTTTTCTAATTAATTTATAAAAAAAAATTTAATTTAAAAAAAAATATTTTTAATTTATTAAAAAAATTTATTTGATCTTGATTTTGATTTTAAATTTTTAAAAAAAGAATAATTTTTTAAAGATATAAATGAGATATTTTTCTCTCATCTGTTTTTATATTTTTTGAATTAAAAATTTTGAAAAAAAAATTTATTTTCTCAAGATAATTATTCAATTATTAAATTTTTTTAAAAACAAGATTTTAAAAAAAATAAAATAAATTTTAATTTAACCGATTTTAATTTTTAAAATTTGAAAAATTTTTAAATTTTATTTAATATTATTTCAAAATTCAATTTAATTCAAAAAAAAATTTTCAAATATAAAAAATTTTTATTTTTAAAAATAAAGTGAATTGTATAAAAATTGTTTTGTTTAGCAGAGTAAATAACATTTGTTTTTTATATATATAAAAATTTAAAAAGGTTGAAATTTTGTTTTTTTTCAACTAATAAAAAAATCTGATAATTTCTTTTTTAAAAATGTATTAATATCCATTATATTTTTTTTTCAAAAAAAAATAGTAATCTTTAATAATTTTAATAAAAAAAATATTTAAAATATTCATAAAATTTGTTTTTTTTTTTGGGGGTTTTAACATATTTGCCCATTGCTGAGATCATAACAAAAAAAATTTCTCCCAAAAATAATCCTTGAAAGTAAGAAAATTAATTAGCAAAAAATTCAACATATATTTTTTTTCTTTTTTTTCAGAATAATGAAATGTTGAATTAATATCTTTTAAAAATTTAAATTTATGAAAAAATTTTTTTGGAAAATAAAAAAAAATTTATATAAATTGAAAAAAAATTAAAATTAATTTCCAAAATTTTAAATAAAATTTTATTTTTTTGAAATTTTTTGGTTATTTTTTATAAATATTTTTAAATTTTTATTTTAAAAGGATTTTTGAATTTAAAATTTTGTATATAGAAATTCTGTCTGAAAATATTTTTACAAATAATTTTTAAATTATTTTATATATGTTTTTCTATTTAAATAATAAAATTTAATTTTCCAATTTAAGATTAAAAGCTTTAATCCATAATTTTTTGCTGATTGATTTATTTTAAATTTTTTATTGAACCATTTTAAATTTTATTTTTTGGTTTCAAATCATTGGGGTTATATTTTATGAAAACCAGTTAATTTTGTAATTTTATTCAATATTTAAAAATTTATTATTTTTATTTTGCTTTATTATTTTTCATATAATGCAAAAAAATTTTTAGTTTGTTTTTTTTTTAATTTTTTTTTTCAAAAAATTTAGAAAGCAATTTAAAAAAATTTGTAAAATTAACTTTTTTTATATTTTTTTAAAATATCATTTTATTTTTTTTTTTTTCAAAAAATTTTAAAATTTTAATAAATATTTGGCATTTTTTTTTATTTGTTTGAGATTAATAATAAAAATTTTTTTTTTTGAAAAAAATTATAAATGTATTTATGATATTTTTTAGATAAAATTAAACAGAAAAAAAAATTTACCAGAATTTATTTTGCTTTTTTTGGCATTAAATAACTATATTCATTTGTTTTGATATGCATAAACCAAATAAACCAATATATACTGAGATTTTATATTTAAAAATTTTACCAAAAATAAAAATCTTGTTGGCTTTAAATAACCCAATGAAAATAAAAAAATTGTTTAAGTCATAAAAACAAACCCATCAATGAACATATAAAATGTTAATATTATTATATAATAGGAATAGGTTATTTTTTTATTTCATGTTTTAAAAAATTAAATTAAGGTTAAAAAATAATTAAATATTCACACAATTGAACTCTCTGTTAAGGCTTTTTAAATTTCAAATTTGTAAATATTTTCCAATATAAATATGATACAGTTTGAATTCCTTTTTTATATGATTAAATTTTGCAAATTTGAAACTCATTTGTGAAATTCTTGAAAAAAGTAAAATTTTTTAAACTTTTTTTATTTTAAAAAAATTTTTTATATCTAATATTTTTTTTAGATTTAATTCAAAATTTTTTATTTTTGAAAAAATAAATTCTTTTTGTTTGAAATTCAAAATAAAAAAAAAATCAGATCAATTAATTGTTGAAAATTTCATTGATGTTTTCAAAATTGAACACTAAATGAAATGTTCTGGTCTTTTATATTGAAAATTTTATATTTTTCTAATATTTTTTTTCTAATTTAAATTTTATTTTCAAAATAAGTTTTGAAAATTTTTTTTTTTTTTTTCAAAAATGTAAACCCAGATTTTAAAAATTCTTTTACCTTTTCTATTTTAATATCATGGTAATTGTTTTGATCAACTTTTTATTTATACATATAAATTGTAAAAAATCCATTCATAAATAGAAACTCTGAAAATTTTATTTTTTTTGTATAATTAATAAAACAAGAATGTGGTGTTTTAAAAAAAAAAATACTGTAATTTTTCAGAAGAACCATTTTTGTTCAATAAAAAAACAATGAAAAAATTTAAAAAAATTAATTGAACTGATTTTTCTAATTTTTTTTTTTTTTTTATTTTTTTAGAATTTTTTTTAAAATTTTAAATTTTTTCTGGCATTTTTCTAAATTTTTGTATATTTTTAAAAATTAATCACTTTAGATGGTACCAAGATTGTGAATCTAAGCATAGTACTAGATTGGCAGTTAGGTCTCATCATTTTACTGTTGAAATAGCTAGATGTAACTGTAAGTTCTATGCTAATAGTTTCTCCTTTCACACTTCTTGCTTGTGGAACTCTCTTCCAGAAATTGTTTAATTTATTAGTTAACAAAATCTTCAAAAATTAAAATTCAATGTCAAATTTTATCTTGTCTTTTTAATTCCTGTCCTTTTATTTTTTTCTCCTTAATAGTTTTTTTTTTTTTCATATTCTCTAACACTCAGTAATACCTTGTTCTTAGTAAATATTGCCTTTTTTGGAATGAAAAAAAATTTAAAAAAAAAATATAAACAGTCTATAAAACTTAAAGTTTTAACCACTTCCATATTTTTGTAAATCTTCAAAGATTTAAATGTAATGTCAATCATTAAGTGCAGAATTAGATTGGTAGCAAGGTTTCATCATTTTACAGTTGAAATGACTGGATGTAACTATAGGTTCTATGCTAACAATTTCTTTTCTTGCACTTCTTGCATGTGGAATTCTTTTTCACCTTGATTCCCAGTCAACTTTAATCTTCAAAAATTTAAATGCAATATCAATATCATCTGTTTTATGAATTACAGTAATTCCCTGTGTATAAGACACATTTTTTTGTAAAAAATAATAAGCAAAATTAGGGGTGCGTATTATGCACAGCTACAAAAAAAGCTTTAAAAATTGCCATTTCATAAGTTGACTACTCACCCCAAACATACGACAATTTGACACTAACATTCAGCAATTGCAACCCCATAAGGATGTCAAATACAATCATATGTACTTAACAATACTTACAAATGTAAAATAAAATAAGGATTATCATGAAACTAAATTAGAATAATATTACTCTATGTTTAAAACCAATTTTTAATAAGAGTTAGAAACACTGGCCGTAACGAAACTGGAGAGGTACAATTTATAGGGTTTGATTACCAAACAAAGCGTGCATATTATGCATGAGTAGAAGCATTTTTCCACACTTACAATTTTAAGGGAGTGTATTATGGATGAAGGTATATTATATATGGAGAGTTACAGTACATTTATTTCATTGCGTACTCTCTTTAATAATGTTTTCCTTTTTTTTTCCTCTTATTCTTTCACACTCAGTAACCCCTTTCATCTCAGTGGCTTTATTGCCTTGCCTGGGATGAAATCATTAAATAAAAAAATGAACAAAATCAGACAGCTTATACATAATTTTGATCCACATGTGCAATTATTTGAAAATTTTTTTTATACAATAAGGAATTAAACCTTATCAGTTGAATTCAGCTTGTTTAAATGATTTCTTGCTCCCTCAATATATATTTTATGTATATATATGTATATTAATATATATTTTATGTATATATATGTATATTAATATATATTTTATGTATATATATGTATATTAATATATATTTCTTTTTATGTGGATTGTTTTCTCTATATTAAAATAAAATTGCTCTGCATGTGGAATAATTTATCTGTGATAGAAATGGATATTTATATTATATTTCTGTATATCAAAACATGCATATATTTCAAAGCGATAGCTGAGGAATACTGTGTATTGTTCAATGAAATGTGTGTCTTGTGCAGAAAGATTAATGTGTACCTGTGAATTTAGATGCGAAACCCATCAAGTACGTTGATGTGTTGAAGTAAAAGCTTTTCTGGAAATCTCGTAAGGAGCTTCCAAATGAAAATTTTGTTGGCTTCAAATAGAGAAACAAACACACAACTATTCAGCTGCTACACTTCTTCTCTGCCAGGAAAACAGCCATACTGAAAAATGTGTATGCAAGCCAATAAAAATAATATTAACATATTTTATTATATTAATTCTATAATAATTTAATTTTAATATTAGATAGTATCCATCTGATATATATATATATATGTGTGTGTGTGTATATATATATATATATATATATATATATATATAAGGCATGGTGGAGTCATGGATAGTGGCTCAGATTGAAGAATCAGAACACCGAGTTTGAATTCCAGTTGAATCTATTCCATTCACTTACGTGCTAATACCCTTGAGAAAGGGTATTAATTCTCTTCTTCTCCCTCCAGCTATAGGTTAAATAGCAGGGCAGACTGGGTTCTATAGCTTTGGATGGCAACAAATCTAGGAGAAAGACAACTCTGAATTCAAAACCTGCGGAGAGTCTTTTGGGGACATGACAGGCAGTGTGTACCAGATCTCTGTATTTATAGACGGCCCTTCAAAAAGTGTGGTTGGTTCTGCACAAAGCCTTCACCACTATAATCAAATCATACGTGCTGGTGTCTGGGCTGTCAGTCCCTAGGAACTGAGCTGCTTGACCATCATACATCAAATATGATGAGAAAGTTCACAATATATATATATATATATATATATATATATATATATGTCTGTCTCCTTAAATAATTTAGACAGGTTTTATCTACATATTTTTAATATGATCCTCTCATAATTACAGACAACTTTTTTAATGTACTTATTAAAGGAAGAAAGAAAATTATCATGATGATGCATATTCATTTTATTCTGAGTGCTTTTGACATTAGCACAATGTCATCATCAGGGTCTTGTTTTTTTTCTAAAACAAAAGTTGTTGTGTTCATCATTTTTCTAAGACAAAATAGTTGTGTTCATCTGAAAATTAAATTTTCACCTGTGAAGTGAAAAGTGCTAAGGTTATATACTGTACAATTTACAAGACCCTAATGATGACAATGTGCTAATGTTGAAAGTAATTGGAATAAAATGAATATGCATCAACATGGTAATTTTCTTTCTCTAATAAGGATACTAAGAAACTTGTCCTTAACTACAAGATGATCCTTTTAAAAACAAATAGACAAAACTTGTCAAAATTATTTATGAAGACATGTCTTAATGAAAACATAGTGCCAAAATATATGCTATATATATGTATATATATGAAAGTGAACATTGAAGTCAACATTCAGAGGCAACAGGCTGTTTCATGCTAGATGTAATCGGCAGGCTGCGAATGTTGGATTTTTCCTTGACTATTTATATATATGGGTCAGTGGTGCATTGTGGGTAATTTATTATAGTGCAAAAATAACTGCCAGAATAGATTACCCATAATGCACCACTGACCCATATATATATAAATAGTTGAGGGAAGCATGAAACAGCCTGTCACCTCTGAGTATTGACTTCAATGTTCACTTTTATATTTATATTTACATACGCTCTATCTCTGATATTGAGCACTTTATCCTATAAATATAGCACACCTCAAAACTATATATATATATATATATATATATAGCAATTATGATATTTCCAGTTTTAAGTCCTTGCTTACATATTAGAAAATTTCTCTTATGCACATATGAGAGTGGATAAAAAAGTAATGTATATTTCAATTCACCCCCCCACCGATTCATTTACAATACATTTGCTTTTCTTCTTCCTCCCCTTCTTCTTGACATGCTACTCCTCCTTTTCTATTACATCCAACATCGTGCATTTGTTTATTTATTTTTGAAAATAATAATGTAGCGTTCATTAGTTTTTCTAAAAACAACAAAGTGTTAAGAGGTCATTTGATAAAAATCACCTCAGGAGACCGTAAGGTTGAAACAAAATCAGCAGATTCAACTGATCTCTTGATTTTTAAAGTTAAAAGCTTTACATGTTATTTTTACTTTTTATTTTATTTTTTTCATATGTGTATTGAACATTTTTTAATATTGCTGTTTTCTGACCATTAACCTTTTATATGAAGAAAAATATATGGAAAAACAAACAAAAATCCTAATATGCATGTTAAGATTTTAAAATATATTCATAATAAAAATCTTAGATGGATTTATGAGGCAGGCATAATATCTATCTCACGCATAGTGAATACTAGACCCGGCTTCTTTAATATTTCCCCTTTTCTAGCAAGATTAATGCTCAACAAACGTACATATAAGTTTAAGATTAAAATAAAATTCTTTTCATTTAAAATACTCTATTTTAGGAATACATTTTCACAACATCGCCGACGTGATCATATTGTGAAATGGAATGCTGATCTTGAAAAATTTCAGTTATCTGTTTTGATTAGTCTTACTCTTATGTCCATCGTCTTTTCATGTTGAATTAAATATAGTCTAATGTTAATTATGTTTTATGAATATGTCCTGAAGATGGTCTACTAGACTGAAACGTCCGACGTTGACATTATATTAACATTAAAACAGCATAATTGCATATTAGGATTTTCATTTGTTTTTCCATATATTTTTCTTCATACTATCGGATCTCTCTCTCTCTCTATATATATATATATATATATATATATATATATTTTTCATTTTCTGAGGCATGGTGGAGTAAAGGATAATGGCTCAGATTGAGGAATCAAAGAGCCAAGTTTGAATTCCAATTAAATCCATGACATTAATTTATGTGGTAATAACCTTAGGAAAGGTATGAATCCTCCTCTTCTCCCCCAGCTATGGGTAAATAGCAGGACAGACTGGGTTCTAGAGCATTGGATGGCAACTGGTCTACCACAAAAAAAAAAAAAAACCTACTGCAGAGAAAAAAATCTGCCTCATCAGTCATGTATTGAAAAATACATGATTGCCTAAGCATGTATCATGCATGGCACAATGGTACATAACTGACTGACAGATATTAAAAATCTGCTAATGTCATTCTATTAATGTTCCAATTTGAATTTTCAGTCCCATCCAATTTATTTTATTTGTTTTTGACTCTGGCATCATTTTTAAGCAATTGAAGGACAAAGTGGGAAAATTCCATGCCAATCAATTCCTTAGCATTATTCTGATATATAGAAACATATATCACATTCTCCCATTCTGTCAAAATACCTTTCTTTTCAACTTGGGTCATTCAGGAGTCTATCTTACTATAGTATATATCACAAATACAAACCTGTATTTATATATATAATTATCAATTAAATATTATTTTAGTGAATATCCATATTTGAATAGATGCTCCTTTTTTATTTTTAAACAGTATATTTATTATTATCTACCAGCATGACTAGTTGGGAATACCAGTTGTTCTAAGCTTGGATGTGCAGGTGGTGTAATGGATAATGGCTTGGAATTGCTAATTGGAGACCTGGGTTCCAATTTCCTTGTAAGTTGTTATTCACTTAAGCATAAATACCCTTGGGAATGTCTTCTCCCCCGGCTATGGGTTAATTAGTAAAACTTGTATCACAAAATCATTATTATCTAAAAAAAAAAATATCTAAAAATATTATCTGGCTTTAAATAACCTGCAAAGAGAGGGATGATAAGTTATATAAAAAAAATAAAGCAAGCAATTACTTTGATTCTTCCATATTGTGATTAAAGATGAGTGTTTGCTAGGGAATAACAGATGCTCTAAGCTTGGAAATGTGGGTGGTGTAATAGATAATAGCTTGGAATTGTTAATTGGTGAGCCAAGTTCCAATTCCATTTAGATTTGTTTTATTTAATTATGTGCAAATTCACTTGTCTTGTCCTCCAAACTATGGGTTAAATAGTAAAACTTGTATCACAAAATCATTATTATCTCAAAAAAAAAAAAAAAAAAAAAAAATTCTCATGTAAAAATATTTTCTGGCTTTAAATAATTTGATGAGCTATAGAAAATGAATGAATGAATCAAGCAATTACTTTGATTCTTCCGTATTGCAGTCAGTGCCATACTTTTATTGAATCACACTGACAGTGTCTATCTGCCTGATTTTATAGAATCTTTAATTGATCAGTGGATCAATATATTTAGGGTTACTATAAAAAAAAGTGTTTTGCATGCTATTAACAAGGTAAGAGATTACAGCAGATTATATTTAATCCTAATCCCCTTCTCATCCCTCCACAGCAACACACACAATTCAAATGTAACTTTATATGCATGCATCTGTAGGAGCATATTCAAACGTATGTAGCTTTAGATGCCAGTACTGAACTGCTATGTAATATCAAACCTCCTATATAGCAGTGAATGCTGGACTAGGGTGAATGCTGGACTATCTCTTACGCACAATGAAGAGGAGACCTGAGGCTTGAGATGTGGTTCTACCAACGAATGCTGAGAACACCAGAGACAAAACATGGGAGCAAAGGGGGACAAAAACAACACTTATACTATCAAAATGTAACCGATAAAATTTTGTTGACAAAATGAAAAAAAAAAAAAAAAAGCTTAGCAAATTTAACACTCACAAGAAATATTGAAGGCAAGTGAAACTTAGGAAACAGTAAGTAACCTTTTTTATTTATTTTTTTTATTCTTTCACTTCAAACAGAGCAAAACAATAAAGCCAAGATGCTAAAGGTTACTGAGGAGAAAAGTAAATAAAAAATAAATAAATAAAAAAACAAAAAAAAACAGGATTCAAGCCAATAAGAAGATCATTAAATTTTAATTTAAATTTTTGAAGATCATAGCTGAAAGGTAAAAAACAGTAGCTGGAAGAGTTTCACAATTGAAAAGTTCAAGAGAAGAAATTGTTAGCATAGAACTTACAATGAAATTTAGCAATTTCAACTGTAAAATATTGGAACCTAACTGCCAATCAAGTACTACACTTAAATTCATTAAGTCAAGATAACAAAGAGGAAAGCTCATCAGAAGAATTATCATGGAAATATTTGTAGAAAAGGCACAAGGCATCTATGTTGCTGCAATGGGAAAGTGATTGAAGCTTAGATGCCAGGTAGTGATTATTAATATTGCAGACTTGAGAAGCTTGAATAAATGACAAAGTAAGGTATACAAAAACAAACAGGGATTGTAAAGAGGTATAAATTGTTTAGAGCAAGAAAAAACAGGAAGTTGTGGAGAGTCATGATTCCTCATAGCTTTGTGATTTACATGGTATCCTATATTTTCATTTTGATGTTTGTGTTATAAAGCATTAGGAATTCAACTGACAAAAATCACTTGGTGGAAAAACCAAGGCATTGGAATCGGCTGATTTCCTAATTTTCTATACTTAAAAGCTCTACATATTAATGTTTTTTTTATCTTTTTATATGTGTATTGAGCACTTTTTTAAAATTACTGTTTCATGGTCTAATTCAACTCTGACCATTAACTTCTTTATTATAACTTTTGTTCCTATATTACAGTTGTGCAGTTTCATTTTCAGTGTATTTTTTTTTACGCTTTCATAAACCTTCTTAACTGGTACACTTTAATATACCATATGTTTTATATGTATTAATTCACTATAACATGTTTTTTTCTAAATGCATAACAACTGTTTTTTTTCAAACGCACAATTTACAGAAGAAACTACAATGCAAAAATTCAAAATACTCTACTCACTAAAAAACATCCCTATTCCAAACAAGAAAGTATACATGCTAAATTTATTACAAAAAATTGAGCAATTCCTTACCAGAATTTGATGGAAGCTGCTACTTTCATTATACAAATATTTAACGAACAAAGAAAACATGGGAAAATTCAAATACAAAAGTAAAAATTACCCACCTGCTACTGAAGAGCTGGCTAACTTCGAAAAGGATATGCTTAGTATGATAGACGAGATTAAATTCACAAAAGTTAATAATAATTTTCAGAAGCTATTAACTACTGAAGTAAAAGCCAAAAAAAAAATCATCCTAGTTGAAGGAGACAAAACAAAGAACATTTATAATATGAATCCAGAAAAAAAAAAATAAATAAATGAACTTCCAAAAACATATAAATAAGGAGGTAAAAATTATCACAGCCAAACTAAGTATCAGTGACAGGGTCCATAAATTATGCTGTATGCAAGCATTTCTATCTATCTTTCTTTTTATGTGCCATGCCCTTTCAGGACGTAGGCGATCATGACTCTCCACTTCTCCCTATCCCTTGTGGCTCTCAACAGGTTTTGTATTTCTCTCAACTCCCCCAGACCATGCTCCACCATCCACCTGCCTAAGCTCGTCATGTATGTCATGCACTGCTTTCCCCTGTCTCTTTTGCTCTTTATTCATCCCATGAGTATCAGATACTCTAGGCCCTCCTTTCTCATCATGTATCCCAGATATTTCATCTGCCTCTTCCTTATGTTAAGCATAAGATTCCTCCTTGTTTGCATCCTCTCCTCTCCTGTAGAACCACATCTCTACCGCCTGAAGTCTCTTCTTCATCCTTGAGAATACCATCCAACATTTGCTGCCATATAAGAGGACAGATGTCATGTAGCAGCTCAGTACTCTTTTCTTTGTCACCATAGAAATCCACCTGTCCCGCAATACTCTTCCCAGCTTCTGGAACTCATCCTTGGCCATCCCAATCCGTCTTTGGATCTCAGCATCACACATACCACCCTCCATCAGAACACTTCCCAGATACTTAAACTTCCGCACATGCTTGATTTTAGTGTTCCTGACCAGCAAATCACAATTTGGCCTCATCTTTTTACTGATGGCCATGCATTCTGTCTTCTTGTAGTTTATGGTTAGTCCTTTATTCTTGCTCTCTCTTGCTACCTTCTGGAGGAGGTTTTGTAATTTCTTTTCCCAGTCTCCTATCAGTGCCATGTCATCTGTGTATCTTAAGTTGGTATGGTTGTGGCCGCTAATGATGAATTATGGTATGATCTCCAGTTCCTTCAGAATTGCCTCGCTGGATAAGTTGAATAAGTCCAGTGAGAAGACGCATCCTTGCCTTACGCCTCTTTCTATTTTTGTATATTTGCTGAGCTTATTCTCAATGTGCATGCATGCCGTTTGCTGCCAGTATAGGTTCTTGATTATTCTGATATCTTTCCTAAATATATCAAGGTTGCTGAGCAGTTCTAAAGGAGCATAAAGACAAATTCCCTGATAATCCTTCTTTTAGATTAATAAACCCGGCTAAAACTGAAATGGATAAAATAAGCCAAGAAATACTGAGAAAAAAATGCAACTCATTAAGAATCACTACACAAGCCAATCAATCAAAGGACACAAATGAGGAAATTTCCTGGTTCCATAAAATTACAAATAAAGATAGATATGTATTTATAAAATACGACAACTTTTATCCATCTATATCTAAAAAAGGTCTTCTTGAGGTTTTGTACTTCGCCAAAGGCTTCATAAATATAACACCTGTTCAAATGGACATAATTTTATATTGCCTTAAATTAATTTTATTCCACAATGGAGAAGCTTGCATTAAAGAATAAAAAAAAAGAACAATTTCGATGTACCACAAGGTTTGTTTGATGGTGCTGACATTTCAGAATTAATAGGCCTACATATTTTATATGAAATCAACAAAATTGTGCATATAAACAACTATGGCCTGTATAGGGATGACGGACTGATGATAGTGCCAGACAACAGAACAAATGACAATATAAGAAAGGTACTCAATTTTGAAATAGAAGTCAATATGAATAAAAAAATCGTCAAATATTTGAACATAGAATTAAATCTACAAAACTGGCAGTGTCTCTCCAAACCCAACACAAAATTAAAATACGTGAATGTTAGATCCAACCACCCTGCAAGTATAATAAAGCAAATCCCCAAAGAAATAGAGTCCAGGTTATCTAGAAATTCCTCTAGTAAAATAATTTTTGAAGATAAAAATAAAGAATATGAAAGGACTTTAAAAGAAAGAATTTAAACAACAAATGAAGAACCATTCAAGGAAAAGAAAATGTTATTTGGTTTAACCCCCTCCTGTTTTAATTTAGAGGTCAAGTGTAAAATAGGGAAAATATTTTTTCAAATTATTTAATAAACACTTCCTTCCCAAATTCTGAATTGCATAAAATATTTAATAAAAATACAATTAAGCTACAGCTGTACTAGTAATTTAAAAACCACGATAAAAAGACAAAATACCAGAAATTTCAAAACTAACATGCTGCAAAACACTTAACAGTGAAATATGCAACTGTAGAAATAAAAGTATTTGTCCATTAGATGAAGTTTGCAAAACTGAAGCAGTAATTTACAAAGCAGAAGAGATAGATACAAATGGCCAGAGAAAAAGATACATAGGGTGTACTGAAGATAGCTTCAAAAAGGTATGGAAATTAAGAAACCATGTGTGAAAAATTAAAAATAAAGATCCAATTGCAAACTGGAAATTTTTTTATATCTGTTTTTAACAATACATTATCCATTGGAATTACAAGTTTTTTATTTCTCGTTGACTTCCCTACTTGAATAAAAAATTCAAAAAAACTAGGCATACTTTTTTTTTTTTTTAATCCTAGTTTGGAATGACATTTCTTTCTTTAAGCAAACCTCACACTTTCAGCTTACACATGTCTCGCAAGCTCAATTCGATGAAATTCTTTGTTAATTTGAATTTAGAACGTATACAGTATAGCTTAGTCACTGTTTCATTTATTTCTCAAGAGTGATCAAGGATTTCAAAAGCTTTCCAAAATATGTTTTAACAATAAATTATCCATTGGAATTACAAGTTTTTTTATTCTTTTTAATTCAACTTCACCAATGGAATCAATCATTTTTACAAATAATATATTTTCTTTTTCTCAAATTTTTCTTCATTTGTTGTTTTATTTAAGGTTTCAATTCCAGTTTGGTTTTATACCCCCCCTCTTCTTTTTAAAGCCTTTTCATATTCTTTCTTTTAATCTTCGAATATTTTACAAGAGGAATTTCTAGATAACCAACTCGGGTCAAATATAAAATAGGGAAAATATTTTTCAAATTATTAAACACTTCCCGAAAATTCTGAATTGCCATAAAATATTTAAGTTATTTAATAAGTTAGTTAGAAGGGGAGGTAGAGAAAGAACAAGTCGCAAGACGAGCCAATATAATAAATCTTTTGTTTCTTTTTTTTTGTGTATATATATATATATATATATATATATATATATATATATATATATATATATATATATATATATATATATATATATATATGTATATATGTATATATATATATATATATATATATATATATATATATATATATATATATATATATATATATATATATTTATGTGTATATATATATATATATATATATATATATATATATATATATATATATATTTATGTGTGTGTGTGTGTGTGTGTGTATATATATATATATATATATATTTATTTATGTATTTATTGGTTTGTTTTTCTTCTATTCTTCTTCTTCAAAAAAAAAAAAAAACACCCATTCTTGGCCGCATGTAGGAAGATCAATACAACCATGCATACCTAACCTATAACTTCGAATAGCCCAAGTGAAGTCTTGATTGGTTGTTGTCTACTGGGGCTACTTATATAATTCACGTCCTAAAGCTAGTGGCAAATTTTTTGTTCTAGGTGCGGGCTGAATACTGATCTTATTCGGTCGGGTCACCCATTGAAGAAGTCTGTTGTTTATTTAGACCTGAAACTTCTAGTGACATGGGAGCAACAACACTGACGGCACATCTAGATTCAGCACTTAAAGGTGTATTTTAATAATAATAATAAAAACAGTTAAATTAAGCTACAGTAATTTACAAAGCAGAAGTAATGGGTACAAATGGCCAGAAAAAATACACATAGGGTGTAATGGAAGTAACTTTAAAAAAGAGTTGGTACAATAATAAGTCATCCTTTAAGCTAGAAAGCCTTAGAAATTCTACTAAACTAGCCAACCATGTGTGGAAATTAAAGGAAAAAAATAAAAAAGATCTGATTGTAAACTGGAAAATTGTAAAAAAAAAAAAAAAAAAAAAAAAGCAAAGCCTTACAACAATCTTAGCGACATATGCAACCTTTGTCAACAAGAAAAATTAGCTATAACAACATTTCCGGGCCAAAAATCCCTTTGAATCAGAGATCAAAAATTATGTCTAGTTTCATAGATAAGAAATTTCTTTTGAGTTCATAAGAAACGGGATGAAAAGAAAGTATGTATGTTTTATTTAATCACCTACCAATACACTTCATTTTCCTCTCCTCAACTTCTACCATGCCTCATGTCATGCACTTATTTATTTTAAAAAAATATAGCATTCATAATTTTTTTTATTTTTAAAAAATAAAGTATTAGGAAATCAATTGACTAAAATCATCTGAAGATACCAAAAGAATGAAACCAAGGTAGCAGAATCAGCTGCCCTCCTAATTTTCTATAATATATATATATATATATATATAAATAAACCGATTTCAAATATTGTTTCTTCGCTACACAGGAATTACCATGTTTCAAAAACCAAAGCTAAAAACTTCAAATTTAATTATATAAATAAATTAAAAGCATTAGTTCTGTTTCATCTTCAAACAAATTTTGGAATAACTTATTTTTAAATTTACTGAGTTTTAAATGCAAATACAATTCATAATTTTTTGTTTCCAAGGATACAGAGAAATCCAATCATTTAGACAGGGGTGGTAGCATGTTCATTTTTATTAACTATTATTGTATCAATTATGAGTTACATTCGTAAAAAAGGTTAAGTTTCAGTACTGGAAACTTAGAGAAAATTATTAAGAAATATAATGCTAATCTCTTGTATAAACACTTAGACCAAAGCCAAAGTAATTTAGACAGTATAAAAATAAAAAGAGATGAAGCTAAACAAAAATTATGTAACTGTAGAAATCCTCATAACTGTCCTCTACAAAATAAATGTTGCACAGAATCATTTGTATACCAATGCAATATCTCATCTATTGAGAATCCCAAAAACATAAAAATCTATATAGGTTGTACAAGCCATGAGTTTAAAAAGAGATTCAATCAACATCAAACTTCATTTTGGATAAATAAATACAGAAATCAGATATCCCTATTGAAATATTTCTGGCACTTAAAGAAAACCAATAAAACACCAACAGCAGTGGAGAGCTTGGAGACAGGAATTAACAGGAAATAACTGATATCCATTATACATGGCACATGGAACTAGAACAGTCTACCCCAGTGAGCGAAATAAAAGATTGAGTTTGATATTCCAACTACCTGAAGAAGGCCAGAGTGTACAATAGCCGAAACGTAATAAATATGGATACAATGATGCGGACAATAGTCCAAATAATAGTAAATAGTATAAAAATTTCTGTCTATATTTCTGAGATGAGGTATTGTAATTATTTACATTGTTCCAACTGTTGTCCTCATCTTTATTGCCATATTCAGGTGATTGGAATTTCAAACTGAACACTTTATTTCATCCACCGGGATTGCTTGTTCTAGATCCACATGTCATGCCTCTTCCAGATGTTTCAGTTATCTCCCTTTAACTCTCCATGTTTTTGTTCACCACTGCAGTAGCCAGGTATTGAACTCACAACTCTTTGGTCACTGGATCCAACCAACACTTTTATCCACAGGGCCATTTATCCATTTGAGAACTTGGAGAGTTGAGTTAAAGGGGGATAACTGAGACATCCAGAAGAGGCATGGCACATGGAAGTAAAACAATCTACCCCAGTGGATGAAATAAAGTGTTCAGTTTGAAATTCCAATCACCTGAAGAAGACCAGAGCATACAATGGCTGAAATATCATCAATATGGCAATAAAGATGAGGAAAACAGTCTGAACAATGTAAATAATGCATAGAAATTATGGCACACAGAACATGTTTTAGTAAATAGAAAATACAGCAATGTTAAATCCTTGTACCCACAAAAAAAAACAATATGTCAAAAATATGGTTATTTTCTTGACCTCACAATTACTGTATACACTTTTGACTCCCTGAGCAAGGTTTGTTTTAAAAAGCAATGATTAGAAGAATTTGAATAAACCCAAACATATAAAAGTGGATTTATGCATTTCTTTTATTCTTGAGAATTGACAAAGATATTAAACACTATTATTGAATACTACTGTTACATCTGATCTGGGGCTTCTGCTATGTGTCTAGAGATTCTTAACAATTTTTCAAAGAATCTGCAACATTATCAATCCTGACCTGGTATCTCAGCTTCAGTTACTTTTTGACTGCCATAATGTAGCTTCTCTGTGCCTTTTCTATAAATATTTTCATGTTCTGATAAGCTTTCTTCTTTAGTACTACAACTTTACAAATTTAAGTGCAGTACTAGATTGGCAGCTAGATCTCATCATTTTACAGTTAGAATTGCTAGATATAACTATAAGTTCAATGCTAGAAGTTTATTCTTTCACACTTCTCACCTGTGGAACACTCTTCCGGCAATTTACTTTCCAGGCAATTTTGATCTTTAGAAAATGAAATACAATATCAATCATTATCTTGTGTCTCATTAAACATTTTTGGAGATGAAACAACAGATGTGAGCACAGTTCAGTGGCAAGTAATGTGTTTCAGTGAGAAAGCGATGCAAATTTTTATGAGTACAACCTGCAGACCCTTATTCATTATGAGCAAAAAAAGTACAACCAATAATGGTTTTCTACTGGCTCTATCCAATGGTGTTATTGTGGTCTCTGTATCTATTATAGTTTTGGGGGAAATAAATGGGAGGCATTACTTTTGGAGCGACAAGACATAGCCATATACTAGTAACTATCTAGAATAATAGTGCTTTTGTAACTGAAAACCTAACTCTATGCAATGGTGTTATTGTACTCCCTATATCTATTATAGTTTACATGGAAATAATTATGAACTTTGTATTCAGACTGCTCGTATTGCTGAGTCATAGGAGATGCATTAAATTTCAGCTACCTGTAAATACATTTTTTATCATTACTTTGTTTATTTATTTTTGACACTGTTGTATAAATATCTGTGCTGGGAAACGAAAGTTATTCCCCTTGAATTGTTACTCTTCCAGATATATACGCCATCTTGGTTATGAAGCCAAACAACATTTATGCATATTTTGAGTTGAATAAAGCCTGGTAATAGAAGGTTTTTGCTTACATGAGAGATACCCTGAAGGAAAACCTTCCCCATCAGCTACACAATCTTTGCCAATCAATGAGATTTCAAAAATGTTTCCTGCTCATTGGATTAAAAAAATGCATTCAATTCAGAGAATAAAAAAAAAATAGTAATATCAATTTATGAAATTCCTTTTGAGAATTTTCATATGGAAGCAAGGCTTTTTTTTCCAGTGAACCTTGTTGTAAAATGAAAGTACAGTATCTAAATTAATTAAGAGGTTTTAAAAAAAAAAATAAAGAAGGCTTTTGTAAAAGTGAATTCTTAAACATTGACAAACCTAGGATAATTAGTTAAAAAAAAAAAGAACAAAAAAAATTAAAAGGAAAAAAAAAAGATTTTAAATAACATTTTTGGAAAATTATAAAATTTTTACATAATTACCAGTTTAAAAATTATTCATATTTTTTTGTTTTTTTATTACATTCCAGGATGTAAATTTTATTAAAGAAGAAAAATGGATTAAGAAATTTGGCCTTAAACATTTAACTTTTGAAATTTTAAGGTGAAATAAACTCATTTTGTAAAACTAGTTTAATAATTAGCTTCAGTCAGAAATAATTTCCATTTTGATGAAGCACTTGTAATCTGTGGATGTAACAACTTGTGTGTTTTGTGTGGATTTTTTTTTGGTGAAGGTGATTGATCAATGTATAAAAAAAAAGAAGACACATAAAAAACAAGAGTTTCTGCTAGGGACATTTATTTCTTTTATGTTGACTATTAAAACAAATTAAATGTCTCTTGAGCATGTCCATTTTCCTGTTTGGTTTAGAAATTATTTATGGGAACTAAGGATAAGAATGGGTAAAAATGGTTAAGCTCAAGTCAGCTTTGTGCCGAGTTGGAATGGCATCCAAACAATCTCATAAGAAACTGGAAAAAGAAAGAGTCTGTCCTTTTCAGAAGTGGGGTCATAAAATTACACATGTGACCAGAAACCCTTTCTGGTTTCTTTGTAACTTCTATCATGGGAAAAATCATTTTTTTTTTATTCCTTAATATCATTATTTTTTTTTTCTATTGTTTTCATTTCATTTCCCCACAAATCTTTAATAATATGCAGGAAATTAATATCAAACAATTTCTTTTAACTTCTTGTGTTGAGGACCCAAAAATATTTTTAGTGCCTATTCAGCAAAAGGTACAAAGTAGTTTTTACACTTTATATTTATAGTGGCATAGGGCTTCAGAGTTAAAATGAACAATTTACCCATTCCAATGAAATTAATGAAGGATGATAATAACAAGGAAAGACACAGCTTTGAAGTTGTGTCAGTAGCTTATTTCAGAAAAATAAATCATAAATTTTTAAAGTCCATAGCTTTAATGTATTTTTTCTGAAGGGGAAATGTTCATACAACAGATTAAATGATCTGACACAAAATAATATTAAAAAAAAATGTTTAAAACAAAAGGCAAGAATTTGTTGCTCACAGAAGGGATATACAGTTGCGTACATTCAAAAGTAGACAAACAGAGGTAGTTTGAAATACTTAGCTTTCTTGGATTGTTGAGAGAAAATTCTTTAAAGTGCCATGTGATTGGTTAAAGGCCAATAATATAATTGGCAAATAATTTTACACTGACAAGAACTTGAATGCTAGTCACAAAGAACTGAAATGAAACCTTTCATATGACTTCAGACACTCTTATTAATTTTTCTTCTCATTTTAAATCAAAAGGAATTTTACATACTCTTACTACTTTCTTTTCTTCCTCTTGGCTCAATATCTAATTTCTGTGAAGACAAGGTTTTCATTGGTCCAAAAAGCAATTTCACATAGGCTCGCAAATTTATTTTGTATTCTTTTCAGCTCACCAATCAATTTCTGTGAAGGCAAGGTTTTCATTGGTCTGAAGAAAATTTCACATAGGCTTGCGAATTCCTTTTCATTTTTTTCCTCAGTCCTTCAAATTTGAAGGGAGTGGGTAAAGGAAATTATTGTTTTGCACCCACTACAGATTTAGGTTTTCAAGCATAAAATTGGAAAGAAATACGATCTCTATATTACTATATTCATAAAACAATTAAATTTACAAATTCAGTTTTCCTTAGCAATGGGTATACACACTGTAGGAAATTCTATTGTCCAGATTTTTTCATATTAAAATTTGGAATGTTTGAATTCCAAACAATAAAAAAGAAATAAGAAAACATGGGTATACCTGTTATATAAATCATTTGTATTTACAACACATTCAAATGAGTTGAAAAGGAGTAAAAATAGTCATTAGTTGAGTTAGTATTTGGTTAGTTGGAAGACAAAAAAAAAAAAAGATATGAAGATTTATCAAAGAAGACCATCTGAGCTGTTGTTGAAGATGATTCATTTAAAGTCATTGACACATTTATTTCAGTACATGCTGACAGGAGAAATGATAAAAGCTATGTAGCCACGTCTTCTCTTGTGTTTGAACAGCTTGGAGACAGTCGCATCTCTGCTCTGGAGAAAATGTTTTCTCTAAAAATCCACAGATACTGACTTTAACCAAAGCAGGCTCATGAAAAATAGAGTATTAGTTTTCTCTGATTGGACAAATATTTCACGTAGTGATGTTAATTTCTAGCCAATAAACACTGATTTAAACAATGTGCGCTGTATTGCAAAATCTTTTTGGTATGTTTGTAAAATATTTTCTGTTATTGAGTCGAAAATAAAGTTTGTGTATATTTTAATATGGTATGTATGTGGTTATGTAATCATGATGAAAATAGTGTTTCTTTCCTATAAATGAATTTAATAAAGGAAAATAGGAATTATGACCTGACTTAATATTTTATCACATTATATACAAATTAAGCAAGATATTTTGTTGGGACTTTAAAAATAAATAAATGAAAATGCATTTTCAAATTTCATCCATGACTAGAACTTCACCAAGTCTAAAAATAGACATGTTCATTGTGTCATGCAAAACAATTTTTCTCTCCAGAATCTGTCTTACATATCTATAAGTCTACCATTCATCCATGCCTGAAATATTGCTATCACATATTGTCCAGTGCCCCGGCTATTTACCTTGAACTCCTAGATAAAATTCAAAGAAGAATCAGCAATATTATTAGTCACAATCTGGCAACTCGGCTTCAGTCACTTTCCCACTACTAAAAGGTTGTCTCTCTATACCTTTTCTATAAATGGTAATTGTTCAGATGAGCTCATCACTATGGTACCTAGACTTTTCAAATTTAAGCACAGTACTAGACTGGCATCAAGATCTCATCAGTTTATAGCTGAGCTGGATAGATGTAGCTGTAAGTTCTATGCTATCAGTTTCTTTTCTCACACTTCTCACTTGTGGAACTTCCTCCCAGTTCCATGTTTTCCAGCCAAATATAATCTGCAAAAATTTAAATGCAATGTCAATCACTATCTACTGTCCTCCTGATTACTCTTTTCTCTTCCTGCTCATTATTAATGTTTCTGTTCCTAATTCTTCCACACCCTGTAACCCCTTGCATCTTAGTGGCTTTACTGCCTTACTTGTGGAACTCCCTTCCGGCTCTATGCTTTTCAGCTAACTTTAATCTGCACAAATTTAAATGCAATGTCAATCTCTATCTACTGTCTTCCTGATTAGTCTTTTCTCTTCCTGCTCATTATTAATGTTTCTCTTCCTAATTCTTCCACACCCTGTTACTCCCTTGCATGAGTAATACTGATTAAAAAAAATGTAAAAGCAAACTTTATGTCACCTCGCACTGACAAAGTAGAAAGCACACCATGTAACCTCTTCAGCCAGTAGAAACTCAACAAAAAATATTAAACTTTGGCTTTCATTTGGAGCCTCTCCCCAACCTATATATCATTTTTCTTTTAACATTGTAAACTGATGCAACAGATTCACAAACAAAAGCCGGTGACAAATAACAAAAAACACATTACTTAAGGACTACCAACATCAGCAACAACTAAAATGGATAGCATATATAACTGGAAAAGAAAATAACATAATCAAGTTTTTAACATTCCACACTACTTCAAACAAAAGGTTAGAAAGGAAACCCCTGTCAATACTGGAAAGAGCAATACCAGCTACTGGATTTGATAAACCTGTTTTCCTGAAAAATTGTTTTAAGAGAAAGATTTTATAAATTTCAACTTAAAGCAGTACTGGCTGCTTGGTCAATGAATGCCAAATGTTTCCTTGTAGAGAAACAGTTAATATTATCATTACCGTATAAGAATGGTGTATACACAGCAAGCACACATAGTTCTTTGACTTAATTACACTATGCCAAAGAAACCAAAATGAAACTGCTCTCTATTAATCATCCGAGAGACTCCTTTCTGCCTTCCATTAGTATGGCTGATGCTAACCTCCAGGAGAGTAACTTGTTGCACCTTTTCAAGTGATTGCTTTCCACTGACATGAAGTGAAACTATTATATTGAATCAATTGCTCGGTCTGCTACTAGGAAAGTTGGTTCACTGTGTCATGTGAGACAATTTATCTCACTCGAATCTATCTTACATATTTATAGATCTCCCATTTGCCCATGCTTTGAACATTGCTGCCACATGTTTTGTTGTCCCTGCTATGTATTTAGAGACTTTTGATAAAATCCTTAAGTTCTATGTTAATAGTTTCTTCTATCGCACCTCTCACTTGTGGAACTCTCTTCCGGCTTCTTGCTTCCCAGTCAAGTTTGATCGTCAAAAATTTAGATGCAAAGTCAATCATTATCTTCTGTTTTCCTAATTCTTGTCCTTTTATTGCTCTCTCTCTCTCTTTAATAGTGTTTTTTTCTCTCTCTCTCTCTTGTATTCTCTAACACTCAGTAAATGCTTGTGTCTTAGTGAGTTTATTGCCTTGCTTGGAGTGAAATAATTGAAAAAATAATCAATTTGAAAGTGTGTTAATTAAAGAGTATAAAATTTCTAAAAGCTTAACAATAAAATCCTAAAATCTGAAATTAGTTTTTATCTTTCTTCGTTAATTATCAGTTGGCATCTACTCAGTAAAGATATATTTTATTAATAATTTTTAATAAAATGGTCGTTTTTTTTATAATTTTGTCTAAAATTGATTAACAGAATATGTTCTAATAATGAATCCATTACAGATTTTTAAAATTTTTCTTCCCAAACACTACAAAGTAATCACAACCAACTAAACGTCTATTTTAATGTCCAGCTGCAAAGTCTGTGTAAATCCATAAGTTTAATTCCATAAAATCAGTTGTCTTTGATTTGTACGTATATCTATATTTGCTCAAATATCTTCCTATTCACCCACCACTATGTACAAACGTTTTGTTTATTTTTTCTTTAGCAATGTATCTAACCAAGAAAAAAAATTAAAATGCAAAATTATCAAATATGCAGGTGAGTGTCTCTGAAATTGCACCTCCTTCAGGTGTTAGAAATAGCTCAATCTATCACATTAAAAATTTAACACTGAATTAAATTACTAACAAATATGTCCATTGTCTTTCCTTTGGTATCCATACATTGGAGGCTTAAGGCCATATCATGTTGAAACACTGGCTTCTGTACTGTCACTACTAGTAGAGATTCAATTCATTTTTATAGTTTTAATTTTTCAGCAAATATCAAGCCGCCTTTACACTGAACTGTAACTATATTTATCATCTATTTCTATGAGCATTCAAAAGTAAACAATCCCAGCATCTGACACCTTTGAAAAGTGCCTGAAAAACCACACCCCACCAGTTGACCCAAGCCTTATGATTAAAATTGTGTTGACAAAACTATTCAGAAGCAGTCAATGGTCAAGTTAGCATGAAGACACAAGTCATCGTGATTGAGGGTATGAGTATACTGGCTTTGTTCAGACTGTTGATCATGCCAAACAGTATACTCTCTTCCAGAAACTGTAACTAAAGTTCATTCAGTATAGTTGCAGTATAAACCACAGGTAGGTTCTCTGGGTATTTAACAAACACAAATGTGCCTGAGAAGGTGCCTGCAACAAGGATTGACTAGCAGCCCTACTTGGATACAAGTGGCCAACTATTATATTTATCACATATTACTTTATTCATTATATTTATATTTTTAAGCATTTCACCCCTAACAAGACAGGAGTGCCACTAGTATACAAGGGGTTACAGGGAGTGAAAGTAAGGGAAAAGACTGGGTGTAGTGGGGATAGAGGAAAGGATAAAAAAAGCAGAATGGGGATCAAGGCATCAAAAGATGTCAATTGACATTACATTTAAATTTATATTTATCAGGGAAGCAAATAAGAGGAAGGGAGTTCCACTGTCAGGAAGTGCAAGAGAAGAAACTGTTGGAGTAGAAGCAGCAGTTTTGACAGTAAAAGAGTGGGACTGAGATGCCAACCTAGTAGCACACTTAAATTCATGCAGTTGCCATGGAAATATTTATAGAAAAGACAGAGGGAAACCACATTACATCAATGAGAAAGCGACTGGAATCAAGACCGCAAATCAGGACTGATCACATTGCATATTCGTCTTTGGATTTTGTTGAGAACCTTGGGATAAATAGTGGGGGCACCAGACCATATATGGCAACAATATTTTATGCATGGACAAATGGTAGATTTATAGATGTGAAGGATGGACTCAGACAAGAAAAACCTTCTGGCACAACACAGAAAACCAACTTTCCTTGCAGTAGATGCAGCTGTTGGTTTAATGTAGTTGTTCCACCTCAGGTCAGTGGAAAACGTCTTGGAAATTGTGTGGTGGTGTTAATAAAATAGTGCTTGATTCAATATAACAGTGCGATAAACTATATATATATATATATATATATTACTTGCATTCCTCTTACTGCGACTATCAATATATGTGCTGATGCCTTATATCAAGCTCAACTGTCCCCCTCCTCCTATTCCAGAGGATATTTTTGTTGAACTGACAAAATTTGCTATGATGTCTGTTGAATTCAGTTTTGATGGCATCATATACAGGCAAACTGATGGAGTCTCAATGGGTTTTCCTTTGGGACCCATTTTGTCTAACATGTTTGCGAACTTACATGAAGAGAGTTTGTTATTGGGTTTTAATAAACCTGAGGTTTATTTTCATTATGTAGATGATACTTTCTGTCTTTTTAACAAGAATGAAGCAAACCTTTTTTGTATGTCCCTTAATAATATTCATCCAGCCCTTAAGTTTATACTGGACAAGGAAACATTCTTCTTTTCCTTTTCTTGATGTTCTTGTTTGCAGAACTTCCCTGAATTTTCTTACTTTGGTATACCAAAAACTGATCTTTACTGATGTATATACCCATTGGGACTCTTGTTGTCCCATGAAACAAAAACTCAATTTAATTAAGACTCTTACATACGGGACCTTAATGATTTGTTCTAAAACTAAACTGGATGATTAGATCAGGTTTATTACCAATACTCACTGTGACAATGCCTATCTATTGGACATTGTTCAATCTGTCATTAATAATAACATTTTGGATTTTAATAAAACTAAGCCTGTTTCTGTGCAGAGATGCCCAGTATATCTACGTCTTCATTGGTTGGGTAACATCAGCAATAATGCTATTTTGCTGCTAACATGTGTTTTTTTTTTTCTACTAAACTCATCTTGGCATCCATATGAAAAGATATTCTTTCTCCCCACCATAATAGTTCCATTATTTATTTATTCAAATGTATTTGCAATTCGCACTACATAGAAAGAACCAATCAAAAGCTGGATGTTAGATTTAAGCAACACATGCCTACAAAAATCTGTAACTTCAACTATTTACCTTCAGATGTTCTAACACATATGGGTTTTCTATCGCTGAACACATCATAAATAACTACAATTGTGCTGCTAATTTCAGTGTTGTACTCTTTGTCCATCTTAAGTCACACTCCAATTAGCACTTAAAAATGCTAGAGGCCATATATATTCAATCCATGCAACCTTCTCTATGTAAGCTGAAGGATTTTGTACTTGACCTCTAAGAAGTTTATATTTTTAAAAAAATCTTTTTCCCCCCACTTTTTCTCCATTTTATTTTATTGATGATTTATTCTTATATATTAACCTCACTTTAGCTCTGTTTAAAACTGATTAGTTAACACATTTTTTATTTTTTCTTTTAATCATCTATCATGAGTATTATTAAAAAATGTTGGGTTTCTTCATGGTGGTTATAAAACTTTGTACCACCAATAAAATTTTCAAATTTTTATATATATATATATATATATATATATATATATATATATATATAGTGTAAAAATATAAAGAGATTTTCTCTGTCCCAAAGTGTTCCCATACTTACCTAAACAAAATAGACCAAACTCGGATAGAAGAGACTTCTTCTCCAGTCCCGAAAACTCTCTTTATATCCGGGTTACACTGTATATATATATATATATATATATATATATATATATATATATATATATATATATATGTGTGTGTAATAAAAATGTAGTTTTAAGGTATGCTATATCTATGTGTAAAAGTGTTCAATATCAGAAAGTGTATGTAATATAGAAGTGGACTTCAAGGTCAACACCAAGTGGTGACAGTCTGTTTCCTGCAATCTTCAGGCCTGAAGATTGCATTCAAGCATAAAACATTTTTCATTTTTTCCTTTTAATCATCTATCATGAGTATTATTAAAAAATGTTGGGTCTCTTCCTGGCAGTTATAAAATTTTATACTGCCAATAAAATTTTCAAATTTATATATATATATATATATATATATATATATATATGTGTGTGTGTGTGTGTGTGTGTGTACATATATGATAAAAAACATTTTAAGGTATGCTATATCTATGTGTAAAAGTGTTCAATATCAGAAAGTGTATGTTGTCGCTGGTATATATACATTATTTATTACTTTCATTTTTGAAAGCTAAACAAATTAAAATATATTCATGGGTTAAACATATGGTAACACTTACATTTTGAAATGTTATGTGCTAATCACCAAAATCAAATTCATTTTACACAAAGCTTTCCATTATTCTACTTTACATTCAATCAGTCATGTGCGATACACACATAGGCGATCATATATTTTTTGATACATGAATGATGAGGCAGATTTTTTTCTGCAGTAGGATGCCATTTCTTTCTTCAGTAGACCAGTTGCCATCCAAGGCTACAGAACCCGGTCTGTTCTGCTATTTACCCATAGTTGAGGGGAACAGAAAAGGATTCATACCTTTGCCAAGGGTATTAGCATGTATGTGAATGTAATGGATTCGACTGGAGTTTGAACTCTGCTCTCTGATTCCTCAATCCAGATTGCTATCCATTAGCTGCTTTACATTACCAAATTTTAATTTTTTTTCCTTTTTTTTTTATATTTACAGAAATGAATATTTAAGTAAATTTACCTTCTTTTTATATACTTTTTGGTAAAACAGTTACTTTCCAAACATGCTAATATAATCATATTTTTGAAAAGACAGAACTTTATTCTTTTCCATCTCCAACCTATCTTCTCTAACTTTTCTAAACATGGCTGACATCATCTCAAAATGCATTCTTTTCTTTAAGAATATACTTCACAGGTAGAAGGAATCATTCTATCACTTCAGTAACTTAAGCTAAGTTAGATCAGACAGGCATTATATTTTAACTTTCAAAATCTCTTTTCTAAGCTAAAAAAAAAAAATACAATCTACTATATAATAATTACCATTGTGTATTTATTTATATCTTTCATGTCACACACTAAAGGGAGCTAAACCAACACGTTAGTAAATTAATACATGGTTACTACCCTTAGTCATTTTAATAATCTATAAACATAAAATACTTATGTTTATACAGACTATGTTCTGAAAGAAAAATGAACTGTTTAATTAATCCACTCCCTATGGTGATGTTTTTTACACTGCAGTGCCTTTGTCTATGTGATCATCTTGCTTTAACTTGCTCATGAGATCATCTTTGTCATTCTGTTGCTAATCTTTTCCTCTTAAAAGGTGCTTTCCATTTCAAGTTAAAAAAAAGTTTTAACATGAAAAGATATTGAGCAGAAAATGATATTTTATATATATATATATATATATATATATATATATATATATATTTATATATATATATCAAGAGTAATCAATTAGTGCTCATGGTCAAATGATGCTGAAAACACAGGTTCTTATTTAATCACCAAAATTAAGTAGTGTTGAGTTGGACAGTAAATAGGGGACTACTTGGGGAGCACCAGGTAATGGCAGATTAATTAGATGGTTCATTGGCCTCTATTTTAGTTGCAAATTGCAGATCTCTGTTTTATAGGATCTCAAAACCTTTGTTTCATTACATCTCAGTATTAAAACATTCTAACAATTTTTTTGTATGTTTTTTTATCATTTCACCCTAATCAAGGCAATAAAGATACTAAGACATAAGGGGTTACACAGAGTGAAAGAGAATGAGAAGACTTTAAGTGAAAAAAAAACTAGAAACCCAATCTTAAACAGGAAACAAGGAAGATTTGGTTTGGTTTATTTTGTTTTGTGGCATATCAACATCAATGGGTTATTTAATGTTGACAACAGTTTTAGAATAGATTCATATGAATAGAATACATATTCTTTTTTTTAGAGTGGTTTGGTTTATTTTGATTTACGGCATGTCAACCTCAATGGGTTATTTAATGCCAACGAAATTTTTTATTGCTGGTAATATTTGTTTTGTCAAAAATCTGTTTCTGATAATATTTTTCCTTCAAGATTGTATTTCTGGTAAGAGTTAACTATTTGTCCATAGCTGGGACCCTAGCAGGTGCTACCACCCTGGGTCAAAGTGGACCTGGGAACACCAGCAATTAAGTGGTGGTTCCACACTTCCCAAAACCTTCTGATCAGAGGCCTTGCTGCTGGACATAGTTTATCACCTTTCCTAGGATGGATAAACAGGGAAGGAATATGAAACAAGCAATAAGTGACCCTATCTCTACTTGCCATCATTTTTGACAGCATGGGTACATTAGTATTAGAATGATCTGGAACTTTTGCTGGGAACAAACCAACTGTGTAAGAATAGAAAAAAAAAAAAAAAAATTGAGCAGTATGTTAAAAAAAAAAAAAAGCTCATAAGATGAAGATGTTTTTTTCTTTCTATTTTTTTTTTTATAATAATTTCACTCCAAGCAAAGCAATAAAGGTACTAAGATGCAAGATGTTACTAAGTGTTAGAGAGTATGAGAAAAAAAAACATTGTTAAGTAGAGAGAACAATAAAAGAACAAGAATTAAGACAATACATAACAATTGACATTGCATTTAAATTTTTGAAGATCAAAGTTGACTGGGAAATAAGAAACCAAAGGAGAGTTCCACAAGCAAGAAGTGCAATAGAAGAAACTGTTCGGACACATCTAACCATTTCAACTGTACAATAATGAAACCTTGCCGCCAATCTAATACTGCACTTAAATTTATAAAGTCTAGGTACCATGGTGAAATTAATCGGAATAATTAGTGTAAAAATATTTATAGAAAAGGCACAATAAAGGGTCATCAGACAAGGATGTGTCTTACAGGATTTATGTAACACAGCAATCAATATATTGATGTCACACAGTAAAGCAATCCTAACAGAATTTATCATTGGTGGTCACAATTGTGTTGTTGGCAGACACAGTAAACTTGATTTATTTGGGAAAGATCAACACTATAATAATTATTGTTGTCAATTTATATATTTCCTGTCACTTAAGGTGGTAAATTTATGAGTGATTACTTCTTTTAATCATTCCTTTATTTTACTTGTGAATTTTGTATCTTTGTTTTATTGAAACTTTTGTTTCATTGCATCTCATTAAAACATTCTAACAATTGTCATTTTTGACAGCATGTGTACACTAGTCATATGGTAAAATCTGCTTTGTTAGGAGTTGATACTGAAAGTCAAGGTACAAACTGCAACCAGCAATTAATGGACTGATTTCTTTTTTTATGGGTTATCCACCATTTGTAGGCTATTTAACCCTTTGAGCCATGCATTCCTGAATAATTTTAACCCTTCTGCCTGAGCTCATGAGACAAAATTCACAAATAATTGGTATATCATGTTTCACGGTAGATATAAAAATAGTTACAAGTGTTTACCCACTGTTCAACTAGTAGCTGAGCATTAAGTCATTTTTCTCTACTAGTATTCAACCAATGGCTGGGCATTACATCATTTTTCTCTACCACCGGTAAAGCAGACTCAAAGTGTTAAGAGAAAAATTTTATAAATTTCAACCGAAAACAGTACTGGCTGTTTAGTCAATAAATACCAAATATTTCCTTATAGGAAAATGACTAATATTTTCATTACACAACAAATTTTGAGCCTTAACTTTTAACTTAAAAAACCTCTTATTTGAAACAGCAAGATAGTAAATATATTTGGTTAGCACAATAGTTGATAAAACACAAATTAGGCAAGTATTGATGACAATTGGGGACAAAAGATATTTGATATGTTGACAATATTTGCTTCTCATTTCATTCTTAATGAAAGACAATATCCTTTTTTTATCGTAGTTTTTTAAGATATAGAAATACAAGTCATATTAAAACAATAAAGTATGATAGATTAATTAACATCTTAAAATGTATTACCAGGCATGTTTGGTTTATTGTTCTTCATGATAATCTGTAAATATGTTTGAAATGGAAATTAAGAAAAGAAACACACAATGGCTAAACACCGGATTCATTTCTATTCTTTAATATCATGAAAAATTAAATATTTTAGTGTAATATACCAGACCAGGTGTAACTGCAAAATTGTCCAAAATGTTTAATATCTAAAAAACCACTAAACTAATTGAGTTTCTTTTTTCCAGGTTTTCAGATATTTAGACATCTTGACATCATTTGTTGTAAGAATCACTGAAAAACACTGAGTTATTCAGCTAGAAAGAGAACAGGTTAAAATCATTTTGTGTCGGCTCCACTATATCTTTCCAACTGAGCAATGGTGAGAGGAAAAAGATCATTCAGGCCTTCAGTAATGGTACCAAAATTTATATTCTGGCTTCCATTTTCAAGTCCATTCAAGAACCATCAAGAGAAAGTCGAATGTTTAAAAAAACAGGGAACAGTAGAAAGGAAAACTGGTTCAGGAGGTCACAACAGCAAGAGGGATCATCATTTCAGCTTAGAGCTAAATACATTCTTATTGTTCAAAGTATAGTCAAATAATGTTATAAAAACCTTGGAGAATTCCAGTAAGATATCTTTAATCCTTTCTAAGAGACAACGGTTCAAAGGTTAATTTCACGATTGGACAATTTTGCTGTTACACCCAGTATATACCACATTAAGATTTGAGCACTTCAAATTGGTGTAATGGTTAGCAAGCTTGTCTCGCTAGAATAATTATGACTTAATAGTGAGTTTGATACTCACTGGATGCCCCATACTTTCGGCCTTGTGCCACATCTAAACTACGCTTGGAAAATGACTATACCACATTGAGATTTTAATGGATAATATGGTACAACTTTTCAAAAAATATTTACATAAAGATGGTTTGTATTATATTCAAGGATATAATTTATTCCTTATTTTTAGCTTCAGAAGCACAGGGTTGTATTATACACAAGAGAATACAGTTTTCTGGTTGTTTTAATTTGGTGAGAAGTGGCGTTGAGTTCTGTAAAGGAAAAGATGGATCTTCTCAGCAAATGTTTTGCAAATATCTTATCACAATGTGGAAAAGACAGAGAACTCTTACCATCCCCATCTTTAAATGATTTGACCATCATCTGATTGATTCATTCATTTTCTACAGCTTATCAACCCTTGCATGTTATTTAAAGCCAGAAAATGGCTTTTTTTAGATTCCAAGTGTTGGTTTTACTCATAATAGAAATAACTTCAAAACACTTGCCTTTCCTCAATTTATAGGCAGAAGCACAGAAATGCATGCTGGGATTTCTTGCTAGCCAATAAAACAGGTCAGTTCTTGGCAGTGGTGTAGCTAGAGTAAACATCACCCGGGGTGGTCTGCTCAAATGTCACCCCAATGACACCGATTCACCCTATGCTGAATGGTTAGCTGTAGCTAAATTTTCATACATGCTCTACCTCTACTTTACTCTACTGACCGGTACGTTACTGTTTACATGTATGATTCAAAGACAAAATCCAATACCACAAAATAATCAGTTCAAATCAAAAGATTTTTAAAATGCAACTGTTCACTTTCAGAACAACTAAATACAAAACATGGCAATACAAAAAATAATGACATTCGATACTATGGTCTTAGAATGAATGTTTTCTTGTTTTCATTGTGGCAAACTGGTCAATGACATCATCAAAATCTGTTTGTCTTGTAAGCTCGTTTTCAATGGACAGCACAGCCAGATCCGACAGTCTCGACTGGCTCATGGTTGACGTAATTTTCTGTTGCTAATTTTCCGGTGTCCAATTTTCCGTTGCATCATTTTCTGGGTACCATTTAATTATCAATGATGTTTGAAAGTATTTTTCTTGACAAAAATGTTCTATTTAACTTTGAAGCATTTTTTGGAACATTGTAAATCAACTGCATTCTTTTAAACGTTACCTAGAGAATTTATGCAAAGTTTATTTTTTGTTTTTCTTTATACAAGTAAAATAAATTTACATCGTATTTTGATGTTATTATGATTTTAGTTTTAGTGATAATTTAAAAACAATAAATATTTATCATTAGTACCAATAATGGAAAATTAAATTAAAAATTTAAAAATCGTTTTTGGAATTGGAAAATAGGCACAAATTTTTCCAATTCCGATTCCCCAAAAAGTTCCGATTCTTGATTCCAATTAATCGTCCCAACACTAGTAGATATATTTAAAAGTATATCACTCACTCAATGGAAAATTGTATCTCAGCAAATTGATACACAGGCAAGAAATCTATAGCAGGTCATATTTTTTTCAAAGAATGTATAAGTATTTGTATTGCTGGTATTTTTTTTTTTTAAGTATTGCCAATAATAATTTTTAATTTAAAAATTATTGCTGGTAATAATTTTTTTTATTACAAAGTATGTCTGGTATTAAAACCTATTTTTACACAAGTTTGTGTGTTAACTATTTGCCCATAGCTAGGACCCTAACAGGTGCTACCACCCTGGGTCAGGGTAGACCTGGGAACACCAGCAATTAAAAGGTGGTTCCCCACTCCTTAAAACCTCCTGGTCAGAGGCCTTGCTGTTGGATGTAGTTTATTGTCTTACCCAAGACGTCAATGTGTTTTGTTTCTTTTATGATAATGGATTCTAGAATTATATATTTATATAAAATAATGACGTTAGCTATTAATACAACCAATATATGTAAAATTATGATTCAATATATATTAAATTTAATAGAAATTCTTCTCAAAGTGCTCAGTATTAGACTAGACGATAAATATTTTGAAATTAGATATAATCATGTTCAATGCTTACTGAAGCTCAACTCAGAGTTTCATAATTTTTCATTCACTCATTTGAACTTTTGACTGCATTAATCAGTCTTTGATAAGTATTGATTATTATATATATATATATATATATATATATATATATATATATATATATATATATATTTGTGATGGTAAAAGTATACAAAAAAAAACAAAAATCCTAACATTTGATTATGCTGTTTTAATGTTTAATGTCAACGTCGGACGTTTTGGTCTAATAGACCATCTTCAGGACATATTCATAAAACATAATTAAAGCATAACTGCACATTAGGATTTTTGTTTGTTTTTTCAGTATATTTTTCTTCATACTGTCGGATCTATATCCATATATTTGCTTACATAAAGTGATGTGAAAGAAAGTATGAAGTCAGTCAGTCAGTGAGATATTGAGAGGAAAGACATCTAAGGCAAGCAGTCTTTGCAATAAAGTGCTCAATATCAAAGACAGAGCTTTTATGTGCCATCTCCCTTCAGGATATAGGTGATCATGGCTCTTCACTTCCCCCCATCCCTTGTAGCTCTCAATATGTTTTGTCCTTTTGCTACTTCTCACAAACCCTGTTCCGTCATCCACTTGCTTAAGCCCGCTAGCTATGTCATGCATTGCTTTCCCATATCTCTCTTTCCATCAATCCGCCATATGAGTATCAGATTCTCCAAACCCTCCTTTCCCATTACGTGTCTGAGAAATTTCAGCTGCTTGTTCCTGATGCTAATTCTCTTCCTCCTTGTTTGCATCCTCTCCAAAACCTCATCATTGCTCACATGTTCAGTCTATAGTATCCCTAGCATCTTTCTGTAGAACAATTAATATAAGTAAAAGGTTTCTCATTTGGCCGATTGGTGCATCTTGACTCCATAATTTCATAAGTGAACACATCTGTCCACACATCAGGGCGTATCAGCAACTGACTGCCTATACACCTTGATTTTTTTTTTTTTACGAACTTATTATTAGTGCAAGTTTTTCATGATACACACGAACCTAGATGTCGGTAGTTTTCTTCCTATATGACAGGTTTCTTCATTTGTAGTTGTGTGTGTACATATAAATATATAGGTACATACACACACACACATAGATGTGTATATTTAGTATCTGTTTATTTATTTATTAATAAATTTTTTTTTAGGTTTAAATTATATTTAATTTAGTTATTTAATTTTATATATTTATTTTACTTATTTGTTTATTTTTAATTACTTAAAGTAAATATTTATATTCACCCATTATTTCAGTTTTCTTGTTTTTGTTTAAGAGTTTATTTTGATTTTTAAAACTAATTATTGCTAATTTTCAAGTGATATACGTATAGTAAGTATAAAGGTATGCTATATTTATGCATAAAAGTGATCACTATCAAGGATATGTAGGCCTGAAGATTGCATTCTGGCATGAAACAGACTGTCACCACACTTGGTGTTGACCACAGTGTCCACTTTATATAAAGAAAGTGGACATATATATATGTAAGGTGGCAATAAAGTCACTATACAGTTACTTATAATGAAAAAGCAAAACATTGAAGCAGGTGGCTTGCAGTTCGAACAGTATCAGTAATTGATTTACTTTTGTTTACTATAACATTTTATTGTTATTAACCAGAACCATTTTAATAATAAATTTCTGGACTGTTGATTAATTGCTTTGTCTTTATTGTTATTGTAAATAACTGCATAATGACTTCATTGCCTATCTATCTATCTATATATATATATATATAATGACTGAAAGGGTCAAAAGTAGAACAAACTTTACATACAATTTAAATCACAAGGTACAACATTAAATATTGGAAAAATACAATAATAAAATTAAAACAGACTTTAGCAGTTGAAATTGGCAAAAGTTATTTTGTTGAATTCTTGTTGTTTATATATATATATATATATATATATATATATATATATATATATATGCATAAACATACACACACAAATAAAAACACACAAATAAAAATATATATATATATATATATATATATATATATATATATATATATATATATATATATATATACATACATACATACACACACACACACAGAGCCTGTAAGTAAAATAGATAGAAAGAAAGGAAAAAAATAAACCATATTCAAAATTGGCACACTCTCTCTAGATCTATTTATAAACCAAAGTTTTCACAGCCCAGTTTATCAGGAAGTTTCTGTGTATTAAAAATAAACATAGCTTGATGTCATTTTAATTATGCCCATCTGTACAATCCTAGTGAGCTTGTCTCTTTCTGCTGTGAAGAATTTTGACCTGATTTGCTTGGCTTGCTACTCAGAAAACAAGCAGCAGCAATCAGTTGCATCGAAGTTGTATTTCATAAGAAGAACAGAATGGAAACAAAATATCTTGAACACCGCAACCCATTTAGGTCACTGGAGCAACTCATACAATATCCATAGCAATTGTGGGTGTGTCTAGGGCAAGATATTCTGACAGAGGCTATCCTTCTTCTGGTTGGGTTTAAATTTACAGTGTTCATTCTCTGAGACTAATTTCCCTACCAAGGCTGAAGAGCAGAGTCTGCCCTATTATTTACAGTGATTTAAATTTAGATTTAACCTTATTATAGACTAGTTTTCCTACCAAAGCTAAAGAGCAGAGTCTAAACCTATTAATCATAGTGGCTTGAATTCTTTTCTTTTTTCTTTTACGACATAAGCAATCCTGGCTCTCCACCTCACCTCTATCCCTTGCAGCTCTCAGCAAGTTCCTTCCCTCTGCTTCCTCCCCCCAGACCACATTCTGTCACCCTACTGCTCAAGCTCGCCAGGTATGTCACATGCTGCTTTCCCTTGTCTCTCTTTCCATCTATTTAACCTGTGAGTATCAGATTCTCCAAGCTCTCTTGCTCATTATGTGTCCCAGAAACTTCAGCTGCCTCTTTCTGATGTTAAGTATAAGCCTTCTCCTTGTTTGTAACCTATCTAAGACCTCATCATTGCTTACATGCTCAGTCCATGATATCCTTAGCAACCTTCTGTAGAACCACATTTTCATCACCTCGAGTCTCTTCCTCATCCTTGAAGAAATTGTCCAACATTCACTGCCGTAAAGAAGAACAGATGTCATGTAAGAGCTCAGTATTCTTTTCTTTGTTACCAAAGAAATCCTGCTGTCTTGCAATACTCTGCCCAGCTTTTGGAATGTGTCCTTGCCTTCCCAATATGTCTACGGATCTCAGTGTCACACTTACAATCTTCATTGAGTAGTTTCTCTACTGAGCAGAGTGTGCCCTATTATTTATGGTGGTTTGAATTCAGAGTTAGTTTTCTATTAGACAGACAGGAAGAAGCCATGCTATTTAATCCATAGCTGGAGGGAACTGGATTCTTGTCTTTCCCAAAGGAATTAGTGCAAAATGAATTAAATAGAATTAGTTAGAATTTGAAATTGGTACACCAATTTTCATTTCCAGACACACCAATAACTTTATACTACCCACATACCCAATGTAAATGAGAAGCTTTATCCAAATATGGCATTGAATGCTAGACAATCTCCTCACAGATCAAGAGAAAACTGGATGCAAGAGAAATGCGGCTCTTTAGAAGGATGCTGAGTATAACATGGATGGAGCACTAAAGCAACAGAGAAGTCTTAAGGAGGTGCAAACAAAAAAGATACTAAGGAATTGGCACTTGGAGAATTTGACAGATGAATAGTAAGGGAGTAGGACATCTACCTGACAAGCTTGAGTGAATAGAGGGTGGAATTGCAGACTTAGCAAAACACCAAATGTTGCTAAGCACTACAAATGATAGGAGTTTATGGTGAGCCATGATTGCCTGTGATAACATGTATAAAAAAAAATGTCCCCACTTCATATCAGAACAAAATCTGCTTTATTCACCAAAATGTTTATTTGTTTTAGAAAGTCGAAACGTTTTGGTCAAACCAATATTGCTAATAAATGGCATCTGCATCATAAAACCAACATTCCAAAAGTTAAACAAAGAAAAAACAAAAACATTTCATTAGAAACAAAGAAAAGAGTGCTGAACTGCTATTTAATATCAATTTCTCTTCTATGGCAGTGAATGCTGGACACTCTCCTCACAGATGAGGTGAAAACTGGAATCAACAGAAATGTGATTCTAAAGAAGAATGCTGAGAATACCATAGACAAAGCATGTAAGCAATGAGGAAGTTTTAAGGAACTGAAAACAAAAAGGACAGCTGAAATTTCTTGGACACACAATAAAGAAGGAGAGCTTGGAGAATTTGACACTCACAGGGTATATCAAGAGCAAGAGGAAGACAGTGAGCCTCCTACCTGGTGAGCTTGTCTAAATGGATAGTAAAAAAGGGGTGGGAGGGATAGCAAAGGGACAAATTCTGCTAAGAGCTACAATGAATAGGAAGTTGTGGAGAGCCATGATCGCTTTTGAATTTCTTACATAAAACATGAAGCTTCTTTAATTCTGATTGCTATAACTTAATGACATGAGATATGAAAACAACAGAAGTAAGAGAATTTTAATAAGAGATTGTCAGTTGATTTAAATAATTTTCTACCAAATTACATTTCTGACAGCCTCTTTTTAATATCTGTGGCATTTCTCCTCAAAGATGAGAGCAAACATGGTTCGCCAGAATTTTAATGAACTTATCTATAAAAAGGTGCACTTTATTAAATATCATTATTCTTATGAAAGAAAGGTCCTTATTGTCATATCAATGAGAATAATTTTTTTATTCTTATATTTATAAGAGTAATATTATCATACGAGAACAATATCATTACCAGATGAAGATAATAGTAACATCATATATAAGAGAAATATCATTGTTATTATATAAAAGTAATATCATTCTTATCATGAGAGTAATATTATCATATATTTTTACATATGAACAAAAACAATTACTCACAAAAAGTGAGTAATTGTTTTTTCCATATGTAAAAAAATCTAATAAAAAAAATACCTACTGCTCTACTCCTGGTATTGAGGCCTCTTTTTTAATTAATGCTGTGAACATTTGAATTTATATTCATTTCGTTCTTATTACATTTGGAGATTATATATATATATATATATATATATATATATATATATATATATATATATATACTTATGTATAAGCTGACATCATATATGATTGCCTTTCTGTATAGGCTAATAGGTAAAACACGTAAGATTACCTAGTGTATAGGTTGATAAAATAGGTAAGTAGATAAATTCCTTGCTGTATAGGTAAAAAAGGTAAGCTTGCATAACTGTATAGCTTCAATAGGTAAAACTGGTAAGAATGAATTGCTCTAGAGTTAAAACAGGTAATATTCCTTTGCTGTATGCATTATATAGCTAAGAATGCTTCACCGTTATATAAATAGGTAGGATTACCTTGCAGAGATCCGTAGACATATTGGGAAGGCCAAGGACACATTACAAAAGCTGGGCAGAGTACTGCAAGACAGAAGGATTTCTTTGGTGACAAAGAAAAAAATACTGAGCTCTTACATGACATCTGTTCTTCATTACGGCTGTGAATGTTGGAGTTGGACAATTTCCTCAAGGATGAGGAAGAAACTCGAGGTGACAAAGATGTGGTTCTACAGAAGGCTGCTAAGGATATTTTGAGGATATATATGAGCATGTGAGCAATGATGAGTTCTTAGAGAGGTTACAAACAAAGAGAAGGCTTATACTTAACATCAGAAAGAGGCAGCTGACGTTTCTGGGACACATAATGAGAAAGGAGAGCTTGGAGAATGTGATACTCACAGGTCGAATAGAGGGAAAGAGAGATGAGGGAAAGCAGCGTGAGATATACTTGGCGAGCTTGAGCAGGTGGATGACAGAACATGGTCTGGGGGAGAATGCAGGGGGAAGGAATTTGCTGAGAGCTGCAAGGGATAAGGTGGAGAGCCAGGATTGCTTACGTTGTGAAAGAAAAAAGGTTAGTAATATAGGAAAGATTACCCTTCTAAGTTAAATAAATAGGTAACATAGGTATGATTGCCTCTCTGTATAGGTTAAATAAACAGTTAAATTGGTAAGATTATCATTCAGGTATAGGTGAAATAGGTAAAACAATTACCATGCCATATACGTTAAATAAATGACTAAAATAGGTAATAATGCCTTGTTGTACAAGTTAAATAAATAGGTAATACAGTGAGATAAGAATACCTCACTGTAAAAGTTAAATAAATAGGTAAGATTACATAGCTATATAGGTTGGTAAAATAGGTAAGATTACCTTGCTGTAGAGGTTAAACAGGTAAAATTGTCTCACTGTATATGCTAAGTAAATCTGTTGAGGAAACTGCGAACAGATATTACAATTTCATCTGTGTCATGTTTTGGCTGCCTACTTTTGTCAGTGAATACCCCTTCCGACCTTTCCTAGATCTGCCCATACAGCTCAAAAACACTTAATTTCTTATAGCCTGTTCACTATAAACCATTTTTAATAGGGGCTAACTTTTCACTAGCATTTTTATCAATCTTCACATGAAGGCTTGATTTTAATCTGCTGCCCCAGATAACTTTCACTAATTTTCTACTAACGTTAAGCACCTAAAACTTCCTCTACTGCTCGACAATGAATGACTCATCCAAAACAACACAGGCTAGAACATGTTTGATTTGTTTTTTTTTTGGTTTTTCGCATATCAACCTCATCAAAAATTTATTTAATGCCGACAAAATTTTTATTGCTGGTAATATTTTTTTTTTCCAAAATGTATAACTTGTAATAATTTTTTTACAAAAAGTATTTCTGGCATTAAAACCTACCTTTGTACTTTCGCAGTGTTCCGACCCCAGTTTAGGGTATATTATTTACATTATTCCGACTATTGTCCTCATCTTTGTCGTCATATTTATCACAATGTTTTGGCCATTGTACGCTCCGGCCTTCATCAGGTAGTTGGAATTTCGAACTGAACCCTTTATTTCGCTCACTGGTGTAGACTGTTCTAGTTCCACGTGCCATGTTTGATGGATGTCAGTTATCAGTTATCTCCTGCTAATTTCCCTCTGAAAGTTCTCCACTGCCTTAACCGGGTATTGAACTCACACTCTTTGGGTCCTGTCACTGGATCTAACCAACACTTTTATCTACTGTGCCATGTGTCCTTGTAGACATCTGGGTATGAAATATAGACAGACCCAGTTTAGGGGTCAACCACCTGCCCAAAGCTGGGACCCCAACAAGAGCCACCAAGTCGGGGCAAACCCGGGAACATCCGCAATTAAGAGGAGGTGCCAAGCTCCTCAAAAGCTCCTGATCAGAAGCCCTGCTGTCAGACGTAGTTTATTGTCATACCCAGGATATCTGGAACATGTCTGGATGTGCTTGGCCACTAATGCTTGCACAAAGCAATTACACTTGTATGTGAAACTTGATATTTTATCAAGTGTTTACTGTTGTGAGACTTTAACCATATTTTTTTTATCCAATTATTATTATGAGTTAGTATTTCATTTCAGGGAATGTTTCTGAACAATTCACCCTAACAAAAATATGGCCACCTGGCGTCAGAATAGGGGAGATTATTTCTGAAAATCATTTTCAGAATTACCTGCCTTTAAGTAAAAAGTTACATTAATAGCTCGTGCAGAGATTTCAAGACTTTTCTTAGTAGAGGCTGTTATAACTGCCCTAGACATTTGCAATTTTAGTATACTGTTACTATACATCTAATAAAGGTGACCTGCTAACTTTATTATTCCAGATTAAAAGAGACAGCTGTAACAGTTCTTTGTTACACCCTACTAAACACTGCTTGTCGCAGCTGACTAGTTTGCAGAAAGCAGTCAGGGCATGAAGAAATTTTGGAAGTATGCTATGCAATAATGTTTTGTGTTGACAGAGATGGGCACAAAACTGTCCCTCACCCAACCCCTACAGTCCAGACTATGCACCCTGTGACTTTTTGCTGTTCCCCAAGATAAAGGTAACCTTATGAGTAGTTGTTTGGAAAATATTGAGAAGAAGAAGCAGGCTGTGACAAAGGTCCTGGACACCTTTACTTTAGATCAGTGCTACTCAAAGTGGTAGTCCACAGATTGGTGCTAGTATGCAAAACATCAGTTACCGGTTCACAGCCAGTGATCAGGTCATGCTAAGGAAACATTTGAAGCTTATTTTTTATTACTTTTTATATGTTTTGATATTGAATTATTTTTTACAAAATAACTGGAAGATAAAAAAATAGTCAACTTTTATTATATTCATTAGATATATCGTTTCCGGTATAAATTAATATTACCATGAAATATTAAAGGTACGTGACTCATTGAGAGAAACAAAAATCCCAGTCTGCCATATCAAATAGTTTGAGAAGCACTGCTTTTCGATGACTTCTATGGGATCTTCACAGAGTAGCCAGAACACTACAAGTGCATTGAAGTCAGTGGATCCTCCTTTGAAGGAGATTAGAGTTTTGTATTTCTTTGAAATAGTCTCAAAACTTCTGCAACATACCTCATATTTCTCCATTTCCATGCAATCAACAGTTCATCTTTTGATCACTGAGTATGTGGTGATCATAGCTCTCCACAACTTCCTGTCCTTTTTAGTTTTTAGTAAAGTTTGTCTTTTTACTGTCCTTACAAATAATCACTGTACTACAAACATTAACACAAGCGCATTAGTCAGTTTATTCACTGCTTTCTTTTGCTTTCATTATGTACTGTGTGTTAAATTCTCTAAGCCTTCTCTCTTCATTATATGTCCAAGAACTTGTCTCTTTCTGATTTTAAATATCAGCATCCATTTTTCTTATAACTTCATCATTGCTTATATGTTCAGATCAGATTGTTGGTAATTTTATTTTTTGTAAATGTTTTGCTGGTAATTTCACTACAAAAATGTATCTATCTATAAAAAGGCAGGATGTGTGTGTGTGTGTGTGTGTGTAACAAATGCACGGCCGCAATTTTCAATGGATTTGCACCAAAATTTGCATGCACATGCTCCAAGTTAGTGGAAAGGCCAAGACTGACTTTGCATTTCCCAACTCCCATTGATAGTGGAAATAATCAATTTTTTTATGCTTCTACAGCAGTTTTCATGTAGTTTGTGGCCATTTTATACTGGCCAGAGTGAGAGCCTATAGCTGGCTGCCACAAATAGGCAGGAAGATTCTATTGGCCAGCATGAGAGCCAACAGCTGACTGACATGAATGTTAACTAGCATGCTAGCTTGCAAAAAAAAAAAAAATTGATAGCTGCATTCATCACTAGTGGGAAAAATTTAAATCTGCATGGCACTTTACTCCAATTGACTCATTCGCTTGTTTAAACTCAATGTTGATTCTGATTCTGCAGAACTGGGTTGAGTGTGAAAAAGCATTTGTTGTTAACATTCTTTTTTTCATTCAATTTTTCCAGTTACGAGTCCTTTTTTAAAGATGATCGTTTTGTGTTCATTTTGTTTAGTTCTTTATTCGTAACAGATTTAATGTTTAGTATAGAGCTTAGAAAAAATTCGCAGTGTGAGATAGGCAAGAAGTAAGGCATGTAGCAACATCATCATGGCAAAGGGCACTCCTTTAAAGGCAAGGAAGGGCAAAAATATTTTAAGTCAAGTGATAGCGATTGCTGTATGAGTTGTACGATTTTTGAATCAAGCACGGGCAATGCCGGGCCATGCTGCTAGTTATTGATAAATATTTTTATAAAAATGTATTGCTGGTAATTTTACTATAAAAATGTACTGTTGATTTTTGTTTGGACATTCACTATTTGCCCATAGATGGGACCCTAAGAGGTGCTACCACCCTAGGTCAGGAGTTATATGCTCCTCAAAACCTCCAATCTCCTGATCAGAGGTCTTGCTGCTGAATGTAGTTTATTGTCATACTGAAGACAGTCATATACTGGGATGTTTCTTTTGCTGACTATTTTCTTTCAGGAAACAGCATATTTGTCAAGACCTGCTCTGAAGACCATTTGTCCTTTGAACTTCAATTTAGGCTGCCATAAAAAAAACAGTTGACGAGTATTAGCAGTAGTCATTATTTACGCATATAATTTGACTTGCTTTCTTTTTATTTTCAGGTAATCCTGAACCAAACGATGCATCCTTTTATGCAAAAGCCAAGTGGAGAGCTTTCTATGTGAAAGGCATTGATACAGGTCATGTAATCATGGAAGTCTTCCCGAAAGCACTTCATTTTCAATACCTGAGAAGCAAGGACAGTGCAGTTATCGATGAGTTTATGATCACTCGGGACTAACTATGAATTTGTCTGAATTTTTGAGACAAGGTGGTATTGTTATTACATTTAAACCCTCCAGACCAGTATCCATATCATTGTTGTTTTTACCACCTTATTTTAGGTGAATGGAAAAAGTATGTATAGGCTGTGTTTATTTATGGTCATGATTTCTAGACTGCATATATATATATATATATATATATATATATATATATATATATATATATATATGTGTGTGTGTGTGTTTGTAGGATGTATAACAGTGTCCAAAACAAAAGTCAAGATGACAAGACAAAGTGGAAAATTTATTAACGACATGTTTCACGAGAGAAGATATGTTCTTGTTTCAGAACCTAAAATATTAGGAACAACAAAATATAGCAAAACACAGTAAACTATATTTCAAAACACAACAATATTTGTTTTTTTATTCCCATCGACCAGGATACAGCAGGGTTGGGTTGGATAAACAATTTACTGTCTACAGGCGGTGCATTGTCCAGTAGCCATGTTGTTGTCTGATACTACCTTTTTTTTTTTTCTGTGAAGAGTCAATGATTTGTTAGGGGAGAGTTGTCTCCCCTAACAGCTCTATTTGGCTTCCTCAGGTTAAAATGAAAAAGACAAAACTGTGCATGAGGAAAGTGGCTTGGGATCTGAGGAAAAGTGGGTATCATAAATCTTATATAATTTTTTTTATAATTTTATATATCAACAGTATTTAGAAAAATAGTATGACAAATTAGGAAAAATTTTTTGTGATTCATTTCATCCATTAGGATTTCAACAAATGAAATATGTCACAAAAACTTTTTCCAATTTGTCATACTATATATATATATATATATATATATTTAAATGAAAAGAAAGAACAGTAAGATATGTAATCCGGTGTTCTTATTGATATTTTTATTTTTTACAAAACAGTGCTCAATGTAAATTTACAGAGCATTAATATTATAAATTAACTGATTTAAAATGTTTTTTTCACTACACAGTAATAATCATTTTTCAAAAATGGAAGCTAAAAACTTTAAATTTAATTTTGTAATTAAATTAAAAACATTAGTTCCATTTCATCCTCAAGCGAATTTTGGAGTATATGTGTATAGAGTATATATGTATGTGTGTGCATAACAAAAAAATTCAAAATACTACAATATCAAATGGCTCTAATACAGCTATAGATAAAACAAACAAGCAGACAGGTGGACACTCACCAAACGTGGAAATCAGAAGAAAAGCTAAGGTAATCAATTTGATTTATGATAACCACTTATCCTCAGATCCCAAGGCAATTTCATCACAGTTTTCTCTTTCTTTCATTTAAATTGAAGAAGCCAAAAAGAACATACACTTCTCCAGAGAAATGTGCCTTTAATAAAATTTTCCACTTTGTCTCATCATATATATATATATGTGTGTGTGTGATAAAGCCACAGGGTACAGGAGGTTACAGAGAGTAAAAGAGAAAGAGAACTAAGGAGAAATGACAATAAAGGAACAGGATTCAGGAAGACAGAAGATGGCAATTGGCATTGCACTTAAATTCTTGGTGGCAGGGAAGCAAGAAATTGGAAAGGAGTTCCACAGGCAGGAAGTGTGAGAAAAGAAATTATTAGAATAGAACTGACAGTAGCATCTAGCAAGTTCAACAGTAAAACAGTGGGACCTAGTTGCCAATCTAGTAGTATGTTAAAGTTCATGAAGTCAAGACACTAAGAAGAACAGCTCATCAGAACAATTGGCATGAAAAAAATATATATGTATAAGGTAGGATCAAATATAGATCAGAATCTGACAGAATGATAAAATAAAGAACAAATAGAAAACGTATATCAATCTCATTCTCTGATGAAGCTTTAATAAAAGTGAAACATGTTAGATTGATAAATGTTTCCCATTTGTTCTTTAATTTATCATATATATATATATATATATATATATGTGTGTGTTTACATATTTTTAATAGATACAATTTAAGTAAATGCTCCATTTTTTTTTTGTTTTTAAATAAATTCTTGAAATTTCTCGAACATTCAGGCCTGTAAATGTAATTAATATCGTTTATTTAAAAAAGGAGCATTTACTTAAATAAATTACATCTAAAAAAAAAAAATAAATAGAAAATATATTAAATAATTCTTAAATATAATCCATTTCATAATATATATATATATATATATATATATATATATATATATATAGTAATCAATATGGCTGAGGTGACTGTCAGTTTCATACTTATTCTTATATCACACACCAAATTTTATATATATATATATATATATATATATATATATATATATGCATGTTTCATTAAACAATATAGACAAGGTACTACGATTAAAAATTTTATTCAGTTTTCTTTTGTTTTTTTAATAAGAAACTTTCTTTTTTGACAAGAAATGGATATCTTATTTCAAATGTCCTATAATTCCAAGTCAGAAAAATTTCCTACTTTTTTTTTATCAAGGATGACTTTATTTTTTTCAAGATAAATTTTTTCCAAAATATAAATAAAATCATCCTTTGATAATGGCTAAAAAATAAGCCAAAAGTGATAATGGAATTATAGGAAAAAATGGTTTTCCACACTGTGTCTAAAAAAGAAAACAATTGTTCGAACACAAGGAAAAACCAAAAGAAATCATAGTACCTTGTCTGTCATTTTAATGAAACATACATAAAATGAAAAATTGCTGCCAAAATACACTATATAGTATATATATATATATATATATATATATATATATATATATATATATATATATATAAAACACAAATGAAAAGATTTGTCACTTAAAGATTGAGGTTAAAAAGCATCACAACTCCAGAGTTTAATTGATGTACCTTCCAGGAATCACTCTGTCCACTCATCAGGGGGTATATATTATTTATTAGTTTTGCATATTTTGGGGGCTAATTTTTTTTGTTTCTATGTTTTGGTGCTTGGAATAAAGTTTATAAAAGTTAGGTTATGTGATATTAATTTATTCTTTTTGGTCATGATGTGGCTGTAGGTAGTGCAAAAGGAATTTGTTTTCACATCTGAATTTGTAGGAAACATAATATGGCAAACAGAAATACTGAACTGGATATATATATATATATATATATATATATTTATTGGTCTATGATAGTTTGTAACATCATACAAACATTGTAATATAAATTATCAAAAAATGCTGTAATATTCAAGTAATTTAGAATTTCTGTAAATCTAGATAACTATTGTCAAACATAAAAAAGCATTCTGCTTTTTAAATCATTAAAGCAATAAGACATATCAAATGAAAGCTAACACAGAATGAAATAAATAAAAAAACATTATCAGCCTAATGAGAAATTCACTTATTAACATCAGGTTCTTTACTTAGAATATTTCATTGCTAATGGTAATATTAACTGTTTCCTTATAAGGAAACATTCAGCATTCATTGACTGAGCAGCCAGTTTGTTTTGGTTTGTTTCATGTCATATCAACCACACTGGGTTATTTACTGCCAACAATTTTTATTGCTGATAATATTTTTCTTCATAAATGTATTGCTGGTCATTTTTTTTTCCTTCAAAAATCTATTTCTGGTAATATTTTTTCTTCAAAACTGTATTGCTGTTAATTTTTTTCTTTTTTCCAAAAATGTATAGCTGGTAATATTTTTTCAAAAAAAATGTATAGTTTGGTTTGTTTTATGGCATATCAGCATCAATGGGTTATTTAATGCCAACAAGATCTTTATTACTGGTAATATTTTTTTTCTAAAATGCATTGTTGGTAATTAAAAAAAAAAAAGTTTTACACTTTCATAGTGTTTTGATCCTAATTTGTGGGCTATTTGCCCATAGTGTGGACCCTAACAGGTGCTACCACCCCAGGTTAGGGTGTACCTGGGAACACCAGCAATTAAGAGGTGGTTCCATGCTCCTCAGAGCCTCCTGATCAGAGGTCTTGCTGCTGGATGTAGTTTGTCATCATACCCAGGACAGCTGAGCAGCCAGTTCCACTCTTGGTTGAAATTTATAAAATCATTCTCTTCAATCAAATTTTCAGGAAAATAGGTTTCTCAAGTCCAGTAGCTGTTATAGTTCTTTCCAGTACTGATGTGGGTTTCCTTCTTAACCTTTTTGTTTGATTTCATGTGGAACATCAACATCTTGATTACATCATTATTTTCTCTTTGTATGTGATATCTATTTTAGTTACTGCTGATAATTGGTTGTCTTCAAGTGATGTAGTTTCCGTTATTTGGTACAGTTCTTTATTAGTGATTCTGTAGCACCAGCCCACAATGTTCAAAGAAGGATGATCTTTGCCAAGACCCTTAGACTTCATTTGCTCAAAGTCTTTTTTCACCATTGATCTTAGGAAGCAATTGTATAAACTGCGTCTAGAGATTATATGCAAGTTATGAATTGGTATAAAGTGTTGCGTCTGCAATGTTAAAAGTCCTATTATGATTCTACTCAATATTATTAACTTAGATGTATAGCGATAGAGAAAACTATTGTTTTTGGTTGGAAAAAAATTTACTAAGTTAACAAAACAGACTAATTTGACTGTCAGTAGTTTATTTGCTGTATTTATTTTGATACTTTTATATTATTATACCTTGTAAAACTAATCTAAAAAATAATATGAAAAGATTTCAGAACAAATTCGTCAATTTCTTAAAGGAAAAACAAAAAAAAACATTTTATTTTAAAAATAAAACATATATTAACAAAAAATGATAAGAACCTCCTAAAATTTATTTCACAAATTCTCCTCCCTTTTCAATAACACTTAGCAGCCTATTGTCAACATCTGATGTTAGATTTGCAATTTTAGCGGCTGGTAAGTTGTTTGCAGCAACTTTAACTGCCTCCCAGAGGTCACACTTGCTGCTGAATTGCCTTCCATTAGAATAAATATCTCTCTTGAGGATGCTCCACAGGTTCTCAATGGGCCATTCAAAGAAATATTGCTCTAGAAAATCACTAATTTTTGGAATTAATTTTAACCACGTCTATCAGTTTAAATGGACCCACAAGCTCATTACCAATAATCCCAGCTGATATCATGATCCCACTGCCACCTTGTCGGCATTTAAAAAATTTTCTTGAGTCATGTTGCTTGCAAACCCATCCTCGAGCCCATCCATCGGGCCCATTGAGGGTGATTCTTGATTCATCTGTAAAAAGCACTTTACTGAAATCAGTTTTCATGTATTTTTTTTACCACTGCAATCTTCTTTCCTTATGTTTTTTTTTTGTTAAAATGGGTTTCTTTATTTGATTTTTTACATCAGCAAACTTCCTTAATGCTTTTTGTTACCTTGTTTCCCCTGACATCATAGGAGCTCCAGCGACCTCAAATATGAACGCACTTGACGCATTTGAATTTTTCTTATTAATTCTCTTCAGATATGTGATAGATCCCGCTTTATTAAATTCCAGAATTCAGCCTGAGACTTTTTTTTTCCTTGGTTGAATTCCCATTTGACATATTTTCTTGATTGTTCGATGATCCCTTTTCAAATCCTTAGAAATTTGAAGCGAAGACTTTCCTTTGCTAATTTCTTTGATTATATAGTTCTTTTCATTCATTGTTAGTTCTTTTTTACGAGCCATAATACTAAATTCTAGTTTTTTGCAAATAATCTCTTGACACTGCAAATTGCTATAATTACTGAAAAAAATACTAAATATCAATCTGAAATTGAAAATTGGGACTTAATTGCTTTCATGCTTACTCGCTATACATAATAGTACAAATTATTTCATTGGATAACACATATCTATGAATTTTACATAAAATATTTGACAATACGTCTTTTGCATATAATCTCTAAACGCAGTTTACAGCTGACAGTTTAGATATTTCTGAACAAGTTTGGCACCATGCATGACATCCATATGAAAGTCTCAATCTGATGAGATGATTTAAGAACATGACTCGAGTTTTCAGTTCAGGTATCTTTGAAAGTAGCATATTTGCCCCAAGTGAATAACATAGTAATGATATTACTACCCATTTCCCTACAAGGAAACATTTAGTATTAACTGAACAGCAATGACTGTTGTCCGTTGAAATTTATAAAATGTTTCTCTTAAAACAACTTTTGAGGAAAATCGGTTTCTCAAGTCCAGCAGCTGTTATCACTCTTTCCAGTATTGATGGGAGTTGCCTTCCCAACTTTTTATTTGCATTACTGTGGGATGTTAACATCTTGATTATGTCATTAGAGTTACATGTGATATCCGGTTTAGTTGTGGCTGCTGTTGAAAATGTTTATGTGGTGGCGTTTTTTTTTTTTCATCTGCTACAGTTCTTTGTGATTCTGTAGTGCCAGTCCACATGGTTCAAGATCCACAAGCTTCATTCACTCAAAGCTATTTTTAACCATTTATTTTAGAAAGTGGTTGTATGCAACTGAGAGTTTAGATATTTCTGAATGGATTTGGTGTCATGTATGACATCCACATGAAAGTTGCATCATTTTTTTTTATTTTTTTTTTTTTTTTACACTTAGGTTCACCCTGTACAGGGCCCAGAGCCACTCGATGTAGAGGATTACATTAAGGGGTATTTTATATCCCTAAGAGGGGAAGATAACAGTTAATTCTAGACTAGAACAGGTTAAGATTGTGGTGATTGGGGAAACATTCTTTTGGGAGTCAGTTCCACAGGGCAATGGCCCACGGAAAGAAGCTGTTTGAATGGAACTACTCACCAGTGGAATACAGTGGGAATGGGTGTGATGTACTACTATGTAAATGGCATGGTGGATCCCAGCCATGAAGGTTAGACCTGACAGAAGCAAGGAATGCATTTCATCTGAACACTTTCCATGGAAGTAGCCATAGAGCAGTGAGAGACTCGCCTGTGAGAGGGTGGCTGGAGGGTGGAAAATAATTCTCCTCCACCAAGGACTTGGAGATGCTTTTGAACCCTAACAAGACTGAAAAGTGAGGACCATCTGACAAGTCTATTTAAGAACACAAGTTTTCAGGTTAATATTTTGACTGTAGTAATCTGCAGTGTTGAACAAAAATACACCGAGCACGGCCTCTGTTCAATTTCTCTTTCTCGTATACTAAATTTGTTATAAGTGGTCCATACACTGAGGTATTTGAAATGTTTAGTATGTACTAAATCCACATAATGTATTTTGCTAATGGATTCTGGGTAGGTGCTACACTGCTTTTATTCCAAATCCCGATCATAGTTTCTCTTTCAGAAAGGTTTATCTTGAGTCATATCTCTTGTAATACTTGATAGAGGATGCTGGTTTTCTGTTAGGTTACATGTTACAAAGTATTTTAATTTATAAGTAGATAATGGCATGGAACTCTACAGCATCTTCTCTTTTAATGGCATCTTTTATTATCTTTGAAATTGTTAGCCTTGTAGAAATAAATTTAATTTTCCTTAAACTGTTTTTTGTCTTTTGAAAATATCAACATTTGTGTGACTGTACCTCTGGTTTGGTCAACCACAAAACAACAATCTGGCAATATTCCTGTAGATTAGATAATGAGTCCTGTTCACCTTTCTTGGATATGAATACAGCAGTTAAAATGTTCTGATAAAAACAACAATGATGGCGATTTTTCTTCTGTATACCATGTTTCTTCTGAATATGGGAGATCATGGCTTTCCACAACTTCCTTTTGCAGCTCTTAGGAATGTCTGTCTTTTCACCACCCCCACCATTCCTTGTACTGCCAGCCATTTACACAAGCTTATCAGGTAGGTTACTCACTGTTTTCCACAGTTCCTCTTGCCTTCAATATGTCCTGTGAGTGTCAAATTTTTCATGCCTTCTTTCCTCATTAGCTATCTTAGAAATTTCAACTGTCTATTCCTGATTCTAGGTAAAAGTATATTTTTTGGTTCCATTTTCTGTAGAACTTGATATTTTCAAGAGAACCTTCTACTGAGTCACAGCTCTGTTGCCTCCAGTCTGAGAAAATGCTGGTCTGAATTAACCAATGTATAATATTTGCAAATGCACTGATAATTAAATTTCAGTGTTAATAAGTGCGTGCTCAAAAAGAGATCCAGTATTTTTATATATCGTATATACTCACATATCATGCAACAGTTGAAGACCTAATTTTGAAACTAATTTGACTACAGTAAATGGATATACAGTCTAGTCAATGACACAGCCAGGGGCAGCAGTACATATGCTAATTTTAGATCTCATGTATGATGTGACCCCCTTAAAATTAGCTACAAAATTAGGTCTTCAAACATCACAGGATATGCGAGTATACACAGTTTTTTTTTGTTTTGTTTTTTACATGCATGTGAATTGGATTTGCATCAGGTTAGGTTTAGGGTTATTGGCATAAAAAATAAAATTGACAAACCGTATTCAATTTCAGCCTAGTCTGTGGCATTCAATTTTATTACACTAATACCTTCTTCTGTGAGGAGATTGCAATGCTTTAGCATCATTGGACCATATTGAAAAATAGTGAAAAACCATCTTGTTTCTCTCTTTCTGGATGAGGCTTAGAAATTTTTAAACAACCTTCGTATATCAAATGTTTCATGTTTTTTAGATTAAAAAAGTACAAAAAACTGCATCTTGAAATCTTTCTTACTAAAGTCTACAATTTTTGTTATTTTTTTGGAAATATTAATGTATTGTTCCAAAACCTAACTTGGGCAGATTGTCTACTTTAAGTAATTGTAATTTGTCACTATTGTTCAAAACGAAATTAATGTATAGTCACTAATAAAATAATATACTGTTGGGTTGGTCAAAAAGTTAATTTGGCTAAAATAAAAAAAAAACTTTCTGCCTGAATTTCTGGGATGTGGAGTTATAATCATTTACATTCAAACTATTTTCCTCATCTTTGTTTAGTAGTTGTTATCACAAAGTTTCGGCTGTTAAATATTTTCCAGCCTTCATCAGGTAAATATCAATCCAGGTAATCTACAGGGAATTCCGAACAGAACCATTTATTTAATCTACAGGGTTGACTGTTCTCTTTCCACTGCTCATGTCTATGGATATCTTGTCTAGTTCTTATTTCTAGTACTGCTCAGTTATTGCTCACCCCATTTCCACCGAATTTAAAATGTACAATGCCCGACCCAGGGATTGAACTTACAATTACTATATTACCAACTCAGTTGAAACAGGTTGAGCAATTACTAAGCAGTATGAAAAATTAAAACTAGACAATATCTCTAGACATGAGCAGTGAAACAAGAACAGAAAATAAAGGGTTCAGTTCTGAATTCCTGGTATGTTACCCAGATCAATATACACCTGATGAAGACTAGAGGGCACAATGGTCGAAACGTGATAACATCAAAGACAAGGACAATAATCCAAATGTAAATAGCATAAATAAATTTTCATTTTACTTTTAACATTATTCTGACTATTATCCTCACCTTTGTTGCCATATTTATCACGTTTTGATTGTTGTACACTGGCTTTCTTCAGGTGATTGGAATATCAAACTGAACCCTTTATTTCACTCGTTGGGGTAGACTGTTCTAGTTCCATATGCCATGTCAAATGGATGTCAGTTATCTCCTGTTAATTCACCTCTCTAAGTTCTCCACTGCCTTAACCCAGTATTGAACTCACACTATTTGGGTCCTGTCACTGGATCTAACCAACACCTTTATCCACTGTTCTTATGGCAACAAAGATGAGGACAATAGCCCAAATAATGTAAATTCAGTACATGATACCTCATCTGAGAAATATATACAGATTTCCCATTTTGTTCAAATATATTTTGTCATTTTTATGACAACTTCATAGTTCCATCCACCAGAGATTTTTGTAGTCCTTTAGAGTAATGAAACCTTTTTTCATTAAAAGAATTCTCTTAAAGACCAGAATAAATGGTAATATGCAGATGAAATTTTGGATAAACATGGCAGATAAATAAAAAATTCTTGGCCAATCTATTATAATTTTTGCCTGGATACGAAAGAAAAATGCAGTTTTTTGTTATCCCAATGGAATATTCTAACCTTTCTCTTAATGCTGGACACTTTTTTATTGATTTTCTGCCTTCAACTGGTTTAATTATGACCTGTACTTATTCAAATCAATCATTTGGATTTCCAGAACGAGAGGAGACTCTTCCGGTCTAATACATATGAAGCATTTGCTAAAGCTGATCATGGTTCATTTCACTTGCTGTACAATTTCTTGTTGCAAAATATCCACTTTTTCTTGTTCTTTACACAGAATTATAGGCCAGTTCAATTTTTCAAAACATGTTAAAACCACACATCAAAGTGACTAACAAACATGCGGATACAAATGCTTTTCAATGATTATCATATTTTTTGGCTTACAAGATGCACATTTTTTCCTAAAAAATGCCCTGAAAAATATGTGTTCATCTTCCAAAACGAATGTAAGGCTTAAGTAAGCTTGGATGGTCACCTAATTGGTTTGACTGATAGGAATGTGGATTTGTATGCTGAGTCATTACTCTTTGAAGTTAGCTATCTAATTCAGCCTTTTATATGATGTAACCTCAGTAATTTCTTTCTCTCTTTTTATATATATATATATATATATATATATATATATATATATATATATATATATATATAGAGAGAGAGAGAGAGAGAGACACTGTATTTTCCAGCTTACAAGATGCACTTTTTTTTTCCTAAAAAATACCCTGAAAAATATGTGTGCATCTTCCAAGACGAATGTAAGGCAACATTGAGACACAAGTAAGCTTGAACGGTCAACTAATTGGCCTGATTGATAGGGACATGGATTTGTACGTTGAGTCATTACACTATAATGTTAGCTATCTAATTCAGCCTTTTATATGATTTAACCTCAGTACTTAGCTGTTACAAGTATTTCCAAGACTATAAACCTTCCTGGAGCCAAGCCACAAGCTTAAACATGCTCTGTTTACTAGCAGCAGTGGGAGCCTTTCTGTTCTTGACTAGTATTGCAATACAAAAAAATTTGGGTGAGTAATTTATGTAAATAATACGTGATGCCAGTATGTGAGAGATACATGGTAAATGTGTTGTATGAGAATGACTTCTTTTCTTAGAAATTTCTTTTCAATACTTGGGTGCATCTTCCAAGCCACAGCATCTTGTAATCCAGAAAATACAGTAATTACGTATTAGTAACTATTATTCAAAATCATTGGAAATTTTTTTTTTTTTTAAGATTAGTCACTTTTGTTTTACATTTCTTAAAAACTCTGAAGTTTTATTTACTATTCATTTTTTTTCCTCAATAGGAGTAGATAGGTTTGTCTATTATCCAGTTCACACTCCTTCCTGCTCTTTTGACCAGGAGTAGAGGTTTATCCCTTGTTTCCTGTTTAGGACTTGGTTTCCTGTTCCTTCTAAAATCTACTTCAACTCTATACTTCTAATCACCTAATCCCTGAAATTTTATTTACTATTTATTTTAATATTTAATAATAGGAATAGATAGATTCACCTATCATCTCATTCACACTCCCAAACTCTGAAAATTTATTTACTATTTATTTTCTTCTACGTAATAAGAGTGAATAAGTTTCCTATCATCAGGTTCACACTTCTACCCAGTCTTTTGAACAGAGTAGAATTTTATCTTTTGTTTCTTGTTTCAGATTGGGTCTTCAGCTCCTTCTAAAGTCTGTTCATTCACTTTTACTCCCAGTAGCCCCTTGTTTCGTAATAGAATTATAACCTTGCTTGGGGTGAATTGATTAAAAATAAATAAATAGAAAAACAAAATATACCAAAAATACATCAACTTTGACAAATGTCTTTTTACAAATACAGACTGGTATGAAGCTTGTCATTATACATTTAACTGAAATTTGTTTTAATGAAATTAGTTAATTCCCCCCCCCACTCACAGCTTAACCCTTTGCAGGTTATTTTAAAATAAGATATTTTTAGATTGTAAGAGTTTTTAGTAGATACTAATACAATTCCTACTAATTAACCCATATTTTGGGGGAGAAAAGGTAAATTCATACCTTTTGCAAGGGTATTTGCACATAAGTAAATATAATGAACCTGACTGGAATTGGAACTTGGCTCTCCGATTTCCAATTCTGAGCTGTTATTCACTGCATCTTGCTCACATTCAAGATTACTGCACCTATTATTCCCAAATAGTCACCCGTCTAGGTACTTAATTTGGCTACACATTGCTTAACTTTTGTGACTGTGCAAGAACCAAATTAGTTAATAAGTTCTGATAAAACAAAAAAAAGGAATTTTTTGGCCAATAAATTAAATCAATTTAAATAGACAAATATGAATCCTGTCATTATGCAATCCCCAAACCCAACAACCCCACCCAATTTTTTTTTTTTTTTTTTTACTGAAGTTCACCCAGTAGAAGGCTCGAGAGCCACTCAAGGTAGAGGGTCACTGAATAATATGTGCGATATGAATGTAACAGGAAAAGATGAATATTATGAGGATATGGAGTAGAGATAGAAATTGACCCACAACTTCTGATAACAAAAAACAATGAAATATCAAGCAATCAATTAAAATTATGCCATAAAATTTATCAAGATACAATTAAAAGAGATTGATTTTGAATAAAACGAAACACTCCTAATGCCAACTAATGGCAAAAATTGATTAAATATATTAACTAACCTAATACAAAGTAGAAATCCGCATGTGGATCGCCACATCAGTGATGGCCAGACTGGAAAGAATATGGAAGACCAACATCAGCTTCTGTACCAAGTTCAAGCTCGACAATTTGATGATCATATCCATCCATCCTCTATGGGCGTGAGACTTGAACAGTCCTGGTTGAGGCAAGAAAAAAGAACCAGGCATTTCTATTGGGGGCACAAATCCAACAATTATATACAGAGCAATGACAAACGTCTCATGGGCCAACAAGAACCTTTCCTTTCTATTGCTAAGCATCAGAAGATGGCATGGTTTGGCTCCATCACATGGAATAACAGCTTCTGCAAGACCGTCACACAATACACTGTTGAAAGCAGAGTGGATGGATATGACAATGCCAGAACTCCTGAGAGTTAAGTTATTATTCAGATTAAACTAATATTAGTTTAAGACCATAGGTGGTGTTGTTCCAGAGGAGCAGATGGGTGGGGTCAAATCCATGGTCATTGATGACCGGTGGGGAACTATTAGTTTAAGGCCTGTGAAATCTAATAAATATTATTTGTTTCTTATTTTATCATATGTTGAAGCATAGGTAATGGAAAGGATCTAACAAATGTTGAAAAACAGAAAATAAAGTTATTGAGTGTGGGAATATCGACATTGAAGATATCAAAAAAACTTTGCAGAGATTATCGAATAATAAAGTGGGCTGTTGAAAATATAATGAAGTTGAGAACTAGGAGCAAAGGAAAAGGTGTTAAGAACTTGTCTCCTTGAGGGAAATGTAAAATAAAGTAAGTTACAGTGAAGCAACCACTTTTCACCATTGCTCAGATCTTTGAACAGGCTGGAATTGAGGGTATCAAGTACAACAGGTGTAGAATGCATTGTAAATTGGGATCTGTTAAGAAATCTCCCAAGCAAACTACCCTTAGTGAAGCAAAGATTTAAAGCATCAAAACTGAGTCAAGAAATTGATAAAAAATTGACTTTGCTGAAGTAATTTTCAGGGACAAATCTCACGTGACACTCAACTGATATGGTCGATGAGCCAAAGGATGGATTTTATTTGGTGCAAATATGTCTGTGGCTAAAAGAAAGCAGCATGGAGGTGGCAATGTGATGATATGGACGAGAATTACTGAGCAAATCATTATTGGACCATTCAAAGTCAATAAAGGAGTTAAACTGAACAGTGCTAACTATTGTGACATCATGGACAAGACTTTCTTCAAATGGAACAAGTTCCAACCTTGCCGTTTCAAAGTGATGGGTGTATTTATGTACAACAGTGCTCCTTCTCGTGTATCTGAGATTACCCATGAATTTTTTGGGTTTGGTTTTATGGCATATCAACCTCAATGGTTTATTTAATGCTGACAAGATTTTTATTGCTGGTAATATTTTGTTTTGTCAAAAATCTATTTCTGGTAATATTTTTCCTTCAAAAACGTGTTTTTGATAATTATTTTTTCTGAAAAACTATTGCTGGTAATATTTTTTTTCTTCAAAAATTTATTGCTGGAAATAATTTTTTTACAAAGTATTTCTGGTATTAAAACCTATTTTTACACTTTCATTGTGTTTTTTACCCAACTTTCAGGGTTAACTATTTGCCCACAGCTGGGACCCTAACAGGTACTACTACCCTGGGTCAGGGCAGACCTGGGAACACCAGCAATTAAGAGGTGGTTCCACACTCCTCAAAACCTCCTTATTAGAGGCCTTGCTGTTGGATTTAGTTTATCGTCTTACCCTGGATGTGGATTTAGTTTATCGTCTTACCCAGGACGCAGATGTAGTTTGTCATACCCAGGACAGCCATGAATTTTTGGAGTGTAAAAGGTTTACAGGAGAAAAGATAATGGAATGATCACCTGATTTGAATTTGATCAGAAACCAATGGACAGTTATGAAGATGAAATTATATGATGGCAGTAAACAATATGACTGAAAAGCAGTTGTATTGGAAGCAATTAAAACCACCATGTCAGAAATTGAAACTGCTGAAGTATGGAATTTAACAAAATCAATGGATAATAAATTGCTGGCTGTTATTGAGAAAGGTCACTACATTAAGACGTAAATACTTCAAAGACTTGTATGTTTGCAATTTGTTCTAATATAGGTGTTCAATTTTTTATGATTTCCTTGTTATTGCAGTAAAAAGTGATTTTCTGGTTTTGCATAATAACTGCAGATTTTATAATAAATCAAATAACTTTAATAAAACATGTTGAAATTACTTCAATATTTAACTCAAGCTTTGATTTGATGTCTAAATTAATTTGACAAAAATGTTTTAAAACAAGTTCAAGTTATAGAATTTTATGTGATTTGTGTAATAACTTCATACAGACTGTAATATAAGATTTACTCACAATACCTATCAAAATTTTATGGTTTTCCTATTTAAACTTTCTGATAAATCTTAATTCCTAAGTTAACGATCGACCAAGTTCCTTGTGAGTTCCACAACCATAAAATACCTGTGGAAAGTTCCCCTATTGCATCACAAAATACTTCAACTTAACAAATCTAATATTGTAATAAAACCAACTGTGGAAGCAGGCCATATTTCAAGAAGTAAAGAGACTAGAAATGAAAAGATTGAAAACTGATAAGGTTTTCCATTTCACTGAAGCAGGCGTTAAACACATGAAAGCATTATCGCTTTGTCTACACTACCTTTCTTTTTCTTTCTTTCTTATGCTTTCTTTTGCTCACTAAAACCAAACAACAACTCTGATATGTCTTTTTCTTCTCACTTTTCTTGCAGTTAAAACAGGATTGTCCATTATTTATCTGAGGTAATGGCTGGCCATAACACACATTAATAAACTAATGAAGAAATAAGCAGAATTATGTTCATTTAATATTGTCTTAACATATGCAATTACTAAAAAGAATCAAAATAGTGGAGAAGATATCATACAAGAAATGTCTTTATTAAGGATTTTCTTACTCAAGCAGGGAATTAGATAGTAATTCACCCTAAGGCATAAATGGTACTGAAAGCAGTAACAGCAATGTCTGACCTAAAACAGCCCACAAGATATCTCACAAATGTTTTTATTCTGGTTCTTCTTTTAGTTTATTGTCATTGTTATTATTATTGTTGTTAATGTTATTATCTTTTTTGTAGTTGTATATTTTGTATGCTTTTCTCTTAGCATTGTGGATGCAGCAATGAGAATAATGGAGGTGTTCAAAGGTGTATACATTTCTTCTTCAAGAAAATAATAGGTTCTGCAGATTCTTAGTGCTCAAATTCTAAAATCATATTTGTGTGTGTGCTTAAATTATTTTCAGGTACAGTGTATCTGTAAAGGAACAAAAGGAATAAAAAATGAGGAAAGACTATTCTTAGCCAATGTGTTTAGTCATCTGAGGGATTTTATCAAGGGAAATATAAAGATTTATTTTGCTGCATGTGTTTATATACAAGAGCAAGGATGTCATTGGTTTATCACTGCTTTTAAATTTGATAATATTCATGAATATTCATCAAGGTCAGTCAAAACACGTGGAGGACACAAATTGCCATAATTCAAAGCCCGGTAAAACAATCGAGTGAGTGATATTCAAGAATTTTTTTCCTTGTCATTTTATATATATATATATATATATATATATATATATATATATAGAAACAGGGAATAAATCCATTGGTATATAATCTGAGTGGATCCTAGTAATATAAAATATTAAAACTGATCCACAAAAAGAGCTCAATGTATTTATTATAACAGAGCATATAAATTACACAACAAAATACAAAATTTCCTCATATGGTGGTGGAGGGGATTTCAAACGACAAAACTACGTCAGACTTATTCAACCCCAGTGTATAGACTGACATAATTTTGTCAGTTGAGATCACACACCCCCCCACATGAGGCAATTTTGGATTTTTTGTGTAACACTATATATATTTTTCAAATAATAGGAAAGAACAGATTTATAATTTAGAGTTCTTTAGCAATTATTTTTAAAAAACACAGTGCTCAATACAAAGTAGAGCATTTTATATATATATATATATATATATATATATATAAAAAACCATGTCTTGTGTGTGTGTCTGTTCAGAACCATTTCTATTTGAATTCTTAAAAAAAAAAAAAAAAAAAAAAAGCCATTTAATGACTAAAATTTATATAAAACAAGAAAGAATTTTCATGTTTTGAAGAGTTGGGGTGTAATTTTCAAACCATTTATATTTATCAAGTTCTTGGACAAGTCCATTTCCCAGTATCAGTCTTCTGAAATACTTATTTTGGGATGTAGGCTCAGCTGATAACACTTATATACAAGCACCAATTAATACCTGGCTATTGTTATCAACATCTTTTCCTGTCTTTTCCGATAAATTTCACTGCATGACAAGTTTGAATGAGCCAAATATTTCAGTACAGTGTTTGTTTTTTTTATTTATGTATTAATTTTACCTGATGATCCACTTAAAAGCAATTTGTGATTCATTACTTACATGTGAATTTTATTTTGAAGAATTTTGTCTTACATAATTTATCAATGTAAATAAAAAAAAAAAATGTTTTTTCATATGTGTAAAATATAAGTACTGTATATTTTTGCATATAAGACAACCTTTAAATCTCCAAAATCCCCCTTTAAAAATAGGGGTCTAAAAAGAAACCTTAAATTCTAAGTGATGTTTGTCAATAGGCAAACCTCAGTCTCGGTCCAATAACCAATAATGTACAGGAAAAGATTAATATTATCAAATAAACTTATAATAAAAGTAATAAAACCATTTCTACCTTATATATTAGTGGCATAACTTCATAATAAATTGCCTATTCGAAGAATAATTTCATAGCAATGAAATCAATTTGTATCCAAGAAAGTTCAGCTGAGAAAATGTAAACATCGAGTTATGATTGTGTTCACAGCAACCTTTATCGTTTGTTAAATTTTCAATAATTATCATGGTAGTGTTAACATTAAGGAGAGCATAATATTTATTTCCCATTAAAAATTCATTGTCATTTTAGTGTTAAATAATAACACAATTTAGGATTACATACAACCTTTATTTTTCAAATAAAAATCCTTTTATGCTAGCTGCATTTAAAACTTTTAAGATATTATAAAACCATTTATTTCCCATCAAGTTATCAATATTAATAAAACAACCTTGATGCATGTATATCTAAATCCCATTGTACATTATTATGCTGTTATTAGTGGTACTTTTGTGATTGTCAATGAAGTATAAGTAAATGGCCATGAGTACACCAGGCTGTTTGTAACTGTTTAGATATAGAAGTAGTAGAATCATGGTGGAACATAAACAAAACAATGGTTTCTCTTTTAGGGGATGTGTGTAGGAAAAACATGATATAGAATTGGTTTTGTTATTTTGAATTTCTAAGGATACAGTAAGTAACAATATTTCCAAGAACATCATCTTTGGTTTGGTTGTTTTGTTTTATGGCATATCAAAACCTCAGTGGGTCATTTAATGCCAACAAAATTTTTTACATAGATCCATAGCAATAGTTTGGTAAAAAAGGTGTGTATGTATACACATATATTTGAACCATTTTTCAGTTACTCATATTTTGAGTACAATTACATGTATTACTGGTAATAGTTTTTTTTTTCAAAAATGTATTGTTGGTAATAGTTTTTTTTTCTTTAAAAATTAATTTCTGATAATAATTTTTTACAAAGTATTTCTGATATTAAAACCTATTTTTACACTTTTATAATGCTTTTTACCTCAGTTTCGAGATTAACTATCTGCCCATAGCTGGGACCCTAAGAGGTGCTACCACCCCAGGTCAGGATGGACCTGGGAACACCAGCAATTAAGAGGTGGTCCCATGCTCCTCAAAACCTCTTTATCCGAGGCCTTGCTGTTGGACGTAGTTTATCATCTTACCCAGGACACAACATCTTTATATAATCAATAATACTACAGGTATAGGATAAATTAATTAAAATTTACTATTTTTTGATCTCATCTAAAGGTTGCCTTGTAAGTGGAAATATATGGTAAGTTAAAGTTCTTCAGAATAAATACAAACAAAAACAAAGAGTAATCATAAGCAGATGAAATAAAAAAAGCAACAAAATTTATGTACATTTCATCTGCTAATACATATCATCTCTAAAGCAGTACCTACCTCATAAGAATTACTAGTTATAGGACAACTGCCCTTGGACAACTGCCCCCTGGACAATAGGAAGGGTCATTTTTTTTTTTTTTTAATTTTACTTTAATAATAACACATAAATTTTTAAAAGCCATCTTGAAGTTTATGGGATTTATCCTGACCTGAACGGACTTGGCAAACTGGCCGGTTTGGCAGTAGCAATAAGCCAACAACTGGTCTGAATTCAGTATTTGTACTGATCACAATACATCTACAACTTTCCAAGTACATCACCCCATCATGGAGTTTGTCCAAAGTGAACATGTTAAAAGGAAGTTTATTTATGATGGCTACTCCTATATGAAATAAGAAGAACTGGCAAATAGTGTTATATCTTATTAGTAATTGTTCTTCCCCATGAAGTTGTGCTTTCTTTTAATAGGTGCAATTGTCTAAGGGGCAATTGTCTCAGAGGCAGCTCTCCTGATACCAATTTACCAAACATCAGGTTTTCCAGTCAATTCTGTTAAACATGCCAATAAACAGTCAGTAGCTTTATCATGTTTGAAAGTTTAAATGCTAAAAGAATTAAGATTAAAGCAAAAATAAAGGGCGTTCCAATAAATTGGACCAATTTTAAATGTGAATTAAGTTTAATCATCTAATGATTTTTTTCTTTTCTTTCAGATTTAACAACTTAAGTCTTTGGCAATTTCAACCATGGAAAGATTAACAATAAAACAACGTGTTAAAGTTTCAAGAGTGCAACTGGAAAAACAGTTTGTAAATTCAAACAAACTGGGTCGGTGGCTGATGTGAAAACACCACTGCATTCTCGTTTATGCCATTCAGTTGAAAACATTGCTGCAGTGCACAAGAATGTAGCTGAAAATACACCTCTATTCATCACCGCACCCAGGAATTGAATCTCTCCTCCACAACGTTACATCATTTCTGATTGCACTCTTGGTTGGTCAATTAACTTGACCAAAAAAAATCGTGAGGTGTGCAAAATGCATTTCTATTTGAATGTTCATTTATGTAATAGGCTTCAATAACTTTAACATGTTTGATTGTTAATCTTTCTATGGTTGAAATTGTCAATTGTTAAATCTGAAAGGAAAAGAAAAAAAAATCCTTAGACGCTTAAACTTAATTCACATTTAAAATCAGTCCAAGTTATTGGAACACTCTTTATAATGCCTTTCTCCTATAATAGGCATTACTTTTACATGTTATTTTTACAGTACATGTAATAATTATTATGCAACAGATACGATATTTATTATAGAAAACATGACTTACCAAGTGAAAAATCTGCAGAATCTCTAAACTGTTCATGTGGTTTGTGGACCTTGAAAATTTATCAAGAAGAAAGGAAAAATGATTAATATAATGAAAAAACAATTGGTACAAAAACAATGAAAAACTATTTACATCATTTGAACTGTTGTCCTCCTCTTTATTCACAACATTTCAACCATTCTTCTGGTGATATACATTGGAATTTCAAACCAAACCATTTGTAGAGGTTGGTTATTTGGTGTGACCTCTCAAATTTATATTTATGCAAAATACCACAAAATATGAAACAATAAGAAGGAATACAAAACTGTTTTATAACAACAATATTCATATTTATGTATGTCAATGATATACAAGCCTAATTAATAGGAGTTACTTCCCTTTGACTGTAATTAAAGTCTTTACTAAGGAAATATTTTTATCTGAACTCATAGAAAATTGAATAATCTTGCCGCTCAAAATGTTCATTGTGAGAGAGTTGAAAGAATTCTGTAAAACTGAAAATATGTTGATAAACTTTTAGCTTCAGAAGAGTTGAAGAAGTGAATGTTCTGTGAATTAGTTTTCGTTGCTTGTAGTTGAATATTCATAATATGTTGATGCTTGTAATGTTCTGTAATGTTCGTAAGTTTCCGTACGTACATCTATGTGTGCGTGTGTGAATATGTTTTCATAGTGTCCACCCAAACTGGGTCAAAACACAAGTTCTTAAACAGCTACATTTTAGTAAGTGAGAGAAATCAAAAAGAGCAAGAACAAATTTTTGTATCTGCTATTTATAATCAAGGTAATCAGGTGATTGGCTCCGGAGAGCATTTTTGATTTTTGGTGGAAAAATGGTTTTGAATAATGCATAGGCATTGTACAGACGTAGGTGAGAACATGATGTAAATATTAACTGACCAATGAGAGGTGAGAAAAAATATCAAGGCTCTGTGATCCACTTTTTGCACCGAATTTGCACAAAAATTGACATTGATAGAAAAGTGGTAGCAGGATGCTAAACCATTATTTAGTCAACTTGAGTAAATTGTTCTAACTCCACATGTCCCAGTGGATAAAAACATTGGCTGAGTAATCCAAAAAGTGTCTTGACCCAAGTTGAAGTTGCAAGTTCAATACCTGTCCACAGCAGAGAGGACAAAAACATGTAAAGTTGAGTTGCAAAAGGTTTGCTTTGGTTTATGGAATATCAACCTCAATGGGTTATTTAATGCCAACAAAATTTTTATTGCTGGTAATATGTTTTTCTTCAAAAATCTATTTCTGGGAATATTTTTCCTTGAAGAAATCTATAGCTAGTCATATTTTTTTTCAAAGAATGTATAAATGTTTGTATTGCTGCTATTTTTTTTTAAAGTATTGCTACCACCCCAGGTCAGAGTAGACCTGGGAACACCAGCAATTAAGGGGTGGTTCCATGTTCCTCAAAACCTCCTGATCAGAGGCCTTGCTGTTGGACATAGTTTATCGTCTTACCCAGGACAAGTTACAAAAGGGAATAAACTGAAACAGAGATATCTAAAAAAGGCAAGGCACATAGAATTAAAACAATCTACCCTTGTAGACTAAATAATGGGTTTGGTTTGAAATTCCAATGTATATCACCTGAAGAAGGTCAAAGCGTACAACAGCCGAAACATTGTGAATGTGGCAGTCGAAATGATATAAATAGTGTAAATAGTTACAACAGCTCATCTAAAAAATATAGAGAGAAATAATGCAAAGAAAACATTGAAAAAAATTAAAATAAAGAAAAACTGATTTTTTTAAAAAATGAACAAATGTATTTTTCATTTCATATCATGAAAAAACAACTGAAATAATGAAAAGAATAAAATAATGAAAAAATACAAATGCAAAAATTTTTAAAAATAAAATGAAATAATGAGGAAAAAACAATTAAAATAATGAAGAAAAAACAAAATAATGAAGAAAAAACAATTAAAATGAAGAAAAAGCAATTAAAATGAAGAAAAAACAATTAAAATAATGAAAAAAAAAAAATTAAAATAATGAAGAAAAAAAATTAAAATAATGAAAAAAAAAAACAATTAAAATAATGAAAAAAAAACCATTAAAATAATGAAAAGAAATTTCCAAAGACAATTAAAATAATAAAACAAACAACTGAAAAACCATTAAAATAATGAGAACAGATGTGTATTTTCTGTTGTGAAGTGTTTATGATAAAAAAGAAAGTTAATTGGATCAAATGTTTGTAAGTAAAAAAATAGAATGAATGAATCTTTTGAAATAAAATACATAAATGAACTTTACACATTTTCTACTCAAAATGTATTAATTATTATTAAACAAGGTAATATTTAGTCTAGAAAATAGGCTTTGATATCCCGAGTGAAAATCTGCAAATATTTGAACTATTCCTCTGGTTTGGAGACCTTGGATATTTAAAAAAAGAAAAAAAAAAAAAAAAAGATTTATAATAATAGAGTAAAATAATGAAAAAAAAAAAGAAAAACAATTAAAATAATGAAACAATTAAAATAAAAAAAAACAATTAAAATAATGAAACCAGATGTGTATTTCTGTTGTGAAATGTTGATTTATGATTGTAAAATAAGGTTAACTGGATTAGATGTTTGTAACTTAAAAATTGAATGAATCTTTTGAAATAAAAATACTCAAACACCTTATAGTGCTGGTTGATTTCTTTTTCCATTAGACAACAAAATAATATGAAAATACTTGTGTCTATTTATCTGCACTTCACATTGCTGAACAAATAATACAAAAAAAAACATGTTTCTTTCCCACTTCCAAAACTCAAAAATCCCTTCAGCATGGTAAGTTGACTCATTTTTGTTGATTATTTATCCAAACATCAGTAATTCCAATAGTTTTTTCAGATAATTGATCTCATTTTACTGACTGTTGTTACAGAAAGGTTTCTTTAGATTTATAATCATTTGGGAGAAAAGCGGTAGTGAGGTTTCTATTTTTTTTTTTTTTTTGTAATGTCAACTATAAAATGGTGACCAAGAGAAAAAAAAAAAAAAGGGCTGTAAATATACAAAACTGACCAAACCTTATAACAAAACAATTGAGATCAATAATCTGATTCTTGGAATGTGTAGCAGACTGTTGGTTTAATATGTGTTGTAAAATGAATACATGTGGACTCCTAAAATAAAGTCTCCCACAAGAGGGAATGCTATATTTTCTGCAAGAGCCTTACATGATTGCAGTTCACTGGAAAAAAAAAAAAAAAAAAAAAAAAAGAGAGAGAGAGAGAAAAAGGGTTTTCTCAAGCATATATTTTAGTTTTAGCTCCCTCAAGTGGTGGTGTTTGAATTTAGGAAGAGGTAACTCCGATAAGATAACCTTTTTATGTAATTTGGCAGGAACAAAAAAGGTGAATAGTTTGCATGATTGAATGACATAAAAGACACAACTTGTGGCCAACTCAGGATGAGTATTGATTCAGATTTTTCCAGGAAATATTTGTATAATTTACACGGAATTTAAAAATTGAAATATAACTCTGTATTATTTACCTTCCCAAAAATCTGATAAAGCAAAAAATAAATAATGAAATACATTAAATTTACTAAGATGATTCTACTTGTTCTTTATTTAATAATTATTTTGGAATTAATCCATATTTCAATTCTCTCTTTCATTTATATATATGGGATGTGCTGTCTAGGTAGGCAGTGCCCACCCTGAATAAAATAGATCAGCAGCTACATAAAACTATATATAGTTATCAGGGACATGTCATCGAGGTAGTAGGGTAGACAGTGTCTACCCTGAATAAAAGAGATCAGCAGCTATATTTTCCTTCTGTGGTACAAAATACTCCTAATCCAAGAAAATTATGATGGTTACATGACTATTATGAAAAGTATTTTTTGTAGATTTACTTCATAAAAAATCAAAAGCTGCCTGCCCTGAGTAATTACTGACAGCACATGCTATATATATATATATATATATATATATATATATATATATATGCAATTTTTATATAAATTATTTATATATTATATATGTGCAGTACTTATTGGAGAGCACTTAATATCAGTGATAGAGCTAACATATTTAGTTGTGTTGATGTGAGTTTGTGACCCTGGGTTTCACGCCCTTTGCAATCGTCAGACAAGTTTGTCTGACATTCGAAAAAGGTTTGAAACCCAGGGTCACAAGCTCACATCAGTGCAACTAGATATATTTTAGGGTTATGACTTTTGTAAAATAATTGATTTCCTGTATCATAATTCAGTGAACTTTTGTTAAAAAATAATGAAGGGTTTAATTCGGTTTATTCATTTTTTTTTTTTTGAAAATGTCACACCCAACATGAAATTTCTAAAATTGAATATAAGTATAGTAGTCCTACAACTTTCTAGAACCTTCTAAAACTTGTTTTTGTTTATTTGTAAATGATACTACAGTGTAACCCGGATATAAGTCGTCGGGACCAAAGAAGAAGTCTCTTATATCCGGGTTTCTCTTATATCCTGGTTTGGTCTATTTTATATACATTAACACAGGCTCTAATTTGGGACCAGAGAAAATCTCTCTTATATCCGGGTTACACTGTATAAACTGTTAAATGCATTAAAAATTACATAAGTACTATCCAATTATATTGTTAGCAAATTGAGAAATAAAGCTTCTGTAAGTTTGCAATTTTTTTTTATTTGTAAGGGTGTATGTTATGCTATGAACATTTTACAAAGGTTGTTTCTTTTCTTTGATTTTTGCATGCTTTATCCTCTACAAATATTGGTGACACATCAAACACATTTAAAATAGCAGCCACATTCAAAGAGGAACACATTTACAAATGTGTTCAATAGGTTGGTGGTCACCAATATTTGTTGAGGAAAATGAAAAGGAAAGAAATAATCTTCAAACACAGTTCCAGAAATTTAAATAATTATGGTATATAAAAGCAATCTTTGTTTTCTTTCAAGTTGAAGAAAAAAAACCCCAAAAAACCCAAACAAGTTACAAATTCCTCACAAACAAAATTCAACAAAAATTGATTTTTTTACAACACAACAAAAACGAATTGTGTTAGTATCAGTAAAAAGCTGTATGTAATTACCTTTTGCAAAAATTATGTATTTATGTTATGTATACATGTACACATGTTATGTGCTGCTTATAGCAGGCAATAGCTATTAGTTGACCTTATTTGTACTAATTTGTTCATATATTTTTGTTTGTTTTTCTGTATTGTATGAAATATTTTAAAAATCAGATATTTGTAAGAAGTTACTTAAACTCAATAATTATACAAAAAAGTGAATAATCCGTATTGCTTACAAACCTTGGTCAATACTTTACTGAAAACTGTATTTTGTTCATTTATTTTTTGTATTTATAACAAAAAAGAAATATCACCAAGGCATCCAAAAGTTAGATTTACTTAACTCAGAAGTTTACTGGTTAATACATATATTATCCTTCTTTTTTTCTTTTTTTTTTTTTTAATATCTATTTTTAGGAGGGAAAATATTGTTAATCCTTTTCTAGAGTGAGCTTTCAATTTTGTAGCAAACAGCACACATGGTTGTCTGCATTTTAAAATTTTGTATGATGTTTGAGATAACATCAATGATTGGTCAATAAATGCTAATGTGAAAATTTGAATTTGGACCTTGTGTGAGCCTATTTTTGCACAAAAAAGAGTGTTAGTTATATCACTTAAATTTATTGAATTTTTCTAGAATTTTTTTAATAGGGTTCCACAGGAGCAAGGCTTGCATATTATGTAGAATAGATAACAGTTGATAGTCAACTTGCAGAGATTAAGATTGTAATAATTTGGTAAAGCATCCTTTTGGGAGTTTATTCCATAATACAACTTTTGTGATGTCAATAAACACTCATTGCGACTTTCGTAATGCCAATGAATACTCGTCACTTTTGTAAATGAGACTTGTAATCACCGGTACAACTATAGTATGCCACTGAACAATGCTGTTGTCAGACATCTCTAAATAGCACTCGCACTAATAGTACTTGCTCAAATAGTAATCTGTATAGTGAACTGAAAAGTGAAATAGTATCATGAATAGGGTAGAGATGGTAATTCGTATAGTATAGAGGATGGACTAGAAATGCAGATCAATTAAATACACACTAGCTCCCATATATGTGTTTTCTCTATGGTCATGTGGTTTACTTAATTCAATAATAGGACCATCTGTTTTTTCTCACTAGCAGTCTATAATCAAACGACAACTTTATTCTTATATAACAACAGAGGAAGAATCTGTTTTTGTGGAACTTCTTCCTCATCAATGGGAAGGAGTCATCTCAGTGGGTGGTAATAAATGATTTTCCACCCTACAATCCTTTTCCCACAGATGAAGAATCACAAGTTTCTTGCTGCTCTATCACTATTTCCATAGAATGTGCTCAAAAGAACAATAATCCTTCATTCCACCATTTCTAACCTTCACAGGTCAGACCTGCCATACTATGCACAGTGAAAATTTGGGCACCCCAGCGTGGTGTAATGGTTAGCAAGCTTGTCTTGCTAGATCAGTTACTACTGAAAAGTGAGTTCGATCCTCACTGGATGCCCCATGCTTTTGGCCTTGTGCCACATCTAAGCTACGCTTGGAAAATCTTTAGGGCACCTCGAGGTGATGTAATGGTTAGCAAGCTTGTCTCGCTAGAACAATTACGGCTGAGTAGTGAGTTCGATTCTCACTGGGTGCCCCCTAATTTCGGCCTTGTGCCACATCTAAGCTATGCTTGGAAAATCACTATGCACATTGGAAATTGATTTTGATTTGGTTTGTTTTACAGCATATCCAACCTTAATGGGTCATTTAATGCCAACAAGATTTTTAGGATTAATTCATATGAATAGAATATGTATTCTTTGATTTATTTTGTTTTATGACATATTAACCTCAATGGGTTATTAATTGCCGACAAGATTTTTAGAATACATTTGTATGAATAGAAAATGTATTCTTTGATTTATTTTGGTTTGATTTATTTTATGGCATATCAACATCAATGGGTTATTTAATGCTGACAAAATTTTTAGAATACTTTTGTATGAATAGAATATGTATAGTTCGGTTTATATTGTTTTACAGCATATCAACCTCAATGGGTTATTTAATGCCGTCAAGACTTTTATTGCTGGTAATATTTGTTTTTTAAATGTATTGCTGGTAACAAATTTTTACAAAGTATTTCTGGTATTAAAACCTATTTTTACACTTTCATAGTGTTTTGACCACAGTTTGTTAGCTAACTATTTACCCATAGCTAGGATCCTAACAGTTGCTACCACTCCGGGTCAGGATCTGGGAACACCAGCAATTAAGAGGTGGTTCTATGCCCCTCAAAACCTCTTTGTCAGAGGTCTTGCTGTTGGACGCAGTTTATCGTCTTACCCAGGATGCGGATGTAGTTTATCATCATACCCAGGACAGACTGATTTTGGTCTTAAACAAAAATCAATTCAAATCTAGTAGTCTTCCAAGTACTTGAAAAATCTATAATGCCTGCTATATGGATAAATGGTCAGTTACCTTACAAGTTCTGGTCATAATAATCAATTATATAATACTTGATGAACGGTTAAAATTCTTCTCACCTCAGTGATTATAAAGGCCACACTGGGTAAAGATGTCCATCAGCAATTTGCCAACAGAGAAAGCAATCAATATTTCCTCCTGCAAAAGCACAATCAACATAATACATTTAACTTGAGCAGCCAACTGCCAAGAAATATATTATTTTACTGCCATATGAAATGTCAAAGCCTGTCAAATAGATTAAGTCTGTCAATATAAACTGATTGGAATCAATATCATATAATAATGGTAATATTATGCATAGGGCACATGTTGCTATCAGACATTTGTGCAGGTAATGAGATGCATGAATTGTCCATTGATTTACACAGGTAAATAGCATGTGTGCAACAAATGCTGTTGAATATATCATATATACAAATCAGCATTGCAGAGAAAGTACCTTGCACCAACACAAAGAATGCCGCAGAACAATGATGCAACTTCCTACAAACGGATGCAGGTAAATAAGAGCAGAGAATTGCTGTCTGAATTTCTGCGATGAGAATTTCTTCGATGAGAATTTCTGCGATGAGAAGGTAATATTGCTTGCATTATTTAAAAATATCTGCAGTAAAATTTTTTTTAAGGAGATAAAATTCAATTCTGCAGTTGTACATCTGAAAAGGAGGCATGGTGGAGTAGCAGCTCGGATCGAGGAATTGGAGAGCCGAGTTCAAATTCCAGTCGAATCCATTGTATTCACTTACATGCTAATACCCTTTGGAAAGGTATGAATCCTCTTCTTCCCCCAGTTATGGGTAAATGGCAGGACAGACTGGGTTCTATAGCCTTGGATGGCAACTGGTCTACCATAGAAAGAAATGACAACCTACTGCAGGAAAAAAAAATCTGCCTCGTCAGTCATGTATCAAAAGATACATGATCGCCTCAGTGTGTATCACGCATGGCACATAACTGACTGACATCTCACAACATCCTCCTTCACATTGTGTAACAAATTGTAGAGCCAATTCACCAGCCACATATGACACCTGTTTATATCTTGGTTGAGAAGTCAGCGATTGGTTGTTGCATGACAAGAGTTGTGTGTTCTTTTGTTGGGGATTAGTGAATGTGTTTGGTTAAATCAGAAGGAATTCTTAGCTGGCATGTTCATTAACATTCATCCACAACAAATAAATGAATATTTAGAACAGGTCATGCAAAGCAGAGTTAAAAACAAAGACAAGAAAAAATACACAACAATACGGTAATTTATATACAATTTAAATATGTACAAATGAGTTATGAATTGGTGATTTGTTGTATATTGATGTAATAAGACATGTAGTTTGTTGTTGAGTATGTTTGAATGCTTAAATCAAATTTTTGATTATTTGTTGTAAGAATTAAACAGTTTGCTGTTCAACCTACAAAAGTGTTCGATTTTACAGTTCAAATGTTAAAAGTGTGTAAATGAGTTTATGTAAAATATTCTTAAGTTGTACAAAAACTGCATACCTTGAACTGTTAATTGTTAAAAGCTTTGTTTGTTACTGTTACTAATATGTAGTGAATATATATTTCCTTTCTCAAGTAAATAAATGAATTTTTGAAAGTTTGTTTAAAAAGATTAACAGTATGCCAAAAATATTGTTGAGTCAGAGGTTAATTCATTTAAAATCAATGTTTAAACTGGCATGGAATTGGTTGGCATTCTCTGAGTGTGGAATTCTGACTGGTAAGTTGGTTCAAATTTCTTTCTTTTTATAGGTTCTGGAAAGGAAAAATTAGGCTCAAACACATTTGAAGAAAAAAGGTATTTTTTCATGTGCATACTTAGTTTTTTAAGGCTGTTAGCCAATGAGAAATTGAGTTTGTCAGAACTAGTGTTTTCATTGGATAACAGATGTGTGGGTGTAAGAATGAATTGTTGTGCAAAGGGGTGAAAAGGTAACGTGAATTATTCCACACTTTCTTTCTTTTCCAACATAGGATACACACGACATGCTATCACTTGGTTTGAGGGGGTAAGTCATCATTTTCTTTGCTACAGTATTATTATCATTATTTAAATATTATTTTCATTATTTAAAAGTTGAAGATTATTGTCCTTATCTTCATTATCATTATCATCATCATAACATTTCCGGCATGGTGCTCTCTGACCTTCTTTAGCTGTTTGTCAATCTGAGTACCATATATGCTGGTATATAAAGTGACTGGGCATATAAGACTACTCCAGATTTTCAAGTTAAAGTGTACATTTCAGGCTATATTCACCATACAAGATGTCCTCTACAAATCATATTTTAAAATGTATTGAATTTATTAAATAAATTCAGTAAGCATATATTTTCTTTTCACTCAAATTATAATGAAAAATGGTGGGGAGATATTGTTAATTAACTACCATAATTTACAATACCTCTTGAGTGGGTACTGTGTTTTCGGTAGGCTGTTATGGTAGCCTGAATGACTTTACCCACCATTAAGCACCCATTCATTCTATTATTCTCAAATGCAATCTTTAAACAGCTTTTTGTGACACACATCCAGTTGTGCTTTTGTTCAACATCAGTGAAAAAGGAGGCAAGGCAGGGAAAAGCCTACCATTAGTTTCTAAGAAGCAACATCTCATCAATATGTCAGCAATCTGCTTACTGGTTGGAATCTACCTTGGTATTTCCTTTTTTGATAGTAGAACAAGAACAACCTAATTCCGTAGATTAAATTAAAGGTTCAATTTAAAATTCTCCAAGGGTTACCTGATGAAGGCCAGAGAGCACAACTGCCAAGACATGTTGGTAACAACAAAGATGACTTGACATGGCATCTCAACTTCAACCAGTGGCTAGGCATTAAGTCATTTTTCTCTACCACTGTTAAAGTGATGGTCAGGGCTCAAAGGCTTAAACTTCTTTATATTCTACTCATACTAGAGTGATGGCTAAAGATAGGGGTAATTTCTTGGTTTCCAAGAGGATATTGACCTATTATATTCATTCATATATATTTATGTATTTACACTGAACTCTATTATGTTGGACAAAGTATTGGTTGTTTGGCAGTAGAGGCTGACCTTCCCAACAACAACCCATATTTTATTTTGTTGGCTAAATGGCTTCTTAAATGAAAGTGTATATAGTCAGTAAGATTCTAAATGAGTGTAAGTCTTGGTGTAAGTGCATTTTTTGTGAGATGAGAAAAACACCTTAAAGATAAAAACTCAGAATAAAAACGCATAATGATTTTTTTCAGAAACTGAGGCCTAACTTGTCTGAATATTGTGTATGTCATCTTACAGAGATCAGTTTTCTTATTTCAAAAATAGAAAAACATGCAAAAATGGCGTGAATCCACTTATACACTTTTTAGAATGTAGAGTAATTGGCCATCATTAAATGTCACCGTCAGAAATGTCTAACAAACAGAATTGACAAAGTTTGCAATAAACAATAACAAGAGAAAGAAAGGAACAGACCAAAAATAAGAAACAAATAATATATGCAAAGCAAAGCAACAGTAATGAGGAAGAAAGTTCCCATACTAAGAATACACAAAAGAGTCACAGACAAGTGATCACTGCATTCTGGCTTCAAGGCAAGAAAGAACAAATTAAAACTAAAATTATTAAATTAACAGTTTAATAATTTTGGAAATTTTAAAGATATATTTGAATAATTTTAAAGACTATTTAAAAATGCATTTACATTTTTATAATCTTGAAAAGAATTGTAAAGAAGCCATTTTATTAATGTTGATGTGCATTTTAAGAAGTCTTAATATTCTGTGTTTCATCAGCTGACATCAATGGAGGCAATTCTAATAACTAGAAATTTCTTACAAATTCTTAGCTTAGATCAGGACTTCTTAACCTGGAGTTTATAAGGATCAGATAAAAATTAATCTTGTCCTAACCAATGGTTTCCAATTGAAAGAAATAAGAAAAATGCATCCTGCCATTGCCTGAATGAAAATGCACCAAGCCACTACTTACAGTGTTGATTGCTAGGCATCTCTTGAATTGCTGTTGGGTCCATGTTTGCCATTTAAACATGCCATCTGTTATAGTGGAACACACCTATTCTATAGTTAATAGACCCTCCCACCTATATTAAGTAGGAGCAGGGATAGTAATGAGCAGTTGCTGAGTGAGTTGCTCAGTCAGTCGATGTTGGACGACCGTTAGTCGGATATTAAAGTATCAGTGACCACAACTAGATTTCTCTGCATCATTACCTATTTTATCAAATTCCTAACATTTTGTACGTCGAACCTATTTTAGGACCGACTTAGTACAAATACAAGCCTCCACTGTGAAACTACAATACAACACCATTATTCCCTGACTGACTGCTATCTTTTGCAACTCCATTGGAGCAAGTGATAATTCTCATTTTTCATGGTTTATCATGGCTTCATTATCTTCTCACATCCTGCCGAGGATTAATTGACCTCATTTTTTTTCAAGCATGCCTAGCTGATAACTGATGCTTGTGCAGTGTGCATGATGGTGCAGAATGTAGAAATGCATGTATAAGAATCAATCCTGCAGGTGGGGGTGATAGCTAGGATTTGTTTCATCACCCTCTAACTACAGAAACATAAATAAACACAAACATGGAGTTTTTTTTTTTTTACAGTGATGTTCACCCTGTACAAGGCCTGAGGAACACTCAAGGTAGAGGGTTACAGAGTAAGAGGCACAGCTTATGCGAATGTGTGTGGAAGTTAACGTTTAACCCTAGACTTGAACAGATTAAGATTGTAGCGATTGGGGAAGCAACCTTTTTCACAAAGCAGTAGTTCGTGGAAAGAAGTTGCTTAAATGGAACTTACATCTCACCAAGAGAATACGAAGGAATGAGAGTGATTCACTACAATGTGCATGGCATGGCAGGTCTTATCCATAAAGGTTAGGAGTGGTGGAACAAAGGAGTGTAGTTCATCTGAACACTCTCTATGGAAATAGTGATAAACCGATGAGAGGCTCACGACATCTTGTCTGCAAGAAAGCTGTTGTAGAATGGAAAATAATTCATCTACAAGGACGTGGAAAAGCTATTGGGCTCTATTGAAAGTGGAAAATGAAGACTGAGCAGTCTCCGGCCATCTATGACAGCAGTACTCAATTCTCAGCCTGATCTGGCTCTTGTAAAGGTAGAGGATAGTAAAAGGAGCCCTGTACTTGCTGAAATGCTACAAGCTACCAACCACTTTTGCTACGCCATTAGAGCATGGTTTTATTTCCATGGTTTATAATGGCTTGATTATCTTCTCATATCTTGGTGAGGACTAATTGACCTCAATTTCAAGCGTGACTGGCTGAAAAGTGATGTCTATGCAGTGTGCAGAATGGAGAAATGCATGTACAAGTGCTGTGAAAACCCAATCAGACTGTGAGTATCTGCTTGTCTATCTGTCTATGAAGGGCTGGTTCTTATAGGGATCTGCAATTCCCAAAAGGTTAAGAACCACTGGATTAGCGTGATCAACAATTTGAACAAGGCCAGCATGCTCAAGCCCTCAGCCATGATGACTTGTGGCTTTGTGCTAGCACAGCTATCAATGACCCTAAAGAGTTCCATCTAGCCAATTTCACTGACAAGGCTTGAGTCAACTCGTATGGTTTTCAGGCACTTTCCAAAGGTGCTACATGCTGGGATCAACCTCAATCCATTCTTATAACATCAGAAAATCTGCTTCCTGACAAATTGATCATGGTGAAGTTCGAACTCAGGTTTCATGGTCAGAAAGCAAACATTCTGACCACTCGGCCATGCGCCCATACACACATATATATATATATATATATATATATATATATATATGTGAGGAGGCACGGTGGAGTAATGGATAGCGGCTTGGATTGAGGAATCGCAGAGCAGAGTTCGAATTCCAGTCAAATCCATTACATTCACTTTCATGTTAATACCCTTGGGAAAGGTATGAATCCTCTTTCTCTCCCTCCAGCTATGGGTAAAATAGCAGGACAGATTAGGTTCTATAGCTTTGGATGGCAACTGGTCTAGGAGAAGGACAACTCTGAATTCAAAACCTGCGGAGGTTCGTTTGGGAACCTTGTGGCATTTGGTGCACCAGGTCTCTGTATTCGTCCCTTCAAAAAGTGTGGATGGTCCTGCACGAAGCCTTCACCACTATAATCAAATCTCATGTGCTGTTGTCGGGCTGTCGGTTTCCTGGAAACTGATCTGCTTGACCCTCATATGTCGAATCTCGACAGGAGAGTCGAGTATATATATATATATATATATATATATATATATAATTCCTCCCACCATTTCAGACACATGAGTGCCAAAAGTTTATTTTTGTAATTTATACCACATCTTTCACACACAAAATGTTGAGCAGCAAATATAGTATTCTTCCAAATTTACCTTAGATTACTTACACGTTCAGTCGTTCTGTGGATGTGGCTCCAGTTCCGAATGCCACTTTGGCATGTTTTTCTCCACATACTACAGTCAGTAGCATCCGCCTCAAACTTTAATGGTTCTATACCAATATGTTTGATATTATCTTTCAGTCTATCTTTGTATCTAAGATGACGTCTTCCTATGTTACTCAACCCGGCCTGGAGATTGCCGTAAATGAGAATTTTCGGCAGTCTTTCATCTTAACAACTTGGCCAGCCCATCTCACTTGAGACTTAATCAAGGTTTCTCTTCTTTGTAAATCACATTTATCAAAGAACTGCTCATTTGAGACTGTCTTTCCATGTGAAACCACAGATATTTTTAAGATATCTCTCATGGAAAGTATCTAGATGGAATTGGCTAATGATATCTTTACATTTAATTTCATAATGTACCACACAGAAGTAAAGTGAATAGGAATACTGATATATAGATATAAAGAGAGGAAGGGAGAGAAAAGGAGAGCATGAGAGAATGAGAAAGCAAAGGAGGAAGGGAGAGGAGGAGAGAGAAATAGAGAGGGGAGAGAGAGATTTTATGAATTTAAGTGCAGTACAAGATTGGTGGCTCGGTGTCATCATTTTATAGTTAAAAAGGGTAGATCTAACCATAAGTTCCATGCTAACAGTTTCTTTATTCACCTCTCTTCTGGCTTCCTAGTGAAGTTTGATCTTCAAAAATTCAAATGTCATATCTTCTTTCTTCTGAATTCTTATTCTGTTATTATCCTCTCTCCTTAATAGTGTTTTCTTTTCATATTCTCTAACACTCAGTAGTAACCTCTTCTGTCTTAGTGGCTTTATTGCCTTGCTTAGGATGAAATATATATATATATATATATATTATGGAGTGGTTTCACAGTGGAGGCTTGTATTTGTACTAAGTCGGTCCTAAAATAGGTTCGACATACAAAACGTTAGGAACTTGATATTATAGGTAATGACGCAGAGAAATCTAGTTGTGATCACTGATACTTTAGTATCCAACTAATGGTCATCGGGCATCAACTGACTGACTGACCCACTGAGTGACTCCTCATTACTGTTACTACTCCTAATTATTATAGGTGGGAGAGTCTATTAAGTATAGAATAGGTGTATTCCACTATAACATACATATATATATATATATATATATATATATATATATATATATATATATATATATGACATTTTGTAGTAACTTAAAGTTTCATGGTTTACCAACTCATCAGACACAAATTGGTGAATGAAGGCCTATTATGTATAGCTTTTATTTTTTAAAAAACAACTGTAATAGGCCTTCATTCACCAGTTCATGCCTGACTAGTTGGTAAAACTATGAAACTTTAAGTTGCACTATGAATGTAGGTGGGGGGTGTATGTCTGTGTGTGTGTGTGTGTGTGTATGTATATATTTATTTATAAAAAAAAATAATGCTACCTATTGATATACATAAATTTATATAATTCAATGTCAGGAAAATGAATGAGAAAAGGGAAAAAAATTTCATACAGTGCATTTCTTTCTCTGGAAGGACTTCAAACTAAAGTAACGCTTTTAATTATGGGATTATATATGTGCAGTAGGGGGAGAAAGAAACGTGAGTGTTGATTATAATCATGTACCAAGGGGGAAACACTGAAAATGTGAGAATGCTGAAATTTTAATTTTTTTTTCAGATGTGTTTGGACATACAGCCTAGCCAATTTCATTTAGTTTTCCTACACCTTTGTTATTTAATATTCTACATTGTGACAGCATATGATCAAGAAAGATTAATTCTTTTATAATTCAATGTGCATCAAGGTGAAGAGAATGTCTATCAATAAATTACTCAATAGTTATCTGGAACAATACTTATTGTGTCAGAAAAAAAATTAATGTTCATAATAGTTATTGGAGCTCGACTCAGAGTTTTATGATTTCTCATTTATCAGGGCCAAGACAAGAAGGATTGTATTAATTACAGTATATATATATATATATATATATATATATATATATATATATATATATATATATTTTTATTATTTCATAAACACTTATCTATATGCAGAAACTAAATGTCAATTAAGAAATAAAATGTCTTATTTTCAAATGTTAAGAAATCTTGACCTACATAGAAAGGATCCAAACCATCCAAATCTGGACTGAAAGCTATTTGCATGCAGATAAAGAATGAGTTAAGCGAATACACACAAATAGAAAAAGTGACTGTGACAAAGATACATTTTCTCCCCAGATCTATTTAACCTTTTTGTAGCAAAGAAAAGAAAAAAAGAGAAGGAAAAAACTGTTAACTAACGTAACAATAAACACCTGCAATAGGTTTTTTGTCTCTTGACCGCAAGACTTGTAGCCAAATCTCAGTTCAAATGATAGTCCAACAGGCAATGTAGGAACGACAAAAATTTTACAAAATCCTGTTTTCACTTTCCTGATGATCACCATTCAGGGAGGAAAGAAACATTAGCATTATTCTGATACTTAAAGTAGCAAATTCTTTTTATTAAAACTACATTTAAAAAATCTTTTAAAAAAAAAAATAAAAAAATAAAAAAATCGCAAACTCTTTTTCAAGGTAGGTGATTACCTCTTTCACTACACCTTTACAGCAAGATGATTCTAAGAGGACTACAAGACTTACAAAGAATCATTCTTAGTGAACCTCACCCTAACAGATGCTCTGCAAATGACACTGTTTAGACAGCAGCTTCAGAAGGAAAGGTTAAAAAAATAGAAAATTCTTAGTCAAGAAAAAAATAACTTATTAACTCTATGAAAGAATGCATGAATGAAAGCAAAAGGGGCAACACAAGGTGTGATTTACATAACAGGAATGTCAAAATCCAACATGTGCAGAAATTTAACTATCTGGCTAATGTATTAAATTGATTTTCCAATTAGCTTAGATGTAGCACAAGGCCGAAAGTATATAACATCCTAGTGAGGATCGAACTCACTACTCAATCGTTTGTTCTAGCGAGACAAGCTTTATGGAACCATTAATTGCCATTATGCCCATCTAGCTAATGTAGTAACATAGAAAGGAAAGTGTAATGCAGAAATCTAAAGGCATATAGGAATAATGAAAGATGCTTTTCAAAAATTAAACAAGAGGTTAAAAAAAATACCTAATAAACAAAGAAAGAATGGCTAAACTGCAGTGAAATGTCTCATGTTTATAACAAGGCAAGGGATGCTGGACAATATTCTCAGTGCTAAAGTTTTGAAGTGACAAAGACGTTTTATCAACAAATTTTAAGAATACCATGAACAGAGTATATGAGAAGTTATAGGAATTAAATCCTTTTTTTTTTCAACTAATCCTTTTCTTTTTCTTTTTTTTCTCAACTAATCCCTTTTTTGTTTTCAACTAATCCTTTTTTTTTTTTTAACCAATTAAATCCTTTTCTTTTTTTCAACCAATTAAATTCCATGAACAAATCACAAGTATTGTTTGATAAAAAAATAAATTACTAGGGCAAATACTGATAAAATACTTGGCAGATGTAGTTGTAGATCTACCACAGGTCATTTTTGGACCATTTAGAAAATAATAACAACTCCCTTCATCACTCTTGCAATTTTTAGAAAAAGACTTTCATGAGCCAGCACAAAATTATTTACCAATCAATGAAAATCTTGTATTCACAAAAGATTGCACCTCTGCAAAATTAGATTTTGGATCCCTTTTACAGAAAGAAAAAGGGAAGCATACTGTTTCTCAGGCTTCATAAAAATTTTGAAGGTGAGTTTGATCCTCACACACACAACAGAAGAGACAGCAGATGATACAGCTAATATAGTGTTCACTCCTTTTTTCTCTAACAACTCACTTCCACAAGCCAGCATTTGCCAATTAAAGCCTTGTCTACACACCTCAACACACAGGTTGACCGTCATAAAATAAATCTGTCCACACATCTCACATCACACTATGAACACTTACTAATTACTTTATGAAAGAAATTTATTTTTTTTCACTGCAAAGAAAAATTAACATATTACTTTTTGTTGTTATTGTATATTTCTCAGAAGAATATATAAATGATATTTCAACTGATGTTCTGCTTTTCCTTTTCCTTCAGAGAATAAGCATTTTTATGTTTTGTTTAAAAGATGTGTGATTGTTAAATGTCTGGAATCCTGACACTCGGATAACAAAAACCTGGGTAATCAGATTCCGACAATGTTTTAAGGAGAACAAAAAGTAAAGGCTGCTGTTAAATTTTAAAAAGTGTCAACTGAAAGTTTTGCAATATATCATGAGGAAAGTAGGCTTGCAGAATGTAAAACTCAAAGGATACTGAAGGCAAGAAAAGTAAAAGTGTAAACAGTGAGTAACCTAATTAACAAGCTTATGTAAGTGGGTGGCTGAACAAGAACCACATATAAAAATACAGTTGTAAAATAGTAAGAATTAGAGCAATGAAAAACAGAAAGTTGTGGAGAGCCATGACTTGCCATCACCTGAAAGGACATGGCACATACACTGAGAGAGAAAAATTCTGTGATAACCCAACCTAACTATACATCTGTAGCGTTCTCTAAGTGATATTTCATTATAGATAAAAATAGAAAAACCTTTCCCTTCTTTTACTCCCAAAATCTGTGTGATAAAAGAATTTGTGTTCCTGTAGGCACTGGACAAGCCAGTAGGACTTTGATTCCCAAAGACAACAGACATGAGAATTTGACTACAACAAAAACAAGAAAAACCAGTCTGAATTTTATTACCAGTTATTCAGTTTCATCCTCAAAAGAATTCAGGACTGATATATTTAAACCAAAAAAAAAAAAAAAAAAAAAAAAAATGCATAATACACACAAATAATACTAGAAACATTTAAGCACTGTGTCACATATCACAATTTAACACGCATCAAACAAAACACATCTGTAAATTTATTCTTTCTTTTATGTGCTGTGTCCATTCCCTCGTTTCCCTTGTTGCTCTTAATAAGTTTTGTCTTTTTGTTATTTCTCCTAAACCTTGTACTGTCATCCATTTGCTTAATCCCATTAAATATGTCATACATTGCTTTCCTCTGTACCTCTTTCCATCCTGTGAGTATCAGATTTTTCAAGCCCTCTTTTCTCTTACATGCCCCAAAAATTCCAACTGCCTCCTCCTGATGTAAAGTACAAGTTTCCTCTTCATTTTCATTTAATTTTATTCTTTCTTTTATGTGCTGTGTCCATTCCCTTCTTTCCCTTGTTGCTCTTAATAAATTTTGTCTTTTTGTTATTTCTCCTCAACCTTGTTTCGCCATCCATTTACTCAAGCTCACTATGTTATGCATTGTTTTCCTCTGTCCCTCTTGCGTATGAGTATCAGATTTTCCAAACCCTCTCTCTCTCTGCCACCTCACTTCCTTTTTGCTCTTTTCTGCTATTTCTCTGCCACTCCCATTCTTTCTCTATCTTACACCTCACTTCTTTTTCACTCTCTCTGTAAATTTTATCTTTCGTTATTTCTCCTAAACCTTGTACCGCCATCCATTTGCTCAGGCCCATTAAGTATGTCATACATTGCTTTCCTCTGTCCCTCTTTCCGTCCTGTGAGTATCAGATTTTTCAAGCCCTCTTTTTTCATTACATGCCCCAACTGCCTCTTCCTGAAGTTAAGTATAAGTTTCCTCTTCAGTTTCGTTCTCTCCCAATCTTCCTCATTGTTCACATGTCCGGTCCATGATATCCTCAACAGTTTCTATAGAACATTTTTGTTGCTTAAAGTCTCCTTTTTTTTTCTTTTTGTTTCCTTTGAGGAGATTGTCCAGCATTCACTGACATACAGGAGGACAGATATTACATAACAGTTCAGTACTCTTTTCTTTGTGCCTAACAAAATTTTTCTGTCTCTTAATACTTTACTTAGCTTTTGGAATGCATCTTTGGCTATAAGTGTTACACTTTCCATCCTCGGTTAGAATACTTCCCAGATATTTAAACTTCTTTACCTACTTGATTTTAGTAACCCTGACCTGTAATTTGCGTTTTTTTTTTTTTTACCAACATAAAATTGCTTAAAAGAGGATAATGTCCCATCGCAATATCCTGTTGTGCTGTTACATGTTTTTCGTCACAATTTTCTGCATTATCCCAGAAGATTCCTCTGCTACAATTTAGAGCTAGATATTATACTTTGTCCATTTTTGCTACAAGCAAGACCCCACACTTATAATAGTAGTAATCCCCCCCCCTAATTTGCAGCAGTGCATCTGCTATATTATCAACATAAGGTCATTATTGATAATAATGCACCACACATTCATTATAATTATGTTATTAATCAACATCTCACTTGGCTGTTAGAACATTCCTTCAATCCATGTTTGAATCCCACTATGACCAAATTGTCAAGGAGTTGACTTCTTGATGTTCTCAACCTGAAGAGATAATCCCAGCACACAGCACTGTTGAAAAGTGACTGAAAAAAAAGCATACACACAGGTTGACCTCAGCTTTGTGGCTTCAGGTGTTTTCCCACCACTGTAACATTAGGGTGAGGTCGATTTTGGAACTGTGGTATTGCACTCAATTTGAAACTGTGGGGGTTTGACATGATAAACAAGGACACAAAATATTTTTTCCCTGATTTTTGAGAAAACAAGTTTAAAAATTAAGTTTAGGTTCAAAATCGTAGTGTTGTAATTTCATTCCGGTGATCAATGAAAGTTTATACTGCAGTCTTATAAAATGTATAATTTACTGAAGCTTTACAAATTGTATAAATGGACAAGATATATCACACAGGCACATTATCACTAAATCATTGTACTATCAAATAAGACCTTCATTTACTTCAAAGGGAAATTATACTGGATAATTTAGCTATATATGTATATATTATACAGTACAGTAGTTTTAGTGCGATTTCCAATAAACAATGCAAATTTAAAACATTTTGTCTCATAATGTGTCCCTAGCACTATTATGGTGTTATATACATTTTTATCTATTTTTTTGTTTTTATTATGGTCTAACAAATCTTATTGAGTAGCCTTTTTGTATTCTTTTACAGTATTTACTTATCAAATACAGTAAAAAGAAATTGGATATTTTGCTTGTGGGGATTTATAATTAAAATTTTGGTTTGAATATATTTTCCATTCAATGAATCTAATACAAAAAATATCAACTTTTTTTGGATTTATTCTTGAAATAGTAAAATGTTTTAGTCAGTTTGTAAGCAAAAACCTGAGAAAATTAGGTATTTTTGTACATTTGTTTCAGATGCTCAAAAACTTAAAGATATTTAATCAAATCTTTGGTGTCAGTAGTTATCATATCAAACCCCAGGTTTTGCACTGAGTGCAATGTTGATTTTCTAAAAGTGAAAAATCAAACTGCCCTATGTAGAATATTGGTTAACTTGTAAATGGTCTGACACACAAGTAGACTGGTGTAGTTACTTCAAGTTGGTAAACTGACTGAGTGATTTAATGGAGCAATTTATGAGTGAATAGTGTCCACTCATGCAAATGTGTTGGGCGGGTTCATTCTAGTAAATTGGACTAATCCACCTTAAGTATTAGGTACACTCCTATAAATGAGGTAGATTAGCTGGCCTGCCTTTCCAAGGAGACAGCCATGTTAGAAGGTAAGTCATTTGACTTCTATACCCTACTATATTGTTTTCCGATTCCTATTAATATTTTCATGAGATATGCATTGTGGTGCAGTGCTTATCAGAAAGATAAGTTAAAGAGCCAAGTTCAAATTCCGGTCAGGTTCATTACATTCACTTTTGCACAAATACTCTTCGAAAAAGTATGAATACATCTGTTCTCACCCTCCAGTTATGGGTTGAATTTTTATATTTTCTGGGTGGTTTAGTCTTGGGTGGCTTCCAGTCTACTACAGAAAGAAATAGTAACCTACTGTGGAAAAATCTCCTGCCTAAAAAATTTAGAATCAAAAGAGACATGATCACCCAAGATCATTATTTATCATGCCTCCTTAACAAATTGTTCTGATTGATCTTTTTCCTCTTTGGTATCTTGAATTTATGACTAAGTGTCATAATTTTTAAATTTCTTAAATTGGTCTTTTTTTTTTCAAATAAGATCCTTATTTTACAGTTTAAAATTCTATGCAAATAGTTTCTTCGTACACACACTTCACTTGTGGAACTCTTCTGGCTACTTGCTTTACTGTCAACTATGGTCTCCAAAATTTTAAATGGAGCATCAATCATCATCATCTGTCTCCTTGAACCCTGTTTGTTTTTGTCAGATTCCTTCACTCTCATTAACACCTTGCATCTTAGTGGCTTCTATCATCTTGCTGGGGGGTGAAATGATTAAAAGAAGAAAAGAGAAAAAGGAAAAAAAACAAGAAAGAGGAAAAGAAAAGAAAAAGGAAAAAAGGAAAAAAAGGAAAAAAAGGAAAAAAATGAAAAAGGGAAAAAAGTGAAAAAGAAAAAAAAAAAAAAAAAAAAAAGAAAACGGTGAAAATTAAAAAAATTTTAAAATATAAAAAAAAAAGAAAAACGGAAAAAAAGGAAAAACGGAAAAAAAAGAAAAACGGAAAAAAAAGAAAAAAAAAAAAGAAAAAAGGAAAAAAAGGAAAAAAGAAGAAAAGGAAAAAAGAAGAAAAGGAAAAAAGAAGAAAAGGAAAAAAGAAGAAAAGGAAAAAAGAAGAAAAGGAAAAAAGAAAGAAAAGAAAAGCCATTGATGGTTGTGCTTACATGAAATCAAAAATTATTTTTTTTAATCATTTCACCCCAAGCAAGATGAAAATGCCACTAGTACTTAACATTTCATTTATAAAAAATTGGAAAAAAAAAAGACCAAGTATAAAAACAGGACAAAAAGGACAAAAAGATGAACAGTATTCAAGAAGATTGAGATGGTTTTTGACATTGCATTTAAATTTTTTAAGAATATATTTATCAGGAGTAAGTAGTTGAAAGGGAGTTAATTTTGAATGTTAAATAAAATTGAAAAAGATTCTCAGATTTTAGAATTATTTTATAGTAAAATTTTGAAGAGATAAAATTCAATACAGCCACTGCAATTGAAGAGATAAACCAAAACATTATAATGACTCATAGAGCCAATAGACAAAGGAAGAAAGTGGCACCTAATTATATCAAATTTGAGAAGTCAGTGATTGGTTGATGTTTAACCAAAAATATAAACAAGAGTCACATGTATTCTTTCTTTTCTTTGCTACAGTAAATGGGTGGGACCTAAATGCCAATCTAGTAGCACGCTTAAAATCAAATTTTGAATGGATTAATAAAATGTAAAAAATTAAATTCATTTGAAGGAAAATTTTTGAAGAAAATTCAGAAAGAAGCCATGTCAGCCTCAACATGGAAAAAGAAAGAAGTCAAATTGCCAAGGCCAGGAATGATTAATTAAAGATCCTTTTTTTTTCTTTTTGTTAAGAAGATGAATAGCAAGAACACCAGACCAGATGGTCAGCAGTATTCAATGGTTGGGAATTTAGATTTTTAATATTTTTATCAATGAAGGATACTGTATTTTTTTGGATTCAAAAAATTGACCAATACCACTGCAATAGATGCAAAAATGGCTGATATATGTCTAAACTTCTACTGTCAATTGAAAAACATGATGCCAAGAAGGCACGAGTTTGCTCTAGAAATCTAGCATCAAATGCTGATGTCCTTTTTTTGGAAGATAGTTAAGTTTTGGTCTGTTCAACACCTTATCATCCAAGTCTTTCTGAGTAAACAGTAAATGTTTTCTCCAAGACAGATGCAATATAAAATTATAAGTTTCTTCTATTTTGATTAAAAAAAAACAGATACACTTTGCCATCTAAACCATTCTACAAATAGTTCCCCTAGCAGATGCTAAATCAGAAATTAATAATTGTTGTAATGGTGTTTTCATTACATTTTTAAAGGTGAAAAATGTCCAATCTCACAATGGTAAACAACAGCAAAGTTTACCTTCAAAATTCAATTTTTTTAGTATTTTGTAGAAAGGTATTTCTCATGGTTAGAAAAAAAAATATTTATGAACAGAGAGACAAGCATGAATGTAATTAAATGATTTCTATTAAATGGTATCAAAAAAATGAATCAATTGTCTTTTTGATTCAATGCCATAAAATACAGTTCAGTGTGTGTGTTCATTCAGAGTCAAATAAAATTTTATCAGAATAAATCCTTTAATTGTAAATTATTACCAGTTTCAAAATATTATGTTAACAAATATTTAATTCTTATATGGACCAAGATTATGTAAAGACTGTAGAAATCGCAAAACATTAACAAAATTTTGGTCTAAATGTTCATAAATATAAAATTATAATCTCCAAATAATTGGTTAGTAAATTAGTAACATGCAGTTGAGTTGATATCCATTTAGATTCTGTCATTTATAAATACATGGGTCTGACGATATAAATTTATTTTGTAAATGAATATAATTACTAATAATTTAAATTTCAGAACCACACCTATATTTATCTAGAAAAAATCATCTATCCTTAAAAAGTTATTTTGTGCAACATGCTCTCCAATTTGAATGTAACTTTGATGTCCTTTTAAAAAATAAATTAAAAAAAGGAAAATAAAAAGTAAATGTCAAAATATTGTGAACAAACATAATATACACTTTTAAGGCAGATTTTTTTCTTGTTGCAGTAACACCATTTTTAGTGGACCATTTTGTTCAAATCCCATGTCACCATCTTTGTAAAAACCAGTCTGTTCTGTTATTACCCATAGCTGAGAAAGAAGAAGGATACATGTTTAGGTGATCAATGTATCTTTCAATACATGACTGATGAGGCAGATTTTTTTTCCCCGCAGTAGGTTGCCATTTCTTTCTGTGGTAGACCAGTTGTCATCCAAGGCTATAGAACCCAGTCTGTCCTGCTATTTACCCATAGCTGGGAGGAGAAGAAGAGGATTCATACCTTTCCCAAAGGGTATTAGCACATAAGTGAATGTAATGGATTCAACTGGAATTTGAACTCGGCTCTCCGATTCCTCAATCCGAGCCACTATCCATTACTTCCAATGAAATAAAATTTCCATCATATTAAAAAAAATTTTCAAAATTGTTGAAGTTCAAATTTAATTTTTTATAGATAAACTTAAAGGTGGTAAATGATACAAAATTTTTTTTTATTTTAGTTTATTAAAAGATATTGCAAAATTTGGTCAAACATTAACTAAAATATTTATTTATATTTATCATGTTATTTTTTTTTTTGTAATAACAGTAATATAATAAAAGGTTCAAAGCTGAAAAATGACACACTGACATTTTTTCAAGGTATTATATATATATATATATATATATATATATATATATATATAAATTTCCTAGATAGATATATAAATCTAAAATAATTATATATATATAGATTAAATATATAAAAATATCATATATTATATATAAAGATATATGCAATATCTTATTATATATATTGTCTACATTGATAATATAATGCTTGGTTTTGGATTTAACCAGTTTATCCACTGTGCCATGTGTTAAAGAAATAGTTAAAAATTAAGGCATGGAGGACTTGGAGAGGGAATTAATCCCAGAAGATAACTGACATCCATTAAACATGGCAATTGGAACTATTGAATTTTGTCTATGTTAGTGAGAAAATAAAGGGTTAAAGTCATTTCCAACCACCTGAAGAAGACTGGATCACAATGTCATAAAAAAAACCTTTTTGTAAAAATATTATAACAAAGATGAGGACAATAGTCCCAATAATCTAAAAATTATTCCTATTAAAAATAAATAGTTTTTTTTAATACTTTAATTTTAAAATGTCTATATTTGGCTACTGGTAATCTAATTGAATCCAAAGTTTTATCTTTCCTGTGATGTTCAGAAATCCAAGACATTTCATCAGTTCTTTTTTCCTTTTTCATGTCTGTGAACTGGTAGTTAAAAAGCTAAAATGTTCAGAAGATATAAAGGATGGCTGCATTTTATAAAATGTCAATAAATCAAAGACTACTTTTTAAGAACATTTTTGTTTTTAAATTAAAAACAAATTTATTTTCATTCTCATATTTTTCAAGAAAATTTTGCTGAAATAAAAAACTGAAAAAACCAAAGGAAATTTGGCATCAACATAAATGTAAGTATATTTTTTTTCTTTTTATTTAACTTTATTTTTAAAAATAATTGGTTAGAAAAAATGAAAAAAAAATATCAAAATTTTACAATATTTTTTTTATTAATCTTCACAAATTTTTTTCTGCAATATTTTTTTTAATGTAATGTGAAATTTTAAATTTTTTTTTTTAAAATATAAAGAGAGTTTGGGAAACATACATTTTTTTTTCTTATTAAAATTGGAGAAAATCTGAATAGCTCCAATAGATCAGTAAAAATTTGTTTATGGATGGTGATGTCTTCCCATTCATTTGGATTTACACATTTCCAAAAGACAATGGAAAATGGTCGAAATAATTTAATCTGTTAAAATTTGAAATAGAGCTTCTTAAACACATGAGGAACTTTTAAATTCACATGATTTTGGGTTGAAAGGAGACATTTTTTGATAATGTTTATTTAATAAAAAAAAACATATTTGTTTATTTTATGAGCTAGAGTTATCTTTTTAAGATTTTTTTGTAATAAATGGCATTTAAAAAATGGCAGATGGGAGAGGCCACAATCAAATTGCATGTTGAAATTTTTGTTTGAATCCATTTTTTTTTTTTTCAACCATTACTGGTCATGGTGCTACTGGAGAGATGGAGAGGTTGGTTTTGGCTTGTCTATTGATTGCATGCAGTCGATAAATGGGTGGAGAGAGATCAAAGATTGAAAGTGATGTCATGAGATTGGAACCAATGTATATACATATATTTTGTTGATACAAGTTTTTTCATTTACTGCTTAAATTTCTAAGAACTTTTATTTATTTAAAAAAACTAAAACTTTCTTTTATATTACACAATCAGAGTGGTTGGCTTATCTGAAAAATGAGTTGGGTGTTAAAAATTGCTATAATTGAAAGTAATGTCAGAAATTGGAATTCTCAATGTTTTAACAGGTACTTCTTTTTTAATTTTTTGCTTCTTTTCAAATATTGAAGGAATGTTAATCTCAAAACTTTGGAATGCCACTAAAAACTTTTTTTGCACACAAAATTTATTCTCCCCATCAAAGAGATCATATATCGTTCTGAGATTATTTAATTTTCATAAGACTCTGTCCAGAATCCAGTGTATACGTTTTATATCAAATATACCCATTTCTTTCTTTACTGCTCTTTTTTTCTATATATAAAAGACATTAACAGTTCAATCATTGAATAACTGTTTGTCCCTCTTTTCTGCAGATGTTCATTTTTTTTTATTTTTTTCTAAATTTACTTGACACAGATTCTCCAGCCGTAAACACGATTACATCTTCAGTCAACCGTTTTTTGAACATCATTTCTGCTCTCTGGATTAAACCAAACACAAGTTTTACTTAAGAAGCAGGATTCAACCAGTGGACCTTTTGAATGATCTACATCATAGGGATTTATTTTCTTTTTATGGCCATTCCCTAAAGTTCATGTAAGACCAAGTAGACACCTCAGCCCAGAGAGAAGACGTTTCTTTTTTTGATTTCTGGGGTTCCTAAGTAAATAAATTTGTAGAAGTAAAAGATCTTTTCAATTTTTGGCACCATTAGATTTTCTCATCCATTTATTTAATATTTTCTTTTAGGAAAAATTTGGATAAACTTTGATTGTTGGTCTTAATTGTATTTCTTGTCTTGATAATAAAATTCTAAATTTAGTTTTTTAAGTTTGAGAATGTAATTTTAATTCATATACAAAAATTAAAAATTTTTTTGTATTCATCACTGGCAGTCATTTCCTTTTTGGATTTTTTTTTTTTTTTTTTTCTACAAAATATTTGTATTGTTTTAAAATTTACTACACCTCAAAATAAACATAAGCATCAAATCTCTTTTAAATTTGAGCTAAATATTATTATCATCTATATCTTGTAAGTAAAAATATAAATATAAAATCTTGACTAATAAATATTTTATTGAAAGTAAAATAAATGGCCAAATCTTTATAATTAGAATAAAAACGTGAAATTTCTTTTTTAGTACGAATTTTTTCATGTTCAATTTTTGGTTTTAATTGGATTTTTTTTCATGCAAAAAAAAAAAAAAAAAAAAAAATGATATCAACTTGAATTAAATAATTGTTGTTCTAACTGCCCATAAATTTTATTGTTACATAATATAAATTTTAAACAGTAAACAAGACCTCAGAATATCTGTTCATCAATATCCACCACTACAATAAGCATTTTTTATTTGTTTTATATGTAAGTATTTTTTTTTAATTTTTTTTTTCTATTTTTGACTTGGTTTTAATTTTATTACAACATTTTTTATTGGCAAAGATTCAAATTTTTCTATTTTACTATTTATTATTAAATTTTGTCGTAAAATTCCAAATTTAGATAATTCTAATAACCAACTTTGTCACAGGAGACAGAGAAAAAATTCAAGAATGTCAAAAACAAAATATCTTTTAAAAAATTTTCTTTCAAAATTATGTCTTGAAAAAATAATGTTGTTTAGGGCAAACCGATGCCCGTTATATCAATTTTTCTTTCTATTTTTCCTATGAACGCCATTAAATTCCAGAAATTTTTTTTTAGAAGTACTGTCCTCAAAAAAAGCTGTTTTTTCACCCTGAAGAACCAAAGCCACCAGTCTCAATTTTTAAATATTTAAAAAACGCTAACAAATACCAAAAGTGGATTTATGTAATTTTCACACTTGTATTTTATATTTATATATATATATATATATATATATATATATATATATAATATATATAATAGCATACAGGTTTTCAAAAAATAGTCTTTTTTAGGATTTTTTTATAAAAATCCAATCCCCTATTGCAGACCTTCTCAACATTTGCATATGTTTCAAAAATCCACAGAGCCCAATCAATTTTTTTATGATACTATATTGAACAGACCATAGTTACAGTTTCTGGGAAATTTGTGTTATCTATTATAATCAAGATTTTTGAACAAGGAAATTCATTTAAAATAAATTTTTTTGGATGACTTGAGGCTTTGTTGCACAGCTATTGATGGCCCACTTTATAAAAATTCTACCCATTTTTTACTCACAAAATTTGATCAATATGTTAAAAATGGTTTTCAAAAAAAAAAATAAAAAATAATATTCCTATGATAGTTTTTATAATATAAAACGGAAATATTTGCATTAACATCAGGAAATTTCCTTGACAAATCACTCATTTGAGATTTGAAATGGGTCTTCTCATTTATATATAATATAATATATATATATATATATATATATATATATATATAAATATATCAGGTCATCCCATAAGTTCTGTCCGAATTTTAACTTTTTGTTAAAATGAACGAAATTTAAAAGAGTATTTTATAATGTCTAATGGAGCTGAACATTATTTTTTTATGTTTAGATGCATTTAAACTGATCAAATTTTATTTCAGAGAACAATAAAATTAAATTTTGTTTGATTAAAACCCTGCTAACATGGAAGTACCCAAGAATCATTTGAGGCACATAATGCTTTATGAGTTCAAGAAAGGAAACTCAGCAGCCGAAGCGGCTAGAAACATTCACTCAGTTTATGGAGAGGAATGTGTGAATGAAAGAACTTGCAGAAGATGGTTTGCAAAATTCAGAGGTGGAGATTTCACCCTTGAAGATGAAGATCGAACCGGACGTCCAGTTGAGTTTGATGAAAAGCTTCTTGAAGCAGCCCTTGAAGAAAATCCTGCTTTATCAGTTGAGGAATTGGCAGTGGTTCTCAGTTCAAACCATACAACTGTTCATCGTCATCTTCAACAACTTGGAAAAGTTCCTAAACTTGGAAAATGGGTGCCTCATGAATTGTCTGAAAACAACCTCAAATCCCAAGTTGACATCTGCTCTTCTCTCCATTCTCGCCAACTTGTTTCACCTTTTTTGGATAGACTTGTGACTGGCGACGAAAAAATGGATCTTTTATCGAAATGTTAAGAGTCGTAGACAGTGGCTTGGTAAAGGGAAGGACCCCAGCCACAGCCGAGAAGAGAACTTCATGGGCAAAAGGTTCTTCTTTCAATCTGGTGGGATCGCCAAGGAATAATCCACTTTGAATTCTTACCACCTAATGCAACAATTAATGCTCAAATATACTGTCAGCAATTAGAGCGTTTGAACCAAGCTTTGAGGAAAAAAAACCTGCTCTAGTGAATCGAAAAGAGGTGATGTTTCATCAGGACAATGCGCGACCCCACACAGCAAGAATCACGTCACAAAAGATCGAAAGAACTTGGTTGGGAGAAAATTCCTCATCCACCTTATTCTCCCGATCTTGCTCCTTCAGACTACCATTTGTTTCGTAGCTTACAGAATCATTTGGAAGAAACAGCTTTTGTAACACAGGAAGAGGTTAAAACTGACATTTGTGAGTTCTTCGAATCAAAGCCAAAAAGAATTTTACAGTAATGGAATTAGTAAGCTTGTTAATAGATGGAAGGAAGTCATAGATAATCAGGGAAAATACATTGTTGATTGAATCTGTAATTAAATGTAACATTTGGTAAGGCATTATGATTAAAATTTATAAAAAAAAACAACAAAGTTAATATTTATATTATTTAAACAAGGTTCCTCATTTATTAAATATTTAACAGGATCCAAAATATATAATCCAAAATAAAATTCACTTAAAAATAAATACAGTTAAAATGGTAAAAAATTTAATGAAAAAAGGTTTCTGCTCATTGTTCAATAACTTTTGTACATTATTTAAGAATATTTTTTGATATCCTATCAAACATCCTCCAGGAGGTATCCACTCTAACCTCGTTCTTAAACTATGTTTCACAGGATTTCATCTTCTCATTGCATATGTTAAAATAACATCATTGATCATTTCACATTATTCAAAGAATCATTATATTTTTCCTTGGCAAAACCAATTTTTTGTAATTCACTGGTTTTTGAATTAAAATTTGATTTGAAGATTTACTGTTGTAAGTTAACTGCAAATGATATTTTTTTCAACACATAAATTAATTAGAATTAATTTTGTGTCCAGGTGTTAAAGTTGATGGTCCAGACAAAGAAATTCAAATTGGGAAAATTTTTTTTTTTTTATGAAACAGTTTCAAGAAAATCCTCAAATTCTGGAGGATGTTTATATATAAAATTTAAATTTTCTCAAATCATTGAATAAAGTATCTTTTTAACAAATGAATTTAAAAAACTGCTCAAAATTTTGATGGGTATTTTATAAAATCATGGGTGAATTGAATAAGGTTGATCAAATGTTTAGAATGCATTAAATTTTGGTAAATGATTATATAATGTCCTTGAAAAAAGATGAAACTTATTTTTTTGAGTACAATGAAAATGTTCCGGAAGGGTTGTCCCCCATTCCGAATTAGTTTAATCAAACTTTCAAATTAACCATTTTCTAGTGAAAATTTTGCTCTTTTTGTGTATATAAAATTTTTTTTATCTCACACGTTACACTGTATTTTCCAAAATGCAAATAAATAAATATAAATAAATATTATCTTTTTATAAATACAGAAATATGCATAAAACACCTAATTTATAAAAATGAAAAAATAAATAATTGACGAACAGAAATTTCAAATTTTCTTATTAAACATTTTTTTTCCTAATACTTAAATTATTTCAATTTAAAATAATATTCTTTTTGCTAAACAGTTTTATTTTTTTTTTTTTTTAAAATCAAATTTATTCATGTATTATATAGTCATAAATGAAGGATGTATAATGAAACTAATTTAAACATTTAGTAATTAAAAATTGAATTTGGGGCTTTATTTCCATTTTATGTTTTGAAGTTTTACTATGAATATTTTTAAATATATATATATATTTTATAAATATAATTAATTAATGTATTCATTTATATTTAGATTATAGACAAATTTTAAAAATTAAAAATCCCAAACAATTTTTTAGGTTTTTTTTTTTTATTGATTTGAAAGATTTTTCATATAATTAAAGTATATTCATCCTGTTTTACAATTTGTTCTGTTCTTGGAATTTTAAATTTTCAGCTAACTGCCTGATTGATTTAAATTCAGGTGATCAAATAAAGGTTAATATAAATTTTAGGAACTGCAGAACTTTCTAGAGCCAAATACTTGGAATGTTCAAGAAATCGTTATTCCCTGAAATTTGTTTCCAGAAAAAAAGCTGAATGGCTTCAGTAAAAATTTTCATGACAACATTCCTATTAATGATTTTCATGATTATGTGGAAAATGTCCTGAAAAACTTTCATAATCCTGTAATTTTCTCAACATGCACAAAAAAATGAAAACTATTATCAATACGATTGCTATCAGTTCTTCTGAGGCAGAAAGAGGTTTTTAAAATTAATATTATATATTCAGATAAAAAAATTAAGCCGCCTTACAGTGGAAAATGCAGCAAACTTGATGACAATCAGTCATTGGTCTCCCATTAGATTTATAGGATGCCACCCTTTTCTTTAAAACATGGTTTAGAAAAAATCAGTGTTGATGACAACAGAGTGAGGTAAAAAAAAATAAAATTTAGTGGCTATTTGGAAGATTTATAGGATGCCATCCTTTTCGTTAAAACATGGTTTAGAAAATATCAGTGTCAATGACAACAGAGTAAGGCAAAAAAAAATGTTTAAGACTATGATGACAATCAAGTGGCTATTTGGAAATTTTTTTAAATGAAAGATCATGAATAAAAGATTTTAAAGCATTTCTTTGAATTATTTTTTCTTTTCAAAATGAAATGCAGATTAATTTTTGGTATTTTTGAATAAGTGCAAGAAAAATTGCTTTATTCATAAATTATATCCATATAGTAAAGTATAGACTATGGAAAAATGAGGGAACCCTTTGCTACCAAGACCTATTGTTGAGAGAATCCACTCTTGAAATCTTTGAATCCCACCACTGGATAAAGGCCAAGTGCTATATATATGAAAATATCTTCTGAATAAAATCAGCACACAATTAAATATAGATATACAGTGTAACCCGGATATAAGAGACCCGGATATAAGAGAAACCCGGATATAAGAGAGATTTTCTCTGGTCCCAAATTAGAGCCTGTGTTAATGTATATAAAATAGACCAAACCTGCATATAAGATAAACCCTGATATAAGAGACTTCTTCTCCGGTCCCGACAACTCTCTTATATCCAGGTTACACTGTATATAAGAAAAGAAGGGTATGGTAATTCATTACAAACACAATGATGATATTTAATGAGAATTTCAATTTGGTTTGCTTTGCCGGATGATCCTAAAGATGAATTGCTTCTTATATTCTGACCATAGCTTTTCTCATCACAGAAAAACCAAAGCATTCCAGGCTCTCAATGTTTCAACTTGCTCAACAAGCACTTTGCATGAATCAGATGGTTGTCTTTTGTCTTTGCAGACATGTGGAGTGAGTAGCCATGGCCAAATACAAAGTAAATAGCAGAACTGTCCAACAAACAGAATTGACAAAGTTTACAATAAGCAATAACAAGAAAAAGAACAGAAAGGAATAGGGAAAAAAATAATATAAAGCAAGCAAATGACATATGCAAGACAAAGCAACAGTAATATGGCAAAAAGTTCATAAACTAAGAATTGATTTTGACACACAAAAGCAAGTTTGGACAAGCAAACATAGCATTCTGACTTGAAGATAAGACAGATTAGGACTGAGTTAGATGAAACTGCAAACTGGACTGTTTTATTAGCTAGGAAAAATCCCAGCATGCATTTGTGTGTTTCAGCCTATAAAATTAGAATGGAAAGTATTTTGAATTCATTCCTACCTGGGATTGAAACCAACAAAACATAAATTGACATCTCCACATCACATATGCACAATTCTTCCAATAGAGTACGCTTAAATTTTGAGCTTGTTAGCAATAGTATTAATTGACCTTCTTGGTGTCTTATCAATAATTTCATGCACCTTCTGTACAAATTTAGGGTTATGATGGTATTAGGAAACTTAAATGTTTCATGTTTAGCTACTGCTGTAGAATCCCCACCAACTGCTTCCAACTCTTTGCAAACTTTGACAACAATAGTGGTGTTAAACTTTCAGGAATCTTTTAAAGCAACAATTACAGTGTGCCTTTTCATTTACTGAGTTAACTCAATGGTTGTCATCATTTATTTAAAAAGCAATCGGTATAAGTTAGAAAAAAAACTATTGAAAGATGTTTTCGTCAATGATTGATAACTATCGATAACTTACTTCAGCTCTGGAGAAAAATGAGACACCTACCTTGCTTTGGTACTGACTCAGATTGGCCTAAACATTAGATAAACCTCAAATTTCTACCCTGTGGACAATTTTTGCAATTCTTTTTAGATTTTCAGTTTGTAATAATTTTTTTGCCTAATGTAATAAAACCACTGACTACTATTGTTTTTTAAATTAATAATGGTTTACTATTAAGGAGTCACTGCATTTTAATTTACTTCTATTTCTTTCTAATGTAAAACTGTTTGAAAAAAAAAACTATACATAGAAGTATATCTATACATCTCCGCAAAGAGATTATGTTCAAATCTTCTGATTTACATTTCCAGATTGAATCATGGACACAAACACATGCAAAGCTGAATCAACTGATATTGTCAATGAACTTAAACAGAATTGCCAAGATCTACAAACTAGATTGGAGGTAAAAACCCAGTGTTTCTATTTAAAATTGCCATTCTAATTTATGAATATGTTTGTCACAAGAATAATGGGGAATTAGATGAAAAAGACAGAAAAAGGACTGTGATAAAAAAAGATTTCTTTTTTTTTTATAAATAGTGAACATTAGTAAAAAGAAAAAAAACTTTTTTTTTTTTTTTAACTAATGTTCACTATATATAGAAACCAAAAGTCACTCAAGGCAGAGGATTACTAAAGATGATTGTTGTGTGAGTGGTAAGAGTAAAAGGTGAGAGGTGTAGTTTATAAGGATACATGGGAAAGATAATGATTAACGCTAGACTTGAACAAGTTAAAAGAGGATGCTTTCTTAGCCACTACAATTTTAACTTGATTTCATTCCACAAAGTTCTTGGGAATAAGCTATCCAAATAGAACTTACTTTTTACTAGTGGAATCTGAGACTGGTTTTCCTCAGTGCATGTAGCATGGCACATCTTAGCTGTGAAGGATTAGAGTTGATGAAACCAAGGAGTGTAGCATGTCTGAACATTTTGCATGGAAATAGTGATAAAGTAACAAAAAGCTTGGAACATTTTGTCCCTGGGAAAAGTGTTTATGGTGGAAAATAATCCATCACCCACAATGCCGTGTAGATGCTTTTTGGATTTATCATGACCAGAATGTGAAAAGTGGATAGCTCCAGTCCGGATATGGAAGCATTACTCCATAATGAAGATAACAAAAACATAAGGTTTATTCAATCTATCTGGTGCCTCATGCCTTTTTATCAAAAATCTCTAAATATATAACAGGAGCACCAGACCAGACCAGACATGGTAACTATATTCAAAGCAAGGAGAGATAATAGACTTAGTTTGGCACAAGGCTACAAGTGAGGACCACTAATCAGTAATAATTGTCAAATAATATATCTCCACATAAGTGGTTGTTCCTGCTAGATCAATTTTGTAAAATTCAGAAATATATATATATATATATATATATATATATATATATATATATATATATACACACACACACACGTATGTGTGTATATATATATATATATATATATATATATATAATATAGGAAATATATAGAAAATAGGAAAGAACTGGTAAATAATCCAAAGTCTATTAGTATTTTAGTTATTTTAACTCAATTTAATTTAAATAATTATATTGAAGTTTTCGGCTCTTGTTTTGAAACATGAGACTTCTTATATAGCATTTTGGAATCATATTTTAAATAAATAAATATATATATATATATATATATATATATATATATATATATATATATATATATATATATATATTTCTGATCAGCTCCCTTATATTGGGATGCATATTTTTTTTAAATTCCATAGATAACAACAGATAAATTTAAAATATTTATAATGGAGCACATTCACATGTGTTTTTGTTTTTTTTGTTTTTTTTACAATAAGTTTGTCTTTGTAATTCATCCCTGAGTGTGACCTCAGAGGATATCAAAAGTACTTGGGTAAGAAAAAACTATGGCAGCTTCCTTGATGAATTTCATCTTAACATCTAGAAACTGGTTAGCAAACTAGAAATGATTATTATAAAATGGATAGACCTAATATATCTATTATTCAATAAAACATGTTTGCATGAAGATATGCTGCCTATATATATATATATATATATATATATATATATATATATATATACACACATATACTGTTTTTTCTTTACTCCCCTGTTCTACAAAGATTTTCTCAATTTTCATGAAAGTTCTTTTTTTTCCACCAATTTATTTGCAGAAACAAAAATTGAATCGGAATCTTTAAGACAAGAGAATTTGGATTTAAAGAAAAAGGTAATTTTATTCTAATTCAAACTAGTTTAATCATTTGAGCTACTTCAAAAGTCTTTCAAATATTTGTTGGTTTATACATTCTTTAAAATTCTTTAAAGTTTCTTTTAAATTTTAGTTTGGGTTGATAGATTTTATGACATATCAATCTTTGTTGGGTTATTTAATGTTAAAATATGATTTGGTATATATAGGTAAAAAACTTGAGTCTATAGGTAAAAATTGATAATGCTTATACTTGAGTCTATAGGTAAAAAATGGTTGCATTTATACTTGAGTCTGCAAGTAAACCTTGATTTTGTTTATAACTGAGACTGCAGGTAAACCTTGATTGTGTTTATAATTGAGACTGCAGGTAAACCTTGATTGTGTTTATAATTGAGACTGCAGGTAAACCTTGATTGTGTTTATAATTGAGACTGCAAGTAAACCTTGATTGTGTTTATAACTGAGACTGCAGGTAAACCTTGATTGTGTTTATACTGCAGGCATCCCCTTGGATGGTGCTCTCTTATTGTGTGAGGTTCTTTCTCCTCTGCATTAATACACTCAGTATATTCTAAACCCTACTGACAGGGCTATCTTTGACATTTAGCTCCTCTGTTAAACTGTGTTAAAAGATTAGCACTTGTTATATTTTATATGTTAGGTAAATAAATAAAAATTAATTTTCAAATGATAGTCTATAGCCAATTACAGGAATACAGAGTGATCCCATTAATCTTGACAATTGTTTTGGCTAAATTTATAATTCATCAGGATGACTTTCATGAGCACTAAAACGAAATTAATTTAATCCTGTAGCAAAGGAGTCAAATTCAATATGGAGTGTAAGGGACGCAACTCTTTCCGTAGGAAAATGTCTGACACGACGCAACGCAAAACAATGTATACCGAACACGGGTATAATGGCTTCTGCCAATTTCTCCAAGCGACCTGCTTTTATGGAGCCCAGACACACCTCATTAGCATGCATGTAACGCGACCTTGCGAGACTGCATGAGACCGTGAATATTAAAAAGTCACGGACGCCATCTTGGACCCTTTCTTTCTTTTCTCAACCCACAGGCCAGACAGACGCGAGGGCGTTTGGGTGATAAGCCATTTCTATTTTCCCCATAGAATATACATCCTAAATTTAGTAAAGACCCATCTTTCCTAAAGATATACCGTTATCTATAAGTAAAACGAATTAGTACAAATTAGCTAATAACAAGCCCTTTTGAATGTTCAATGGCTAAGAAGGATTTTCGCTAAGTTATATTTTAAAAATTAAACTAGCCCATAAAAAAAATGAAAATCTTAACATAGAAAAACAGGTTTTATTGAAATTATTTTACGAAAGGCCATCTGTTGCGTCGACAAGGAAAGTCGTGAGTCATTTATCGAAAACTGTTTTTCTTTTTCTTTTATTTTAAGCAGTAAGGTTTTGTAGCTGTTCAAGGCCTGGGGACCACAATGAAGTAGAGGGTTAACTAAAGGGGTTAGTTTATCTGAGTGGAGGATATAACTGTTGACTCTAAACTTGAACAGGTTAAGATAAAAAAAATTGACAAAATTACGTTGTCAGTCTTATTAGGGTGTTATATATATATAGTATATATATATATATATAGAAAGAATAGTAAGATATATAATCCGGTGTTCTTATTGATATTTTTTATTTTTACAAAATAGTGCTTGGTCCTACATTTTGAATTATATGGAAACATATAATATTTATTTTGATCATAGAAGAGAACATCAGTATAAATTATATATATATTCAAATATATATATACTATATTTATACCAATCCTACTGCAGACGCTTGTCCAGGCACATTTGTGTTTGAACAAGGCCTATCTACGTGGGATAGCCAATCCCATGCTGCTCAGACCTTAGTTATAGTTTCTGGGAAAATTTGTGTTTGTTCAACAAGGCCAGCATGCTCAAACCTCTGTGGTTTATACTGCAACTATGCTGACAGCAGACCATTAGTTAATCAGTTTCTGGGGTTTTCAGACACTTTCCAAAAGGTGCCATATGCTGGGATCGACCCCTCCAGTCTGATAAACATTGGGAAGTTGCCTTCCTAAGAAATTGCTCTTGGTTAAATTTGAATTAGGTCAATGGTCATCAAATATCTAAACAAACCCTGCAGTCATGATGAATTCAGGTTGTAATTCTTCCATCATATATTATACCATATATTTTGTTTGGATGAATTATGTTATATTAAGATAATATTTTGTAAATGAATATTTGGAACATATAGAACACTTAAACAGTGGATGTTGATTTTTTTTGTTCAATACCATTCTTATTCCAAATATATCTGTAGATATGTAACAAATTTAAAGCATGTATAGCAATAGGATTCAGCTGAGGCCTTGTTAAATTGAAAACAGCGGTACCTGTCACAGAAATGGATATGGAACATTTACTTTCGACCCATCAGTAAGTGAAGCCAACTTCAAAGTACAGAGCAAGAACCTTAGACAGAGAGAAAATCATGGAACGAAGATAAATTACTTTTTTTAGATGAGGATGACAAGACAAAAAAATATTGTTATTTATAAAATTAACCATCTCACAAAATACATGCAGAAACGACAAAGCAGTCTTGGAGAACAAACAGAGTAGACAGCTGCTGGACTGCGCAACTCCCTCGTCACCTACACCTCATCTCTACTTCACTCGCTTATAGTAATAGGTTCCTCTTTTAAGTGCCGTGAACCTTCAGAATGTAGGCGGTCATGGCTCTCCATTTCTTCCTGTCCATTGTAGCTCTCAATAAGTTTTATCTTTTTGTTATTTCTCCCAGACCCTGTTCTGTCATTCACTTGCTTAAGCCCGATAAGTATGTCATGCATTGCTTTCCTTTGTCCCCCTATCCACCCTGTGAGTATCAGATTTTCTAAGCCCTCCTTTCTCATTGCATCTCCCATAAATTTCAGCTACCTCTTCCTGATGCTAAGTATAAATTTCTTCTTTGGTTGCATCCTCTCCAAAACCTCATTGTTGCTCTCACATTCACACCATGGTATCCTTAGCATCCTTCTGTAGAACTGTTATAGTGGAACACACCTATTCTATTGATAATAGATCTCCCACCTATAATAAGTAGGAGTAGTAGGAGTGGCTCAGTGGGCCAGTCAGTCAGTCAATGCCGGACGACCATTAGTCAGATACTAAAGTATCAGCGATCACAACTACATTTCTCTGCGTCATTACCTATTATATCAAGTTCCTAACGTTTTGTACATCGAACCTATTTAGGACTGACTTAGTACAAATACAAGCCTCCACTGTAAAACTACTCCATAACAAGAACCACACCTCTGTTGCCTCGAGTCTCTTCTTCATCCTTGAGGAGATTGTCCAACATTTGCTGCCGTAAAGGAGGACAGATATCATGTAGCAGTTTAGTACTCTTTTTTTGTTACCAATGAAATCCTCCTTTCTCATAATATCTGCCTCGTTTTTGGGATGTGTCTTTGGCCATCCCAATACGTCTTCAGATCTCAGCATTGCACTTAACGTCCTCTGTCAAGACACTTGCCAGGTATTAAAGTTTCCGCAGGTTACAACCGACAAATAAAATCTAGTTTACTTTTAGAAATTGTTTTGTTCTTCATTCGTGGGTAACAATCTCGCCAAGGGGTAATTTTTAAGCTACAAGACTTTGAATAGAAGAAACTGCACCCTGTCAATGAACCTGGTGTCTGGTC